>OX439483.1:400597525-401075973 GCA_949320155.1 Melangyna quadrimaculata
CCCTTGAACCAAAAATAAGGAGAAGAATCTTCCTTTCAAAACAACCCGGCATGAAAATTCCAAGCTTCAGTCTTATTTGGTCAAGATCCTAGTAAGTTTTCATTTGGGAAAATCTAGAAGAGGAAAACTTGTCAGATACTTGGCAAGCCCTTACTGGATTTCATTACCAAAAATGTAGAATAGGGAAACTTTTCAAACACACGTGAGGCCGTCCCTAGTAAAAACTTTAGTATCCCATCAGGAATGTCTCTTGTACAGCAACAATTAAAAAATTATAAGTACTGCAATAAGTATGCAATTTCAGAATCATACGACACTGTTTTCTTCATAATGTGTGTATGTGTACCCCGACTCAGGTGTTTTGTGTTACACCCGAATCTTATCCATTTGAGATGGTGCAACGTTGAACCACACCGAACATCCATACCACAGGCCAGATGAGGGCCATGTAGCAAATCGACCTTTCCATTAATCCTCAAAAATGATCTCAACTCTAAAAAACTGATTTAAGGGTTCTTTTGAAATGATTTCCTTTTTGATCCATTTTTTTGGAGCAAATACGGTTGACATTTTGCAGATAATTTTGTTATTCCCAAATTGTCATGCATGAAATTAATAACGTTCTCATTTGAAACGGCTGTAATTTTTGCTCTCTCACGAAACTTGACCCAACAGTAACACAACTTCTAATGTGATGTCGATGTGATATCATTTGCATGCTTTGGGTGCTCTGCTCAGGGTTCTTTGTTCTCGTTCAATCACTATAAAACTCAGTGTGCAACACTGAAGGAGTGTAATGTCCAAAACATTTTCAAAGCCTTTTTCGACCTTAGTTAATGACTTTGCTGCCTAAAAAGCAGTGCTTTATCAGAACCTGAAATTCACTTTTTACCATCATAAAAGAATTTTAATTCGGCCGCTGCAAAATCTTCCATTTTTTATAGATCTGTTTGATGTTTTCCGCTTACGGCTATAAAATATTATAAAATATATTTTAAGAAAAAAATCATTCATGAACGCCATCTAAATTATATTAAAAGTTACGATATTATCAAACCCACACTTTATTACAGCCATATTATTGAGTTTTTCAAAACTAGTTTAAAAGCAAAACTAGTTTTATGGAGATTTCAAATTGCAAGTTTTATACATATTGGTATTATTTATGAAACTTTTGGTATCCCAGTTTCAATATTTTGAGTTTAAAATACCAAAACTTTAGTTAATAATACCGATTTGTGCAAATATTGGGACTTGAAACTTCTATTGAACTAGTTTTGCCATAAAACTAATTTTGAATCAAGTCAATAATATGGCTGTTAATCTTTTAAATGTAACTACAATATACTTCAATTTATGAAGTAATGAAAAACATAACCTGAGTAAGGCTCGAGCCTAAGGCTCGTTTTACACACATTCGGTTTCATTCGGTTCGGTCTCTATTCGGTTTGTATTCGGCTGTGCCTGATATGTGTGAAACGATAAAACGGTGCTCTACGGTTTCTATTAAGTTTTTGTTTTTGCCGTTACGAGCCTTAGGCTCGTTTCGCACACATTCGGTTTCATTCGGTTCGGTCTCTATTCGGTTTGCATTCGGCTGTGCCTGATATGTGTGAAACGATAATTAGGTTTTTATTTTTGCCGTTTTATCGTTTCACACATATCAGGCACAGCCGAATACAAACCGAATGAAACCATATAGCACCGAACGATTCCTCGAAACGAATCGGTTTCATTCGGTTTCAAAACGGCACACAAAGTTAGCGTAGCGTTCACACATATTCGAATTTTTTTTAATACATTTTATTTTATTTTAATTATTAGTGAGTACAAACCGAACATGAACCGTCTGTGTGTGAAAAGGTCTTGACGGAAACCGAAATCGAACCGAATACATACCGAACCGAATGAAACCGAATGTGTGTGAAACGGGTCTAAGTTGGAAAAATCCAACGACACGTTTAAAGAGATTAAACTTTTGATGGAAGTAGATGTGTTCAATTATTTTGTTTTTTAAATTTATTATCTTTTCAAGCAATCAATATTGGATTCAATTTCAATTTAAGTTTTCATGCGTTTCATTTCGTTTATATCCAATTCTCGCCCCTAACTAGTGCAAAACAAATAAATCTAAAATCACCCACTACAACCAATCACCACCCACGAGCCACGACCCACAACATCAGCTTAGTACTACACTCAATTTCACGCCTCGGGAAAATTTTGGTTTAAAAAAAAAATTACTGCTGGTGAACAAAAAAAAAAAAAAAATAGTATTCCCGACTGTTGCATCAGATAACCAATTCACACCCTTCTGGATCCGCTAACACAAGTAGAGCAATATCGATGCACCCGCACCGTAGACACTGCTTCAGTATAGTATCCCAGGGTTTTGTGAGAAGGGGTGAGCGTGAGGAAATAGCGGTTCTGTTTCTGCTTGTTCCGCGGCAAGTTTATTTGAAAAAAAAAAAAAATCTGTGCTGCTGCTGCCGTTAATAGGATGGAATTTCAGTCTCGCGAAGAGTCGAAGCAAACATTATACTCTCATGATGCATTCACAAATCCATGACGAAGGTGTTACCATCAACCAAGTATAAATAAATCCTTTCGGTTTAAAATTAAAAAAAAAAAACACATTTTAGGTCGAATTGTTTTTGAATCGAATATACATAAATAAATATATAATTCGGCATTTGGCGGAGAATATAAGATTTTTCATAATTCAAAAATATTCGATGAAATTTTATAATTTGTAGGATTGCTCGGAATGTTTGTGGGGGTGGGAGTTGTTCTTCAGCCACCATTCTGCAACAAAAAACTAGTTTTAACTTTTAAGCAATATATCGAAAACTGCTGAAAGAAAATAAAATATTTTCTATCACAGTGTCAAAACCAAAAGGCAACAGCAAAATTTCTCCGTAAAAGCAATAGTCCAGTAACCTTGTCGTTTGTTGGGGAGAAACGGTTTGCGTCAAATCTGATAGTCTGATTTTTTGCTGAGCTGTTCAGGATGTTGGCCTTATAAATAACCTAAGTTTTCGACCTCGAGTGGAATTATTTTCCAATAAAAACATTGTTCTACGATTTCAAAATAATTTTCTTCACCTTGAGCCGAAAACCATCTCTGGTTTCCAAAATACAGCATTTCAAAATTTAGCGATAAAAAATCTATATATATAAAAGAGAAATGTCGTCCGTGTGTGCGCGCATCACTCGAGAACGGATCGTTCGATTTTAACGATTTTAGGCTTGATGAATTCGTATTGACCCAAGGAAGGACATAGGACACTGTAGAAAAATCCCGAAAAATTTTCAGGAAAATTGGAAATCAGGGATCATTCTCTTTTTAATGCATATCTCGAGAACGGTGTCTTCGATTTTCACGATTAAGGGCTTGATAGATTCGTATTGGCCCAAGAAAGGACAAAGGATACTGGACGAAAATCCCGGAAAATTTCCAGGAAAATTGGAAAACAGGGAACATTCAGTTTTTAGTGCATAACTCGAGAACGGTTACTTCGATTTTTACGATTTAGGGCTTAATAAATTCGTATTCGTTCACGGAAGAGCATAGGAAACTGGAAGAAAATCCCCTAAAATTTCTAGAAAAATTGAAAATCCGGGAACATCCGGTTTTTAGTGCATAACTCGAGACCGGTTACTTTGATTTTGACGATCCAGGGCTTGATAAATTCGTATTGGCCCCAGGAAGGTCCTGAGAGCATCGGCCTTATTGCAATACGTGGAGAAATTGCAATTGAAAACAAACATGCGAGTCGCTTTATGAAATGACCAGTTCGCTTCAGATTTCTCCAGTCAATTTATTGGCGATGAGCAATGGCGTGATACAATGAACATAGTCACCGCCCTTATTGAATTTTCACCGAATTTTTGCTACTTTACAACAACGCCGGAAGAGCTCATCGCCAATGTTTTTCCGAATTTCACTCAAAATTATGTTAATCATGATTGGCTGGGTTCACGCACGATTTTGGTCTTGAATGTCGATCATTTGAATTACGTCATTCAAAATCAAATCGTCGGTGAGTTAATTTATTCAAATCCGTGAACTCCATGATGGATGAAAACGAAGCCACCAACTATCCCACGGAATTTTTGAATTCCTTGGATGTTCCGGGCTTTTCACCACACAATTTAAAATTAAAAGTCGGCTCAGTTATAATTTTGCTGCGCAACCTCAATGCACCAAAATTTTGGAACGGAACGCATTTGATTGTGAATTGCATCAAATCAAATCTTATATTCAAGCCACGATTTTGAGAGGAAAATTCAATTCGAAGATGTCATTCGTATTTAAGCGTCTTCAATTTCCAGTGTGTCCCGCTTTTGCTATGACAATTGACAATCAATATAAGTCGTAAGGACAATCGCTGGATGTTTGTGGCATCAATCTTGAATTTCCATATTTCTTACATGGTCAGTTTTATGTGGCGTGCTCACGTATCGGCAAATCTACCGATTTGTACGTGTACGCGCCTGAACATAAAATGAAAAATGTTTTTTTAACCATTAAAGCCCATTCTGCCCTAGCGAGACAGACACATTTGTGTCCCAACATCTTTATTTAAAAAAAAAGTTGCACTTGAACAATTTTGATTTTCAACTATTGATCCCTTAACAAAAATTTATATTCACAAAGAAAATAAAAAAAAAAAACACAACGAAGCTGCCAACCGACTGACATAATATTAACCAAACTTTAAACAGAAGAAAATTCAACAATAACTGGTCACACTAACGATCGATTCGTCTCCTCAACCAAAAATTGTGTATTGTAGCCAAAGAATAAACTATATCCCGTTCCGATAGCGTAGTTGTACCTATATACTGGTTAATCTTGAAACGTTGAAAGTTGAAACTGGAGGTAGAAAAAGAAACCATATTGAATGAGATGGCGATGAAACCGGAAATTGATATATATGTATAAACCCTCTTGAAAAGTTTAAGGTTGCGCCTGTATTAAAACGAAAATGATTTTTTTTTTGTTTTGTCTTACTTTTGTTCGTGTTTTCTGATATGCATCTAATTCCGCCAAAAACGACAAGGGCAGGACAAAAGTTTTTCAATCAGCTTCAATTTTATTGTTTTACTTGGCATTGCACAATGCTTTGCTTTTTTTCTTTCCAAGATTTCGCGTGCACCCTGCTCCTGCACAATATTATTTGGGTGTGCTGCTTGGATTTGGATATCGAAATAGAAAAGTTTAAAAATTGTGACCGACCTGATGATATCTTTTCACCAAATGAAATTGGTGGTGAATTCTGTGAAACTTAAGGAAGCGGAGAATAATTTTGTATAATGATCATCTTCCTTGAATAGTTTTTTTGTTTAATATATGAAGCCTAGCTGACCGAAATTGATGAGTTTAAGGACGAATAATACCATATAGTAGCTTGTGATCGAACCCAGTTACAACGTCGAATTGAGAGTGATTTATGATTTCGTTTTAAATCGAAACAATACAACTCCACTTAAAAAACTTTCTGCCTTTTTCTGAGAATATCGCCGACTAACAATAAAGTTAATGTTATTACAACAATGAAGTAGCTCGTAGCGTAATGGTTAGTGCGTTGGACTGTCACGCTGGAGGTGTGGGTTAACTTCCCAGCCTCGTCCAACTAAAAACTACAAAGTTTTTTTCAGGGCTACTGTCTCTTGCGAGGAATTGACAAATCCTCCAAGAGTATCACTTGTCATGGTGACTGAGTGCTTCTCATCTAGCCGTTCGGATTCGGCATAACAGGAATTGTTGCGAGTTGTTAGTCACTAGGCTCTGGTTCTTCACGAGCCGTTACGCCACCCAATTTATTTTTTATTTTTTGCATCAATAAAAACAATTATTTTTAAAAAATCCATACTGAAGGCAACAACTACCAATCAAACAAATGAACGTTCTCATTGATTTTTTTTTTTGGCGTCGTCCCCTGGGCTTTTTGCTGATTACATCGAAAAAGAAGCTACAAAAACTCCATTAAAAATTACATTTTTAAACATTCAATCTAAAATCAATCTGAGCATCCTATGTGCCAGACTATATGTACATATCGTACATATAAACGCAAATGGATTTCGAAAATTTTTATTTGCCATTGAATTCAATGTACTAAGAGTGTGGTTTTTGTGTTTAATGAAAAAAGAACGTACGAGCATTCCTGCGGGATATTTCGTTATTACCATCAACAAGTCTACATTCCGCTACTCATATATAACTATACAAAACACTGTAAATGTTCGTCGGACTGTTTTTAATTTTCAGGTACAGAACGTGTGAGCTCTGTGCAGATGTAGATATTGCAATATTTCTGAAGTAAAGCAAATTGTTACAGAGATTTTAATAACATTGCAATAACATCCCATTAAAATTTTGTAAGTTAACCAATCGAGTAAAAAAGTAATATGCTGAAATGTTAATCTTGCCTTCAGACAGACTATTAAAATAGACATGCTGTGAGACAGGATGATTTATATAAAAATAAAAGATCTCAATTCTTGTTTAAAGAACTTAACAAAATTAAACTGTTTGGGATCAAAATGCTGACTTGGTGTAAAATTGTTTCTTATACATACTAATTCTGTTTTTAAAATTTTGCTCTCAATTTTGTTTTCAAAGCTGAACTATTGGCAATCAGAGAAGCATGCAAAACTCAACAAATGCCGAACAACATGTATGATATGCAGACCAAACAAAGCAAGGTTCATTGCAATATTCAATGGGCATTGGTTATTGGGAGAGTATGCGGCTTAGCTAGGCATTCCCCACAAAATACTCACTGTCATGTGAGAATCGGCAGGAAAAGGAAACGGTCATTCATTTCCTATTTAAATGTCCTTAGCTAGAATGAGAGCACAATCCTTAGGGAGGCCCTTTGATGAACTTTATGAACTGAAGATCAGAAACTTCATTTTTCAACGCGACAAAATCGCTTTAGGACGAGCTTTGGAACTTCTGTACCGGGTTCTTCTTCATATACATCTATAGGACCGCGAGCTAGCGAACCAACTTGACGATCTTTGAATGGAGTTCCTGGTTCGGAAGAACCGAATGACTACCCGATCAGATTGGGTATCACCTCTGGTGATCACCTCATATACACAATGTGGTTGGTTCAGGTGCGGTTGGTGGTCCCGTCTAGTAAGTATCCCAGTATCGTCCTAAGATTAGTGCTATTATGCTCCAAACCACAACCATAACCTACATCCGTCAACAATTAACTCAAGGCATATATCTGCTTACTCTTTATTGGTGCGTTTGCATGACATGTACGTTTTACTGACAACTAACAGTTATTATTATCATTTTATTTCTAAACATAAAATTGGTATGCAAGTATCTAGAATCCAGATTAAAATTAATATTTAATCTTAAGTTGTTTACTAATTGCAAATAAGCTACGCAATAATAATAAATTGCTTTTTAAATTACGAGAAAACAGGAGTCCTGCTAGCTTGACGTAATTTTGGCAGGTCAACTTTACCAAAAATGTATGCAACTTGCTATAGAGTTAGAAAATACAAAATACTAAATTTTAATTTTAATTTGCAAATTCTGGTCTTATCAGAATTTTTTCGCACTATTTAGGTTATTTTGTATCAAACTGAAAAGAAAACAAATCACCAGTAGGAATAAATCGAACGTTTTGCATGGACGCATCAATGTAATGCAGATTGTAACGGTTAATTGTTTATTGGAAAAAGAAAAGAAAGTTCAGAGTTTTAAGTCTTATATATTTCAGACCTTAAAAGTAAGGCCAAAGTGAAAAATCTGAAAAAAGTTTTGACGTCTGAAAAGTTTGAATGTAGTTTTGAGGAGGGGTTGCTTTTTAGCATAAATCTCTCTTTGCGGGATTTTTGGTCTTGTGGGGCGTCTGCTATCTTGGAAAAACGAAATTTGCGTTTTTCTCACTTCCTGTGCTTTTTTATGAAAAATTTTTAAAAACTTTTTTATTTTAATTTAAATTTCCTACAAATCGGTATATAAATTATTTTTCTGGTGTACATAATTCAAAAGTTATTAATGAAAATCGAGTACAAAATTAGGCCTTACGGGCTTAGTCTTAAATACTTTTTTGAAGAGAATACAGTGTAATTTGAATAATGTGTAACAAAAGGCTAGGGCATGTTAAGATACGAAAAAAATCATACGGGGAGGGGGGTCTGTTTCCCCCCGTTTAGGCAGCAGGGGCAATTTTCTAAAAAAAAAATTACTTAAACTATAAACAAAATTATTAAAAATCAACGACAACACTCAAAATATCGTGTTATATCACTTTTGAAAGCCAAAAACCTTTTCTTAAATTAACTTTTTAAATCAAGTTTTCTGAGCAAACAGTTTTTGAGAAAATAATTTTCAAACTCAAAATTTAAAAAAAAAAAAATTTAATTTTTTTCTTCTTTCCAAGATGGCGGAGGCCCCACAAGACCAAAAATCCCGCAAATCGAGATTTATGATAAGAAGCAACCCCTCTTCAACACTGCATTCAAACTTTTCAGACGTCAAAACTTTTTTGAGATTGCCCTTATTTGACTCTCCGTTGCCTGTACTATTTATATTTGATCGGCATAAGTATTTCTTTGACCAAAGTTTCAAGCTTTTATGATGGGGGATGGATTGGGGTATGTAAGTTAATCAGTATAGAGAAGAAGTAATGGATTCATTCAAGTCGCACAATTATGAAATTTTGGTTAAACTAATCTATAGCCATCAACTAAAACTACAAAGACAACAGTCTGCCACTCCGGTTTGGTCGATTAGGTTCTTATTTTTCATTTGTATACAAAACAAAAAACTTAAACTTCGGAACGGGAGTTTAAGACTGGCATTTTTTAAAATGAGATGTCTAAATAGTTCTGTGACTCAATTTTCAGCTAAATTATAAGTTTTGCTTGTTTGTAGGGCAAGGCTTAGTTTCGTGTCCGAAAAAATGTTTGATGTTTAAGCCAAAACTATACCACTGCGATGATGGAGAAGTCCAAAAAAGTTATTTTCGACAAGACGTCTCTGGCGTCTGTGTGAATTTAAGTCTGTGCTTCCTGATGTACATCGAGCTAGAGCCTAAGCGAATAAAAGGATTTACTTCAAATTTGTTAGAAAGAATTTTAATCTGATTCCCTAGGGGAAAATTTTAATTATTTATTTTAGCTCGTCTAGAACGGGTAGCTGCCATACGAGAATTCTGGTTTCATCAAATTCTTAGAAAAACGGATCTTAATCAAACTGGCTAAAACCTACTTAAATGTAATCTGTACAACAGCAAAACTAGACGAAGGAATTATTTCTATCAATGGCCACGAAGCTATCCAACTCTACGAGGACGCAACGTCAAACTGCCACCATAGCTATAGGAGCCATACCCTTATCCCCCATTCCACCACAAAGAACACCGGTTATGAACAAATGAACCTTCCTTAATAATGTAAATATTGGGTGCCACAACGGCTCGTGAAGAACCAGGGCCTAGTGACTAACAACTCGCAACCATTCCTGTGTGCGCGTGTCGACCGGAATGGAAGGGATCGACAATTTTATGCCGAATCCGAACGGCTAGATGAGAAGCACTTATTCATGACAAGTGATACTCCTGGAGGTTTTGTCAATTCCTCGCAAAAGAGGCAGTAGCCCTGAAAAAACACAATAGTTTTTTTTTTAGGTGGATGAGGTTGGGAAGTGAACCCATACCTCCAGCGTGACAGTCCAACGCACTAACCATTACGCTACACTACTAATGTAATCAGTACACAGCTCTATAATACTGAGTATATGGGGTTCTTAGTGGCATCAAATGCTAAATTCAGCACATATACATGGTGTCCCTTAATTCGTCAATAATATTTTAGGGAATGGTTCTTGGGTATATTCTTAGAAAAACAAACAGGAATAGTTCTTAGAAAAAAATCGTTGACAGTAAGGGCCTATCTCCAATTTAGATATCATTTATCCGGGATTTAAGAAAAGTCTAACTTTGGTGTACCCTGACCCATGTTAACTGTAATTCCGCTGTAAGCGGAATAACGCTTAGGCCTTAATTTTTAGAAGAAATACCAGTCTTTGTAACTGCGTTTAAATAAATAAATTTGATATCTTTTCTCAGTCTTAAGATATTCAGTTTTTAGCCTGTCCCATTTTTCCTGCCCATGCTATTTTTTTGACTTTGGGGTCAATTTTCTCCAAAAAAGGCGTAATCAACATGATGTTTTAATATTTTTTTTTGAATGTATGTAACAATACTAAAAACAAAAATTAATAACAAATTTGGCGAAAACCCATATATTTTATGATAATTTGGAAAACTAAATTTAATAAAAATGTTTTTTTTTTTCCTTAACGCTCAAATGGCTTTGAATAAAAAAATGATATGTGTGCTTATCGATTATTTAAATTTTATCGCCGGCTGAATACTTAAGTGCCCCATATACAAAAAAATTATTCCTCAGAAAACGAATTTTAAGGTTTAAAAAATATTCCGTTTTTTTTTAATTGACAGTTTCGACTTCTGAATTTTTATATATATTAATTGAAAAATCCTTTTTTGTATTTTGAAGTCCTGATGTCAAAAAACGTTACGGTTATTTAAACAAAAATAAATTTTGAAAAAAGTCAAAAATGGATATAGAACCCTCTTCCATACGAATACGAAATCCATGAAAACAAAACTTCAAATTTCCTATGGATATAAGACTTTTGTGCACTGGACATTCGGAAATCAACGAAATCAAAAATAACAAAAAAAATCAAAATTTCGAGCATTATTAATTTTTATAATTTAACTTTAAGTGATTATTTTAAAGTCGATAAGAAACGTACGAAAATGATAGATCATTTTAACACTTAATTATGAAAAATACTGATAATGAACTTTGATCCATAAAATTTCCTAGAAAAATATATTCAATTTTATTCTGAATTGGTTTTAAAAATACTTCAACATTCGTAGGAGTAAGTTTTGGTATTTTTGTCACCCTTTTTTTCAATTTAAATTTCTTTTTTACCTTTTTTGTTTTTATCCATTTTAGAAAAAAAACTGCTTGATTATCATCGATAAAATCTTTATTTAGAATACAATAAACGCAGGTATTTAGTTTGTCAACCTGAAGATATATAAATATTCGTATTTTTAAATATTTTTTTCCTCATTTCTACCTCGTTTTTATTTTTGTTCACAATATTTAAAAAAAAAAAAGTCGATATTACTTATTTAGCCCTGAAAAAGATCCAAACCAGAATTGAAACGTCGCGTCGGTAAATAATCAATACATATTGAATTAAAACAAACACAGTATTTTTAGGTTTAAATTAAGGATTTTATATTCTGCCGTAGCGAGGTATCTGTCGGAGCGGGACATTCTCCGCAACGCATACTCCGTCGGTGATTCAAATTACATTCGAGGTGTCCGATTCGGAAAGGAAAATACAAAATGCCAAGACCAATTGATTTGACATGCGACAGATAGTTTCGTGCTATAGACATCTTGCACAAGTTTATGAGAGCTTGTATTGTTTGGTGCTTGTTTTTTCGTTTACTCTTGTCCTGGAAATGTAAATTCAAGCACCAAGTACAAAAAATTTGTTTCTTTAATCATATTTTTTATTTATAACATTTTAACATAATTCACTGAAAATCGGAAACAAATTCCGCGAACAATTTCTGTCGGAGGATTTTGGAACAATATTTTAAATTTTTCATCCAAAAAACGCATTACATCGCATGTCAACGCAAAACACCGGGCTGCATCAAATAATGTCGGAAAAATGTTCCGAACAGCTGTTCGGAAGAATACTTCGAAGCAAAAAGCCTCCCATTCGGAGGAAATCGGAGAATTTTCCGTTTCGACGGATACCTTGCTAGGGCCGATTAGTATTCGGCCGGCGTTATGTGTGAACCAAAATAGTTATAACAGGTGTTCAACTGAGTCCTCTTTAATTTTGAATGCATGCTAGAGCCCGTTTTCGTATTTGACTGATATTGATATTTGATCCTAGCTACTGCCTCACTTCTGAGGACGTTTCGAGCAGGCACTCTTCTAATTCACCTAAAGTTGCAATTTTAGTTGAATAAAAGATTTATTTCATTCTTCCCATTCAAAAGCATCCAATAGTGTAGGGTCAGGCGATATTACAGGCCATTAAACTGTTATAATTTTTTCCTATCCAACGATTACCGCGTACTCTTCATCCAGACAATTTTTAACCTCTCGACCATAGTGGGCTGAAGAAGTTAGAAATAAGATGAAGCTAGTTGAACCAATGGAATGTCTTCCAATAATTCTGATAAATCATTTCTCAACAACTCCAGATAGTTTGTAGAATTCAACTAAAGTGGTAGTTTTAATAGCATGTATTCAAACCAACCAAAGTCAAAGTGCACTTGTTATAACAGTTTTAGTAAAAAGCATAATTAAAAAATTATCTAAAACCACACAAACAATCTTTATTAATCGCTTTTCGAGCTTAAAGCGAAAAAAAAACTTTTTTGCTGGTGCTCTGAATTATCATAAAATCTATGGGTTTTTCGCCAAATTCGTTACTAATTTTTATTTTTGGTATTGTTACATACATTCAAAAAAAAAATTCAAACATCATATTGATTGCTTCCAAAAAATTGAGAAAATTGAACCCAAAGTCAAAAAATCAGCATGGGCAGACAAAATGGAACAGGTTAAAAACTGAGACTGAGAAAAGATATCAAATTTATTTAAACGCAGTTACAAAGGCTCGTATTTCTTATAATAGTAAAGGCCTAAGCAATGTTTCTATCATTAGTACTAACAGCGCAATTACCGTTAACATGGCTCAGGGTACACCAAAGTAAGACTTTTCTTAAATCCCCGATAAATGATATCAAAATTGGAGATAGGCTCTTACTGTGGATACATTTTTTTCTTAGAATATACCCAAGAATCCTGCCGTAAAATATTATTTACGAACTAAGGGACACCCAGTATTTTTATAAACATATAAGTGTTATGTTTACGATTGAAAGAATTATTTACTTACTAACAATAGAACTTAAATTTATTAATATTGAATTAAGGGTTATGTTTATACAAGAATAAAAGTATTATAATAAACAAGGTTTCGCGGGTCAATTGTTGACTCGATGGCTTGTGGATGTAAAAAGGGCTGAGTGATTGATTGCGCTCTTGGATGATGAAATGGTTCCGTGGTGAAAATTTACACCATGGTTTCCGTGGTACATTCGGTGGTATGTTGTGTAAATGGATATGTTTGTTTTACATTTTGGAATGCAACAATGAGGACTTGTGTACTAAAGGTATTTTGTAGACTGTAGAGTACCTACACAAATTTTTGTTCAGGGTATAACCAACGTTTTCTCCACCATACGAAGAAATTAATTTCATAAAGTTAAAAAATAAATGTATTACTCCAGTCCTTACCTTTCCCAATATAATTAAATTTAGGTTAAATCAATTTAACTTTTTTCCAAGTTAAAAGGAATCACTTACACAATTTGTATTCCTGACTGGCTCTGAGCTTGAACAAGCACAGAAAATAAAATAAGATCGAAAATAAAAACCCCAAATCACATTATGGCCATCCATTCGTACTCTTCCTCCATTGTTTGACATTAGAATAGATCTGTTTTTATTTTTGTATTTAAATGTGTGGTTGCACCTTAAACAGAACAAAAATATTCAAATGCAAAACAGTTTCCATGAAGCCACAACAAAACTTACATAAACACTTTTATGAGCTCTATATGTAGAAAACCCAGCATTGTATTCCTTGGAACATTTCACCCTTTGTTCCAGCTAGCTATTCTATCTCTTACAATGACTGATTCCCATAGATGCATTTCACTTGAGCGAAATTACAAAACAAAAAATAAAACAACAACAACAACAACAACAGAAAGAACAACATCAATAAAAACCCAACCAAGAGCATCAGCACCCACATCACTCATGACAAGCGAGCTTGGGCCTGAAGCCCTTTTACCAACGAGACCATCAACATCATCACATCCCCACCCACTTCTTTAGCTTTTCTTCCACGATACCTACTGCCGCATATATCAGAATTCAAACTGTGGGGATGGTGTATATTGTTGGTACGAGTTATGTACACACGTCCGCAAAATTGCCACACACCATCATAAACTTTCATATGCTAATTTCTCAAAGTCGTTCATCCTGTTGAATGAGGCAGTTCATCTATTTCTATATGGTGAAAAGGAGGCTCTGGCTCTGGTTCTATCCTAGCAGCAACATATTTTTAAGAATTACCAAGAAAGGTCCTTTCTATCGTGTGGCGTATTATATTGTCACTGATGGTGGGTGGTGGTAGTAGGTATACATGGATTATGAATGTTATCGTGGAGTCGATGTTTTTGTTATTTTAGCCTATTTGTCGCAATGAGCCTTATGGTTTTTCAAGAAACACATCCATCGTGATACATGATCCATACATTATTAAGGTAAATAAGGACTTTTAAGCGGCAAAGGTACTTAGGACTTTTTTATAACAGAACGAAGGTTGTAGTAATATATTAGGAATGACAAACAAAAATCAAGTAACAATATGTAATTGAGTAGTGACTTTTCAAAAGGGGATAAATCAATTTATAAATTATAAGACATTTAAGATATTTTTGACCAAAATTATTGACGAAAACCCGATAAATTGCTTCATTTATGTTGATTTGGCTTTTTGGATATACTCAAATTAATATAAATTGAAACTATTACAAAACATATTTCAAGATTTGTTGACCATTTAAAATAAAAACATTAAGTTTTAAAAATTCTCTTTTTGACAGAAAATTGAGATAGATTACAAAATTTAAATCAAGGTATTTGGTAGTTATTTATGTGACCTTATGTAATTGTAGGTCCACTAATCAATTTGAAATGTTTAAAGGTCTTTGGTACTACTGTCGAATATTTCTTTGTTCAAAAAAATGAATATGTAATTTCGGTCACTGTGGCGTATGTGGAACTTTTTTTTTTGTTCTGAAATTTATTATTTTCTCAGATATTTTGTCTTACTTTTTATTAGCCAGAGCTTTAAAGAGTGGTTTGATTTGCTTAACATTTTGTACACATAAAAGTTATTCCCAAATATAATAGTCAATCTAGACACAAAATTAGAGCTACATCACAAAAATTTGAAGCAGATTTTCTTCCAATTTTGCCACATATATATTTTAAAACAAGTTTAAAAATTATTTTCTATAGAAATGCTACCAATTCTTTTGTCCTATACTTATTAACACTAAAGCTTTTAATTTGAAAGTAATAAATTGCCTCAGTATCAACTTCTGTTGATGTTCATGTTGTCTTATACGTAGACACTTTTAAAGCAGATAAATTGATAAGTTTTAAATGAAGTTTTTAAATTTTGTCTAAAATATTAAAAACTCCAAAAATCAAGCAAAATTGGGCTTCGATATCTTAGCACGTATGGGTTATTCGCAAAAAAAGTATGCCATCTAAAAGATCAGTTATTGCTCAAAAAATATCAAGCATTTCAGAAATTGATCAGCCATAGAAAAATTTCAATCAATGATTGAAGTTTTTGAAGGTAACCCGTGCAGAAAAACAATCTAGTTTTCGACAGGGCTCTAGAGAGTTTTACATACATTCTGACAAGAGGTTAGCAAGGTTTATTAAAGGCTAGAACAAGGGCCTTTTCGATTAAGAACCCTATTGCCTCGTCAGGCAAAAACAAGGTTGGCTTATGTGCGACCTGACCCCGCGATCTTTTGAATGTCAGTCCAATGCGCAACCCACTGGGCTAATTCGCTGTTCAAAAATTCAATGTCGAAAGTGAATAACTTTCATACTGTAATGTTTCATACATCATACCATATTGCATAACGCATACATGTGTCTCAACAGAAAAAAGTTTGATATAAAAAATAAGACAAAGGAAAGAGAGACTAAGTGCCGTATGATACAGAAATTGCATGGTGTTTATAAAATTTTTGTTTTTGGTGTAAAAGGGACATTCCTGATGGGATAAATAAACATGCACAACAATTTTTTACTAGGGTTCGTTCTGAAATCCAGCAAGGGCTTGTCAAGTATCCAACAAGTTTTCCTCGTCTAGATTTTTCATACTGAAAACTTATTAGGGCCTTGCCCAAACGAGACAAAAACTTGGCGTTTTTCCAGCCGGAACAACGCGATTTCAGGCAACTCATTTATGGGATATTTGCAAAAAAGTAAGAGACCATCAAGTTTCAGTAATTGGCCAAACACATATTTTTTTTGAATGAATTAAAAAAAATCTAGGTCGTATAAGAGTTTTAAGCACCTCATTTTTGAGATATTCGAACAAAAAGTTTTATTGTCCTCGCTGTGTTCCGTCCCGGTTTACAAGTCGTGGTTTTGGTGAGAGATAGTTGGCATTTAGCCGCGGTCTTATGTCGACCCTGCGTCATCAGCATACGGGAGTTTTTCGCATCTAGTTGGCACAAGCTGGTCATCTCAGATGTCAGTAGTTTTTTTTAAAGTGTTTTCAAAGTCAGCAAACTCCATAAATAACGAGGTGCTTATAGTATCATACGGCCTTGAAGAATAAAAAAACTTCTGCTGACGAATTACTGAAATTAATTGACCTTTTATGTCGATTTGGTGTACTTTCTGACGGTGCGTTATTCGAATATCCCAAAAATATGGTGCCAAAAGTTTTATACGACCTTGAGTTTTTTTTTAATTCATTAAGAAAAATCTATGGATGAAACTAGCTGTCCTTTTTGGACCCCATACTGAGCTTTTAGATGGCAAGCTTTTTTTGGGATTATACCATCATTTGGGGTGCTAGGATCCCGAAAATTGTTCGAACTGAAGTTTAAATTCGAATTAACTACATTTAAATTGCATTTGTCTTCATTTTGTCGTTTTAAGCGTGTCGTAATAGCCAAAAAGTCGTTAAAGCTGGCGATGACGTTATACCCGACGATAAACGACAAATTGTATGAAAACCAACCAAATGAAGGTAAAGTGATCTTTAAAAATTGCTTTTTAAAATGTTAAATGCGACTGGTAGTTATATAAAGCCAAGTCGTTATAGGTGACGTTGATTGCATTTGGTACTTTAAGATAGTTGGCTTTTGTACTAAATTAGAAAGCACGTCACAGTTCTGTTCCGCTAATACCAGGTTTTCCAGGTTTAAGAATTAAGCTTCGTTTTTTTTTTTGCAAAATTCCTTGTGGATTTTAAGTTTTGGAGTAAAGCCCCGATATTTCTCTAAGCTTAGATTATTTCCTACGGTTATAGTGCACGAAAAATTAACAAAAAAAAAATGGCCAATCTACCAAAAAAAATCGAAATGAAGTTTTTTAAATGCAATTGTTTATATTTTGGCATAAGAAATACTGTCGCGAAAGTCCTTCGCCAAATCGTGTGCGCGTCAATAAATATCCAAGGTCTGTTTTTCAAATAAAACTCGGAAACGGTAGATGCTATCTAAAAGTGTCGAAAATGGTCGTTTTTCACGTATAACTCCCAAACGGTTCAAATTTTTAAAAATATCTGAATACAAAGTTTGTACATTGTGTGAATCTCTACAAGAAAACATTATTTTTTTTTTTTATTAAAAACCATCGTTTTAAGGATATAATTTTTTTTAGGTTCAAATTTCCGGTTTTTTGCTTTTCACTTTTCATTATCATTATTTTAAAAAAATTACCAAAAGTCGAAAATACTATGGTTTTTGGCTCTTTACTATTAAATGACGAATTTTTCGGAAAATATTTTTATACTTATTTTGTAAGTTATAAAATTCTCTAGAGGAAATATTATCACACTTTTTTACGTATAACAGATATTGTGACTTCAAAATGGTCAAATTGCGAACATTTTTGAATTAAAAAAAAATTATATCGTTTAACATTCTTAATCGTATACTATTTATAACGTCATTTTAAACAAAATCATTTTTTGGTTCAATCAAAAATGTTGGAAATGTGACCATTTTTGAAGTCGAAGTAAAGAGTCAAAGTAATTTGGACTTTTGGTGATATTTTTTTAAATAATCATATCATAAAATATATGGCTTCAAAAAAAAAAAACTGTTATATAAAGTTACATAACGTATAAATTTTGTTGATATAATTTTTCAATTAAGCTTACAGTTTAAAAGCTATATGCGAAAAAAACGATTTTTTGGCAGTAAACACTATTGAAGTCACAATATCTTGTGACTGTCGTTTGGGAAAAAGCGACATATTTTTTTGAAGGGAACAGTATGGTCTTTAAACTGAGTGGAAGTTATTTTTTGCTTTTAAGAGTAAACAGCAAATAACCACACATTTTAATTTTTTGTCAAACTTTAAAAAAAAATTAAACTTTGAAAACGGTTGTTTTTAAGAAAAAAAACATTAATGTTTTCTTATATGGGGTCAAAAAAAGTACAATCTTTGCATTCAGATGTTTACAAAAATTTGAACCGTTTAGAAGTTATAGCTGAAAAACTACATTTTCGACATTTTAATTAAGTTTTTTTCAAATGTCGATATCTTCCGGTGGGTCGTAAGAAAAAAACTGTTATGACTTTTTATTTGGCGAATGACATAATCTTAAAGTTTTGTATGAAACACTTTTCGATAGCATTTACCGTTTCTGAGTTTTATGCGAAAAACTGATATTTTCGACATTTAACCTTGTATAACTATTGACGCGCACACGATTTCGTAATAGACTTTCTCGACAGTATTTCTTATGCCAGAATACAGACAATTGAGTTCAAAAATCTTCACTTGGACTTTTTTGGCAGAAAAAGTACAATTTGCCTGGACTACTACTGCCTAGAAACGAGTCCTATGAAAATGATCAGGTACTATGGAGTGTACCAGCGCACGAGTATTTTCTTTGTACTAAACAATGTGAGTTGGCTTAAATAAGCGACCAAAAAACTAAGCAAAACACTTTGCATATTCGAATAAACATAGGCGAATTGTTTTGTATTTTGTAATATACTGTCAAAACCCCATGGTTTAAAGTTCTGTTTCCATAATCAAAAATGATGCTGTTGAACTAAGCTTTCAACCATTGTATATCTCAACAGTGGGCAATAGACGCACAGTTATTTCCATTCATTAAATTCGCTAAATCAAATAAAAAAAAAGTAGAATTTTCATACTGTTAAGCGAATTATTCGTCAACCATGATATTATTCGTTATTATTGGCCATTGGTATAAAAGTTCCTTTATTTTGAGGTACATTCAGTTCATCGAAAGTGACCAATAATGTCATTTCAATGGAACACTATTGCAATTATTTTTTGCTCTAATTGCAATCTTTGTTTCCATATACTGTCTAACCCCCATGATTTATAGCTTTGTGTCCATACAAAATATGATGCTCAAGAGCTAAGCTTTCCAACGATCTATATCTCATTCGTGAGCAATAGGTAGACTGAAATGCCCATTCTCCTTTGTTCGACAAATCAATCAATTTGAAAATTGACAGTGATATTTTTGGTCTATTTTTTTATAAAACGTAGTACTAAGATACAAATTGTGATCAGGACGCACGTACCCACAGACAAACAGACTGACGGACTTCTCCATCAAGGAATTATTAGTTTTGATTGAAACTTTCTTTTTGACAGGAAAATTAACTTGTCCAAGAGCATGTAAAAAGAAACTATTCCTATTTTCCTGACCTTTAATAATGTAAAACTTCTTCGAGAAGAAGAGTGAAATCACACTCGAAACGTCACATCTGATGGAATTTTTAAGCCCACGAAGAAGTCATATATTTTTTTATGAACTACTATTTTCGAGCACCATTTTCGACTTAATTTAAAATTGGTCACATGGATTTTTTCCATAAAAAAAATATTGGGGGGCGTATACGCACTTTTATTATTTTACTGTATTTTAAACGAATTTCACATCTAATTTTGTTCTCAACGTTTTGTAAATCAACGTTAAGTTGGTTTATGTAAGGATATTATGATTAATGCAAGGTAGCTGCGGATGCTCAACAGTTGAAATTGCAGTTGTAAAATTTAAATTAAAGAAATAAAAAAATCATCGAATTCACTTTTTTTGCCATGACTTTCGCCTCTTTGGACTACATTGTGGAGCTTGTTTTTCATAATTGAGTGGAAATGCATACCTTTTTTCGAAATTCGATCCTTGGCAACATCAAAGACCAATTTATTTGTATGATTTTTTGTTGTCTTCTATTAAAATCATTTAAAATTCGAATTGTGATTTCATCGATTTTTGGATCAGAAACCATCATAAGTAGGTAAACATTTTACTAAAAATAAAGTTCAAATTATTATCTTCTAAGCATTGGAGCCAATATCTAACAGCCATTTGATGAGAGAAAACCCAAAAGCCCTGAAAGACCAACTCAAATAACCATAATTCCGCAACATGAGTCAGAAATAAAAAGGATTTTCCCTTGTATTTAACAACAACAAAACCTAAGGTACTAAAAACCAATTCACCATACTAAAACCAAAGCTTTCTACTGAAAATTATTCCCCTCAAACGAACGTCAGATTTTCATATAAAGTCAAAAGTTCCGCCATATCTAGTATTGTGAACAAAAGTCCAGCTGAGCAGGCATCTCTTATCATTGTCATCCCCTAAAATTAACAGTATTTGCGCTTTAGTGCTTTCTGTATCTCTATTATCCGAAAAGAGAATATATAGAGAAATTTCTTTCAAAATAATTATGCTCTTCTTCCCTTCATACCAACAACCCTTATGCAGAGCACCTCATCAGCAGCAGCATAACAGAGCGAATTTTACTCCCTTAAAAAATCAACAAAAAAAACCCCAGAAAACAGAAAAAGTTTAAGTAAATAAAAAATATCCCCAAGTGAAAACATGAAAACATATTGGCTCACTTGCTGGATGCCGTCACTGTCAGTTCGTTTTGATTGCTCGACCGACCCGGATGCACGTGAATTTTTTGCTCTCGTCGTCTCTTCAACAACACTTAATCCGCCATTCTATTAAAATCGTGTGAATAAAATTTCGCTGAAACACTTCGGTAAAGCTTCATATAAGTGATTTGTCCAGTTGTAGAGTGCAACACTTAATGTGTTATGCATAAACAAAGTGCTCTCCAACCACTTGAACCACTTAAGTAATTCTGATTAAATTAATCTAAACAAACAACATCCCCTGATGTTTATGATGTGTGTTGATGACAACGACGACGACAGTGTTTGAAGACAACGTGCGATTTTATCGGGTTCAAAATACAAACAAAAATATTTTTTGTGTAAATAGAAATTATACCGAAATCTAACTCCGTCCATGTTTTGATCAAATTCTTTCATCTATAAAAAAAATCTATACGGTAAATTAGTCTTGTTATTTTTTGTTCGTACAAATTTCTTCGTCCGCAGTAAATTATTCTAGTTTCCAGTAAAACGCGATAAAATTTTGCAATCGTTTTATTTTTTCAGTTACTAAGCAACAGTATCGAAATGCAAACAAAATACACTACCCTCCGGCTTACGCGACTTGTCTTCTTTTATTTATGTTTTTATTTCTTTAATTTTTCGCTTAAAAATAAAATTGAAGAGAACTCCCTTTGCCCTTGCGCCAACTTCAAACACTCTAAAGGAAGATTATTATTTGTTTTTTTTGCTCAACTTAAAATTTCCTTTCACTTTAAGTGCCCATATTTACATCGAAGAATAAGGACTTTTTTTTAAGGAAACACACATGTTCATGTCGTTTTTATTCCTATGAATATTAAATAACAGTGATGAAAACACAAAAAATAGCAATTCAGGACCTTTTTTAGTCTTTAAACGTTGCAATTAGATGTCACATATGTTTTTGTTCCCTTCTAAAAAAATCCTCCTTCACAAATTCGTTCGTATGTACGTCATACTTTCAAGAGTTAATATTCAATTCGACAAAAAAAGGGGAAAAGAGTAAGAAAAAATATTATCTCACAACGTCACAACTAAGGCGCGGATAAAAAAGGATTAGTGTGTGTCTTCGCATTCAGAAAAGAGAAAATCCTTCTTTGCTAAAAGATAACTGTCACCCCCACGCTTGAATAGTCTAATAATGACACCAAAAACAAAATATATAGCTAACTCAACGGCTATGACAACGAGTGGCGCCACAAGGGCGCATTATAAACAAACACACACACAGTTACATACTTATATTCATTATGAAAATAAGAAAAATCGATGTATTATCCTTTTTTTTTTACGTGTTGTCATTATTGTGTCGTTCTTGGGGGCTTAAATGTTTGTTTATTTTTGTTTTTCTATTAAAAGTTATTCGTTAAGTCTCGAGAAAATGAAATTCGTTTGTTTTGACGTTTGTCAAATGAAAATGTATCGAAACACCTTTTATTTAATTAAAAAAGAAAGGAAAACTTTAAATTTAATCTTTAGCAAACAGGGAATTTTAAAATTTATTTTTTGTTGTTTTTACTTGCGATATACGTAAATTCCATTTGCTCGAAAAACATTTGCCTTTTCCTATTATTGATCTTAATTTTTCAACTTTAAAAATTTTTATTTCAAATTCAATTAAATCAGGATAACACAATTATATCTACAGGAAATTATTTTTCAACAACATATCCACCTATACCTACCAACAGCTACAGTTCTATTTTAAAGTCGTTTCAAAGTGAGAGGAAATATTATGTTCTGTTTTGTTGTTTATTTTGTTTTAATTGCATTTTAATGTCCGTTTTCTAACTTGATTTTAATAACTTTGCCAGAGGGATTTTCGTTGAAAATAAAAATACCTAAATAGCTATTAATTTTTTTTTCTCAAAAAAAATGTGCATTTTAATTAAATTTTGATTCATTTTGTTGTCTATTATTTTTTTCAGTGGAAATAATAGAAAATCAATTATATATAAATACTACGTTGGTTGCGATTTTATGTGAATTCATTTGAATCGTGTGTTTGGAAATAAAAAAAAAAATAAAAATAAAATTTGTTATTTAAAATTTGTGTGAGTTTGAGTTTACGAACGAAGGGAAATACTTACTTACCATATATGACTACAGGTGGTTTTTGATTGGGAAGGATTTAAAACAAGGTGAGTCTTTTTATGTGCTTGTCTTAAGTTTATGTATTTTTGACTTTTGTAATTTAAAAAATTATCATAATACAAAATTATAAAATTGATTGAAACTTTCGAAAAAGTTGAATAAACTAAAAATTGAAATGAATGACTGAATTGCAAGAACATGCTCTTGTTGTTCGAGAGCTAAGAATTGTAGACATCTTGTAGACGCTTTTCTTTATTAAAACAACTGCATATTTATGGGGAAAGTGTTAAAAAAAACTGGGCACGACTGGATCGCACAAAATTGCTTTCGTAGCTAACAACTACTACGTAGCTAGAAATTGATGATGTACACGTACACATGATTTGGTTCCAAAATATTATGATACCATTAAAAAAAAAATTAAATAAATTATTACTATAAATAACTGTAAATTTATTATTTTAATGGCTTTATAAGTAAGAGCTCAAAATCAAGTATTCCATCCAAGAATTTATTAAAGAAAAAAAAATTCTTAAATTTTTTTTTTTATATATAATTTTTTTTATTTTAACCTCGTTTTAAAAATATTGACCAAATCGTTTTCAAAATACATATTAAGCACTCAATATAATTAATTAATTTTTAAATTTTGGTTTAAAACAATGGTTTTACTTTTAGGAATATTTATTATTTAAAAAATTCAATGTTTTTAATTGTTTTCGAGAAAATGAAAAACCAAAAAAATGGTTGTCTCCCAAAAATAACCAATTTTCGAAAATAAAATAATTATTAAAAAGTAGCATTTCCTCATTTGTTTTATTTGAATTTTTCTTAACAACATACTTGGACTCGTTTTTGAGTAAATTATGATTTTCGTTTTTGGCTAAAAAAAATTGCATATTAGTCAAAAAACACTATGTACCAATTTTGAAGAAAAGCCCTCGAGTTCGTTTTTTTTACGAATCCATAACTTACCATATACATATACTATACATATTTAGTATCTACACTGCAAGTAAAAATCAGAACTTGCAACAATTTATTTTTGAACAAAGTTAAACAGATTTCGTTTCGATTTAAAATATTTGTTCTTAGACTTGGCCCTTTTATTTTTTTTAATCGATACTTTCTTAATTGTGTTGTTCTTACCGAATGTAATTTTACCGTGCTTGCTAAGATACAAAAAAGTTGAAAAATCATAAAAATATCACTCAGAAATTTAGGTTTCTGATTAACTTGACAAGCTGGCTAATTCTGTGTGGGTATAAGGACCAACAGTTTTAAATCTTGGGATCAGATAAAAGTGGAACAGCTATTCTGTACTAAGATAGTACTAAAAACTATGAAAAATAATACATCATTTACATTTTAGATACAAATGATTTCAATGTCCTTTTTAATGGATAACCTAATGACACTAAAACGATAGGACTACCCAAACAAAAGTTACAGTCTTTTTTATATAAGTGTGACTTTATTTTCAGAACGATATGTAAATATTGTGGATAACCTTTGCTCCAACGTCAATTTTAATCCATTGGTTTTCATTTTTGTACAATCGCTTTCAAAATGGGGGGAGAGGAAGATGGGAGTATATCGAACCACTATATATTTGTCTTGGTATAATCTAGCGTACATGAATTTAGGGTAGTTTTTATTGCCCAATTGTATGCAATCAAAATAAATACAATACAACTTCCCTACAAACAATTATATTCCTTTTATAAAATGATGACGCAATTTTCAGTGAAACGAGCATAATATTATTCCAAGTTCTTACGGCTAAAACAGATGTGTAGCGCGTCTGCACGCAGCTCTGCATGCAGCTCTGCACCCAAAACACACGTGCATACTTTCTAGCTTTTATGATGCCTAGTTTTGTCAAAACGAAAATGACACCTGCGAATTCGTTCCTTAGTTCCTTTTTGTTTTGCAAACATAGCAGAAAATTTTAAAGTTAAAGTTTTAATAAATAAAATATGGATGTTGCACAAATCAAAAAAAAAATTCTCATTATTCTCGCAATGTACGAAAAGTACATTAAGTTTTTAAAAATGTATCGAGAGTCCCAACTAAAACCATCAAGGCCTTGGACAAAATTTATTTATTCAGAAAATGAAAGAGAAGTCCACGGGTTTTTTCCAAAAATTGTTTATAGTGATAAAGGGTGATGACCATGACGAATTTAGGAAAGCTTCTCGCATGGGAATCGCAGAGTTCAATTTACTGAACACCTTGCTTTTCGAAAGGTTGAAGAAAAAAGATTTGATTAGGAAATCAATTATCCCGGAATGTCGATTGGCTATCACTTTAGTGTAAGTATATTAATTATTTACATAACAAAATGGTATCCGGAAAGGTTTGGTTAGGTCTTCGAAGAAGTTGGTAATATTATTAATAAAACAGATGCTTTGCATACGGTCTGACAAAAGGCTAGGGCGTAAAAAGAAATAAATCGTGCAGGAGGGGGTGTACTTCATCACGTTTAGGTTGGAGGGGTAATTTTCTAAAAAAAAAAATGCTAAAACTGAAAAAAGTTATTTAAAACCAATGGCAATACCTACTTATCTACATTATTATGCTATAAGTATGTATATTGACAAACTCAAAATTTAAAGAAAAAAGACAATATTTTTTTGTTCACAAATATTTGTTTCGAAATTTAACCTTGTACTTAATGAATCATTTTTGTTATCAATATTCGATGCTTTTATGAATTTAAAGTCAAACACTGGAAACGAAATGGTCCTAAGACTTTAAAATTTTAAAGATATAAGCAAATATCAAAAAACAAAAAACTTCGTTATTAAAAAAGGAAATTTCAATTGAAATTATCATTTCAGCTACCAGTTCCCCGGTTCAACATAAACGCCATAGGCTTTTTGTCACACCCTATGCAAATCACCCTTTACTATACATATGTATCTTCTTATGTACATTCAAAACAAGAGTCACATTTGCAACCATCTTAATTCAAATTTCTTAACGTTATGCTCCTGAATAAACTAATTAAATTAGAACCCAGCCATGTATAAATTATTTTCCTACGATAGATACTCTCGGAAATACACCCATTCCAAAAATCACTTTTTTAGAAAATCTAACTTAAATATAACCCATTCATGCCAAAAGTCAAATTTTGTTCTATTAGTCCAAATCGAAATTGGCAGACGGGTGTATCTACGAGAGTATCTATCGTAGGAAAATAATTTATACATGCCTGGGTTTTAATTAGCACCCACTTGAATGTGGCGTCTACCAATTTCGATTTGGTCTAATAGAACTAAATTTGACTTTTGGCACGAATGAATTTTATTTAAGTTAGATTTTCTAAAAAAGTGATTTTTGGAATGGGTGTATCTCCGAGAGTATCTATCGTAGGAAAGTAATTTTTAAATGCCTTATGTTCAAATTAGCACGCACTTGAATGTGGCGTTTACCAATTTCGATTTGGACCAATAGCACAAAATTTGACTTTCGGTAGTAGTTACGAAATTTAGTTTAAATTAGGAAAAAAAATATTATGTGTTCTTGGATATAAGGTCTATAATCTGTACGTATGTTTTTAAGAATAATTCTTGAACGCATAGATTCTATATAAGATTCTCTGCAAATTAGCTGTTATAAAGATGTGACATACGAGCATACTCAAAAACATGTTCGATTTTTTTGAATTTGCTTACAAGATTTTCAAATTTTCTTTTTTCAGATTTTTAGCACACGGAGTTTGTCGTCAAATGTTGGCCTGGTCGTTTCGAGTAGGTGTCTCTACCATTTGTGAAATCATCCTTGAAACATGCGAAGCAATCTGGGACGAGTTGGCAGGCATCTACCTAGCTCAACTCAATGAGACAGAATGGCTTTAGATTTAAAAAGATTTTTATGAAAAGACAGAGATGCCTAATGTAGTTGGAGCAATAGATGGCAAACATGTTGAAATAAAGTGTCCTCCGAAGTCTGGATCACTTTTTTTTAATTATAAACAATATTTTAGCATTGTTCTCCTCGCTGTTTGTGACAGCAATTATACATTTACCGCTGTTGACATATGGAAGCCAGAGCGCCAGAGCGAGAGCCATAAGTGGTGTTCTTAATGTTCACCCTAAAAATGCCGAAAAAAATGTTAAAGCAATTGTTGTTCTACATAATTTTGTGAAATTTCATGATATGTCCCACTACTGTCCCCAAAATTATGTGGACCAGTATTCGGAATCGGACGAACTGCTATCAAGAGGAGGCTGGCGACAAGAAGTCAACCCAATGCGTCAAAGTAGACTATTTTCAAGGTTCCATCCACCTCGATGTGCATTTTCTATGAGAGACGATCTTAAAGATTTCCTGTTCCAAACAAATGAATAAAACAATTATCATAAAAACAGTATCATTTATCATTATCATAATATCATTTACAACTTTATGAAAAGATTTTAATATTTCGATTTGTAGTTCGTCGAATTTCGCTGGGCTCAATTGCGCTTCATTAGCCTGCTTTGCCAAACCTTCAAAAAAATGGTCGGCAGGGGTTTTTTCTTGGTGTGGCTGTGAAAAAGTTTCTTTTGCCAAATTGGCCATCTGAGACATTTCTTTTTGGGCTTCGATGAGAAGATCGTCCACGCTTCGTCTTTTTGTTTCTCTTGACATTGGGATGGATGATGATGAGGTACCAGGAAACTGCATATCTGCATCATCAGTGTTCCCAGTCAAATCTTCAGGTGGCGTCATTATATCTTCTTCTATTATGTTGGAAAATTCATCTCTAGGAAAATTTCCTGAAGTACTGTAAGTAAAGAAAGTTATAGATACATATTTAGATTGTTCAAACCTTGTGTTGGTGTGGGAAACATCCTTGAGAAACATTAAATGCTCCATCCACTTCCATTTTTTTTTGGGCTATGGCTTCCGCTGCCACTGGGAGGACAGTTTTTAATTTCCTTGTAAGATTTATCCCTCAAGGTTCTCCACCTATTTTTCAATTTGATTGCTGTAAAATAAAGTAAAATAAATGCGAATAAGTCTTCGATAGATAATTTAGGGTAGGTTTGAAACAAAAACTGAAAAAAAACAATGTTAAATGTTGAAATTTCAGCTTTGAAGACTAGTAGTACCTCAAAAATAAATATGGTAATGAATTTTAAAGTATATAAATCAAATGCTACGAGAATATCGGAAACTAAAAGCATATAATTATGAGTTTTAATGTTTTTAGGTCAGGTATAGGAATCTAAACAAAAATTGAATGATGTTGAAAAAATATGAACATGAAAAGTGCGATTAATTTAGCCCAAATCCAAACAAAAGAAGGTAGGAAACACAAACGAAAACAAAAATAGACTAGGCTAGTAGACTTATCCTGACGTTGACTTGTAGATTCTTAGAGAATAATTTCAGCTACAATGTAAGTTCAGCAAATAGCAGCTTTTGAGCAGGATCATTCCACAGGAAAGCTGATTATAGTCTTCCTGAACTAAAAGAAAAATAGGAGTATTGATTGGCTGTTTCGATATATTCAGCTATGGAGGTGGTGAGCAGGATCATTATATTAAGTCTTCCTGAAAAAAAAAGAATAATAGGCACGAGTCGGAGACAAAACAAATTGTTTTAAATTGTATTCATTTATATTATATCTCACCGGGAATATTCAACTTTGTAGCGAATTCCTCAAATTTTTTGTCACGCAAGTAAATATTTTTATAACACGAGTTACTTTTATTGTAAATAAATTTGTTTTCTTTAATAAGTTCAATTAATTTTTCTTCCATGATAAGGTATCAAAATAATTTTCACAAAATTCCACACAAAAACAATTTTTTTTTTTTAAATGACAGGTACTGTCAGGAAACTGTCAATATCAGTAATGCCAAATAGCAATTATTTAGAAATTTTCGTTTTTCAGTTGTGGCTGCAATGAAACTAGGCAGCAAATTTAGAAATAGAGACATCGTGCAGCGCTGCGCTGCATGCAGACTTTGAGAGAATAAGAACCTGTGTAATTTAATTTCGCTGCATGGAAAAAGCTGCACATCTGTTGAAGGCATAATGGTAATGGTGATGAAACTTCGCACACTCATGTTTCGTTTGTCGTAAGAAACAAGAATAAAAAGAGCCCATAAAAATATCTGGGGTGAAAGGGTGTTTTTTTTAGTGATTGGGAAATGTGTAAGCCTATGACCGGTCAACCGTTCCCAGAACTAGTACGTTGAGCGTGGTTTTTGGGGGAAAATGTTTTATCCGCTCTATTCAAAAAATAGATTAAATTTTCCATTAAAACGACGATTACTTTCTTAATGGTGATTGTATCGTCTTAATTTTACTTAAATTGGATTCAGCAATACTTTAAAATCATGGTAGGTACATGATTATATATTTTTTCCTCGATTACATACAAATAAAATGTTGGGTTTTGTAACCCATATTTTCCTTTCGCCTCAAAAGAACACCCCTCGAACCAATATATTTACATGGATCCTTTTGAGTCTTGATTGTAACAAAAAATAAAACATTTCTACCAACTTTCATCAACATACCAGTTTTGGGAGGGGTTTACTGGTAATAGTAATTTACTTTTCGGGTATCTTTCACATTAAAACAAGAAAACAATTCAACAAAACAAAATTTCCATGATGCAGTTATAAAAAAAAACTTCATAACCTAATTTCAATATCCACATTTATATAACTAGAAGAATCTTCTGTACTCATTTTTCATCCCTTTCCTCTCTATGAAAAGAATAAAAGTGTAAGAAACAAGAATAAAAAGAGCCCATACAAATATCTGGGGTGAAAGGGTGTTTTTTTTAGTGATTGGGAAATGTGTAAGCCTATGACCGGTCAACCGTTCCCAGAACTAGTACGTTGAGCGTGGTTTTTGGGGGAAAATGTTTTATCCGCTCTATTCAAAAAATAGATTAAATTTTCCATTAAAACGACGATTACTTTCTTAATGGTGATTGTATCGACTTAATTTTACTTAAATTGGATTCAGCAATACTTTAAAATCATGGTAGGTACATGATTATATATTTTTTCCTCGATTACATACAAATAAAATGTTGGGTTTTGTAACCCATATTTTCCTTTCGCCTCAAAAGAACACCCCTCGAACCAATATATTTACATGGATCCTTTTGAGTCTTGATTGTAACAAAAAATAAAACATTTCTACCAACTTTCATCAACATACCAGTTTTGGGAGGGGTTTACTGGTAATAGTAATTTACTTTTCGGGTATCTTTCACATTAAAACAAGAAAACAATTCAACAAAACAAAATTTCCATGATGCAGTTATAAAAAAAAACTTCATAACCTAATTTCAATATCCACATTTATATAACTAGAAGAATCTTCTGTACTCATTTTTCATCCCTTTCCTCTCTATGAAAAGAATAAAAGTGTTGATACTTATTAACTTCATGAATATAAACCGTTTGAAAATGGCTTTATCACATGCGATGTTACCTACAAAATTTTATTGCTTCCAATACCAAATGTATGCAATCCATTACAATTTTCGCTCTTCAAGTTTAAATCACAATTTATTTTTTCCCAAAAAAAAAAAAAACAAAAATAAAAAAACACTTGATTCTATTTGATATATTACATAGGTAATGTGTTTCTATAAAAATACCTTCATACGATACACCTACCTTCAAATATTCAAAAAAAAAAGAAAAACAAAGCAAAATAAAATCCATAAAAGATAAACAAACATCAGTTCAATGTACGAGTTTATATATCTGGCTCAATCAACCCCATCAACGAACGTTTCGTTTCAAAAAAAACCAAACTGCTGCTACCGTCCGTGTCGGTTGATTTTTGTGATGTATTGCCACCTTTGTTGGTAACCAATTTCATACTAAATCACGAAACAAAACGAAAATAAAATTGCCCTCTTTTTCCTCATCGTCATCGTCATCATATCAAGGATACCAAAAACCAAAACCCCCTTGACTCTATAACAACAACATCAACACAACAAAAACAAAAAAAATAAGGACTCGCTCGGTATATCGGAACACACGAACACGATTCGACACTAATATACCCAGTGGGTTCAGTTCAGGTTGGGCTATTGGCTGGCAGTAACCTGAACGCTCGAAGAAGATTTATTGCAGGAAATAAACCAAACAGTTTGGATTCGGAGCCAGTAAAAATGTCCTGGAAAAAATCAACAAAATATGTAAAAAAAGAAAATATAAAATAAAAATAGAGTATAAACCCCCTGTGCATAAACTGTGAAGCGGAACTGGATGGTCAATGCCACTTTTCGTTTAGTATAGTGCACCTTTTTCCAGGTTTGAATCAAGAACCCGCCATGAACACAAAAAGCAGAGGCTTTATACGTCATACTTAAGCAAAATACCTCATTCACCCATCACCGTCACCATTTTAAATTTCCATATCGAGCTCCTACCACTCAGCTACCTGATCAAAGATTAAAAATTAATTAAAGAACTTCCAAATGGCTTCTTTGTCTTCGTTTTTTAAATCCATCTTATCACAGACAAAAAAAATCATCCCAACCCGCGAACATTCTGTCTGAACGCAAAAAGCCCTTTAATATTGAACATTGGTCTACGAAATGACCACCACCAGGACATAATCATTCTCAGTCGTCCCTGAGAGGGAACACGTAAGAAACATATTATTGCAAATTATGTAAAATTAAAGGACATTAATTAAATTGAATACAATCGCTGAAATAAAATGTTCTTTTGACATGATACCGAATACGGATAGTACAATTCTTTAGGTCAGCATTTTTCTTTTTCAAAAAAAAAAAACAATGATCTCTCCATTGATACAACAATAATTACGCTGAGCTCTTCGAATGAGAAGTAAGCGACTCTACGCGTGAAATAAATAAGGTGAATTATGCCATTGTTATGAAATACAATTTTAAAAACTTATGTAATTTGTGCAATAAACGCTATGAAAGATGGTAGAAATGTTAAACATATTACCCTTTATTATGATGTCAATAAAAATTAAATCCTAGAGGAAGTTTGGTCACCATCTTGAGAAAAAACCCGCCGGTATTTTTGATTCTTCGGAATTTGGCTATACATATATCATCTTAACATTAGACCTTTGTTTTGCAATAAGAGAAAGCCAACAGAGACGGTCTTATGACCATCTGCTGAAACAAAACATAAGTAAGTTCAACATAAGAACTTATGTGACAGTTAATGCCGAGGAATTAGAACATAAGCTTTATGTATAACTAAAATATTTATGTTTCAGATTAGCTAAGCGGGCTTTAATGATTTTTTCGGGAATTTCAGCTGGGTTTGATTTCTTTTTGGATAGAGAAGTTGACCTTGAGCAAATATGAAACAAAAAATTGATTGTTACCGAGTGAGAAATAATAATTGTGTTCCAATAGAAACTATCAAACGAAGAGGCTTCTTTAACACTTATTCGGTACGGGGTACCCTCTTTTCGATTCGCTAATGTTCAATTACAACAATACAAATTAATCTCTGCTAAAAAAGCTCTATAAGCTTACAGAACAGTGTGTTGCCAGTTATTTGACTATCCTAAAAGAGTATCATTCTTCCTCCAGAACTATTTTCACATTCGTACAGTTGCGAAATTCTAGATAATAACCGAACCAGTGTTATCAACAGATGTTCTACCCCTGAAAAACCACTGTAAAAGCTTTTTTACAATTGAGTCTCTTCTCTCCAATCTCATGAAAACGCTGATTAATCATGTGGCTGCTTAACAGAAAATAATAGGTAAAACTGCGTTTTTATGAGTGTCAAGTTAGAAAAACAACATTCACGAATCGAAAAATGGTTAATTGGATAATTTCCGTTAATAATTCGTTAATTAGTTGTGACAATTTTGTATTAGTCGTTCAATATTTTCTATGTTTTTTGTGGTTGTTTTGTGATTTCTATATCAAGTTAGAAAAGCAACGCCTCAAAACGGGGTTAAACCTTCTAATATTGGATAGTTAATTGCTTAATAATTTGTTGTTGATAAGTTCTTAATTAATTGTGGTGTTTTCAATTGTATCGTGCTATTCAGGATTAATTTACTTGTTATTTAAATTATTTATTAAACAATTAACTATTCAATATTAGAAGTTTTAACCCCTTTTTGAAATTTTGATTTTCTAACTTGATAAAAAAATAGCAAAAAGAAACAAAAAAAACATAGAAAACATAGCACGACGAAATTGAAAATACAACACCTTATTAACGACTAATTAACGGCAAATTATTTAATTAACCATTTTTCGTTTCGTTAATGTTAGTTTGCTAACTTGACACTCATGCGTTTTATGTATATTTTATCAACATATTTAAGGAGTTTAAGATCTTTTAAATGCTTTTTACTATTTTTTTTTAAAGTTGAAATGTGTCGAATGTGCCCAAAACGGGGCACCTCTGACAGGGACTGGACCACATTCGACAATGGCTGGTAAGTCTAGGTCACAGCTTTAATTCAATGTAAATTCATATTTTATCTGAAGACAAATCAAATTGGAAGTTGTAACAAATGTATATGTACACAAGTATAGTGTTCGCGACGAGGTGACGGTGTGAGACATGCAACTTCGTCTAGTGCATCTCTTATCTTTCTGTAAATACCCCTTTTCAATGTTAATCCATTACAACCATCACAATTTTTATATTTTTATATTTATAACTTAATCATAATTTATGAACTCCTTACTTGAAATATAATGGGGTTCAGAGTGAACCGCTTGGGCCTCCTTTCCAATAATATGCTCCGTCTTAAAAGTTGTTTTAGCTAATAGTACCTAACACAATTATCATCCATTAAAATGAAATACTTTTTATATTACATTATTATTTTTGTATTAAGAATGTTTTATATAAAAAACAAAAAGAAATATGTGTTAGTGCATCGCAGCTTCGTCAAAAGCTGGTTGAATTGTTTTGTTTTTTATTTTTTTAAAAAGAAACTGACAGTTCACGTAGGTTTTTTCATAAGAAAATCTAGCTTTAACCATTTTTTCAGAATTTTGAAAAGGACATACTAATGTGTATGAGGTGCCTCGCTTTCGAAGAGTGTTACTCTACCTTACGGAACGGAATACAAATTTTCATTCAAATTTTTCACAGCTTTACATTATAGTTACCAAAATATCCAAGAAAATCTTAACTAATATATAAAAGTCTTTTTTTGTTTTCTTGTCAGTTTGGCTGTACGGGTGTCCAAACTAACAACAAAACAATCAAAATACTAACTTTTTTTTATGGCATCAACAATGTCTATCCCCCTGCTATCCGATAGATAGCTTCTAAAAAAAAAATAAACTTAAATTTTTTTAGAAATCTTTAACAATAATAAAAAAAATGTTGCCTATATGAAATTTGTTTTTTTTTTTTGTTTTTTATTAATATCTTTTTAATTAACAGTCGTAGAGGTTTGCACCTAGGAACTTGTCTAAAAAAAAAAAATTATATTCCTATTGTACCGTTGAGCTGAGAAATTCACAATATAATATTGTTCACACATATTACTTAATAACATGTGGGTGTGTGCAGGGATTGATTTAATTTTCTCTTATATTTAATCTCAATAGTATAGCCATTAATTTGATACCTCACTTTTTAATCTACCTCCTATATTAGCGTCACAATTGATTTTTTAAAATTCATAAAAAATCGAATAAAATCCATAGAAATGCTCCGCTTTGTTCATTGTCAACAATCGTCTACCAGGGGAGAGCACCGTTATCTCAATTGAATTTCTAATTGGAGTTCTTTTAATATACAAAATCATAACTTCATTTCTACTCAGACGATTATTAAAGTTTTGATCTCAGAATTTAGTTATGAGATATGGCTAAATTTGTGTATACAAATTATTGAGGGGGGTGAACAATTTCATACTAAAAGGGTGTGTAAATGACCCGTCAAATTTATATTACATATATTAAATTCAAAACTTGATTAAATTTTTTTTTATTTCAAAAAGCTAATGATGTACGTTTGTAGTTGTAACCTTCTTCTATAAATATGTCAATAATTTTGTATTTCTAAATCTAACGGGAAAAAAAGTACGGGTAATTTAATAAATAAATCACAAAAAAAGCTACATTAAGACAACTTTAGAGGTTTCAAAATTGAGCAAACCCTAATAGTTCATAATAAATTATACATGAAATTTAAAACTTAAATTTGTGTTAAAAAATTATTGCAAAATATTAAAAAAAATGTGTACTAAAAATGCGTTTTAATGAAAAATCAACTTATTTTTTCGTAATTTAAATTCAAAAGTTAATCAAAAATTTATATATTTGAAAAAAACAAAGGATGCACATTTATAGGTGTAGCTCATCTTTTACAAATATGCGATAATTTTGTATTTGTAAATCTAACGGGAAAAAAGTAGGGGCAATTTAATAAAATAAATCACAAAAAAGCTCCATTTAGCCAAATTAAGAGGTTTAAAACTTGAGTTATACTTAATAGTTCATAACAAATGATACATGAATTTGAGGTAAAAATTTATTATATAAATTCCAGTGTTAAAATGTTTGCAATATCTTTAAAAAATTCATACAAAAAATGTGATTTAGTGAAAAATCAATTCAATTTTTGGTACTTTAAATGCAAAAGTTAATAAAAAATTGATTAATTTTGAAAAACAAAACTAACACACCAATTGCTCTAATCCTCTTCTAAAATATTGCTAATAAATGTTTAGTGATTATTTCAACAAAAACCACTCTAAAATTAGTTTTATTGATTTATTTACCAAAAAATCATGCCTTTTCAACGAATTTTATTTTTATAATTTCACCACGCCCATAAAATATTTTCAAATTTAAAAATTATAAATCCTGAAAATCTGATAAAAATTTTGATTTATAAAAAATAAATGCGCTTTGCTCACAAGCTGCACAAAATAATTTCAAATATTAAAATTTTACATTAGAAGAAATATTTTTTTTACAGATAAAATCCAGAAAAAATTTTAAAATTGTCAATTTGTCTGCATAAAATTGGCTATAAATCGGAAAGTACGAATTTGAATTTCAAAACTAAGATGTCTATGGAAAGTTCATTGTCTCACTATTTAAATACATACAAAACATTAATAGACGTCCATACAATTTTAAAGACTAATACGCTTAAACAGATCAAATAGCATTATTTTGACTAAATAGTGAATATTGTTACTTTTTATTTAACCGATTATCAAAATTTAAATTTTGTAATAATTGATACGAATCTACAATTGTTTTGGTATATAGAACATATTTCTACGATAACCAAAAGCTTTAATATGGATTTTTAAACATAAAAATATAACATAAAAATATAAAATATAAAAATCCAGTCTATTGGTCGATAATTTTTTTTCTTTTTGCTAAAATATACGTAAAATACCTGTAAATGGCCATAACATGGGTAATACTTTTTTGATATTTATAAATGAGGTATCAAATGAAAGGTTATAACACATAAAAAATTATAAAAATAAAAAATAATTCACTTTCAACACAAAATAAATTGTTAAAAAAGAAAGAATTTGCCATAATGCAAAAAATTCACACCTTTTGAGTGTATTTACTTAGAAAATTGTTAAAAGTTAATGAAAAATTTAAAAATTTTGAAAAACTAATGACACAATTAAAGGTGTTACATTCTTCTACAAATATTTTAGTAATTTTATATTTGTATATCTATATAAATATTTGTAATTCCAAGTACAAACATGAGTTTTGCTCATACAAATCATATGGAAAACCAAAAACTACGATTAGGCATTTAGTTCAGTTCAGTTCAGTTGATTTACCTACATATATATTCATTTGTGAAGAAGTTCATAAAAAAACGCTCAATTGTTTTTTAAAAACTCAATATATTTGAAAAACGACTTGGCAAATTTTTTAAAAACATGGTTTAAAGTCACAATTTAATACTTTCTAGAAAAAATAATTTTCCTAGAATCAAAAATAACGTTACCTTCTATGCAAGTTATTAAAAAGCAGTAAGATTAAACCTTAATGTTCTCGAAAACGACTCCAGTAAATTTGATAAAAATAGTGCCGTTTCATTATAGTAATATAATATATTTTTAAGTAAATTCCAAAACCAGTTTTTTTTAAATTAAAGACTAACATTATTTTCTAAAATTTTGTCAAAATTGTATACATACCTAGAGAATTATTTTTGTAGAAAATATTTTTTCAATAAATCAAATGGAATAATAAAGCCAAACTAATACAAACAATGAATTTAAGCAATTGAAAATATTAATTGTATTTGTATGCATTGGAACTTTTTTTGATAGCCAGGTTTTTAAGTAACACTAGGTATTTACAAACAATTTTTAATATTTTACATAAGACACTCTTGTACATTAAAGCATATACCTGCGACCCAGTCGTGTACTTGATTTGTATTAAATCAAAAAAATCGAATGTAGGTAGTAAGTATTTGTTAATTATAAATTATTTCAATAGGGGGTTCACACTCATCGACAAGTTCATCCACTCGTGTCGAAACGTCACATAATTTGTAATGTGAACACAAGTTGAACGACTGATATGTCTGAAAATTTGGATTTTAGTTTATTTTTCTTAATTTGTATGTTAGATTTATGGAGATTGGGTTGAAATAGAAGTAAACCCACAAAAGGAAGGGGGAAAAAATGAATTTCCTTCGCTGAAAATGGTGTAAAAAGTTAAATCTATACCGTGTTTACTTTCTGAATGTGAATGCTAGCAAAACGACTTAGGTTGATCGACTTGTTGATGAGTGTGAACCCCCCTAATCTATTTTATTTTCCATAGTAAAATTATCAAATATAAATGTCAATAAAATTACATTAATTATAAAATATCTGTGAGAGTATATTTTAATTAAATAAATAACATTTATATAAAACCCTAGTCTAGTCTTCAACTTAAGAAGTGGGTCAGTGAAAGTTAAATATTATGACTGAAACATCGACCCTAAGCGTATTAAAAGCCTTTCTAAGGACAGTAACTAGCCGCTGTATTCAGTTTATTAGAAAAATAATCTTGTGTATTACAATTTGTATGATATATGACTATATATATTGAAAGTTTAATATAAGATTGAAAAAATCAACCCTAAAAGCAACGAAATACTCTGTAGAGTCCATAAACAGTCATTTATTTCAATTTATTACATAATTAATCATGCATTACAATTTGTATTTTACGACTCTATATTTTATATGTCAAGAATATGATTTCTGGTGAAATTTTCCTTTAGAAAACTCCTTTAGGAAAGTCCTTGAGGGGAGAGCCCCATCAAGCACAAGCATCAGTATAACCTAAATCACAAAGCAATTGCACAAAAGATTATACTCACTCAAACATATGTACAAAGATGTTACATATACGTATACACCCAGAAATACAAACACCATAAAGGTGAGTAAATGAACATCAAGGAAACATTCGAAGTAACAGGATATGGTTAATTATTAATGCAATAGGTGTGTGGGAGCGACTATACCCCCAGAGGGATGTTGCTAAGCTCTAAAGGTCGAGTAATGAAGTGGAACATGTTTAGCACTTCAATTGTTATTATTTGATTATGAGCTATGTTTGTATAAATATGTATGTGTGTATGATTGTTGTATGTTTTGCATTTGAGTATATGCGGACATATAGTGTGTGTCCTTGGGTTCAATTTAATCCGATTTGGGAATCATATTCCTGGTTGTCCTTTTAAGTACACTATATGTTTCTCCTACGGTTTACGGTATTATATTATAGAAATTGAGTTTTTTGTTTACATGAAGCAACTTGGCAATTTAAATAATAATTACATTTTGTCCTGTTACATGCTGTGAATTGTAAAAAGCTGATTCGGAATATGAAAATGATTACTTTAGCAGACATATTGTTGATTTTAATTCAAAATGCACCAAATTAAAACCTATGTGCATAGGAATAAGCCTTTGGTTAATTTGTGTAAGTAGTTATTATCACGGCAAAATCTAAAACTAGAATTTTTTTTAACCAAGCGAAAAATTGTTGATTATTTATGACCCTGAACTTTGCAGACAATTTGAGTATAATATTCTGGACTATCCCCAGCGCCGTAAATCTTGTTCGATTTTGAAAATTTGAATGGTGATCGCTTTGTCGTCTCAAAGTCTCAGTACATCATTTTTTTTATTTACCGTTACAAAAAAGTTATCACGAAAAAAGTAAAAAAGTGCTACGGAAAACACCTTTTAAAACTTTTGGACTGCAACCAACTCCATAATAATTGTTGTATTTTAAAAATTTGAATGACAATCGATGGATTACCCTTAAATCTCAGTACGCCATTTTTTATTTTTTTATTATTTACCGTAACAAAAAAGTTTTCATTAAAAAGGTAAAAATAGCCGCTAAAAAGGGCCTCTAAAATATTTGGACTGCCACCAACTCCGTTAAAATTGATCAATCTTAAAAATTCTAACGGCAATCGATGGCTCATCCTAAAACCTCCGTACGTCAGTTTTTATTTTTTTTTTATTTACCGTAACAAAAAAATTTGTATTTCCTTTTCTAACTAGTGCCGTGCATTGCATTTAAAAGACCTGAGGTCTTACATGCATACAGTTCAAATTGTTGTTATAAAAAAAGTAATACAATAAAATTCAGTAAAAATTTGACATTTGAAGCGAACTTAATTTAAGCGAGTCGATAGTCACTATACGAAGCTATAGAATTCGTATAAGTCCGATTCGCTATTCATAACTAAGGCACAAGGCTTCTAATAAGATAGTTATACCAATTTAAAACTTGGAATGAGTTATATGTATATCTATCTATCCATAAAAAAGATACAATTGTTAAATAAAAATTCTATTTATTGAAATTTAGCCACCTGGAGCACAGATCACAATTATAAACAAAGTACTCATCTTCTATTTCTTCCTTGGTTTTCTTTAAGTGAAACAAACAAGTGTAATGTGTCAATATTTTACGCGTGGTGCAATGCACCCAATATGTACACAGAGAAAAAAACAACGTAAAATCAAAGCAAAAAACTTTGATTCTAATATTTTTCGGAACGATTTGGCGCTCACGCCGAAAATTCTCAACTCAAAGTGGAGCGACTTTATTTCAAAGTGATTTCATACTTAAGAACGAACTAGATTTTACTACGTTTATATGTAGAATTAAAGTGGAATCATAAGTAAATCAAATTCATTCATCTTTTAAAACAACATTTATCTACTTCGAATCAAAGTAGATTGAACTTCGCTTGGTTAGGTATTGATTCAAAATGGCTACTCACGCCACGCTTCTTTTTATGTAAGACAAAGGCAAATGTATATTCATGCTCGATGCATTTCATATTTGTGGTGAATCATCTATTTGTGACGCCTTAAAGTGAATCGTTTAATGCTATGAGTATTTCATATTAATAAATATAGGAAAAGTAATTAAATATTGTTTTTCGATTATATGAAAGTGAATTTTAAGTGGGCGTTTAATTTGTTCACAAATGTAAGGGGGCTACCTCGAAAAAACAACAACGCGCTCTCAAAATTCTTTATATTAAGCTTACAAATACAAACAAATTGAGGTTTACCTGACTATGCAACACTTTGAAACTACGTTGATGGCACTTTATATGCCATAAAAGTTGATCGCAATGTAAAATGTGGATTTCAATGTAAAAATGAATACGTTTCACTTTGATGCAAGGTTGAGCGCACTTTAAATGTGGATCTCAATGTAAAAATGATAACGTTTCACTTTAAAACAACGTTGAACGGAATGTAAATGTACAAAAGTTGATTTCAATGTATAAATAAAAATGTTTTACTTTGAAACTAGGTTGAATCTCTTAAAATTACCTCACATATTAAAATTAACATTGTTTCAAAAATAAAAATGCGCTACTTCATTTAAAATAGTTTAGATCAAATATGGTCGTATTTAATTTTAGATCGCAATTTTTCCCTCAGTGTACTCCTTCCGATTTCTTCGTGCCCACAAACTAGGCATTTCCCATGCACATTTAAAGATTTTTTGATGCAATCAACTTGTAATTCTTTTCTTAAAATGAAGTGAATTTTAAGTGGGCGTTTAATTTGTTCACAAATGTAAGGGGGCTACCTCGAAAAAACAACAACGCGCTCTCAAAATTCTTTATATTAAGCTTACAAATACAAACAAATTGAGGTTTACCTGACTATGCAACACTTTGAAACTACGTTGATGGCACTTTATATGCCATAAAAGTTGATCGCAATGTAAAATGTGGATTTCAATGTAAAAATGAATACGTTTCACTTTGATGCAAGGTTGAGCGCACTTTAAATGTGGATCTCAATGTAAAAATGATAACGTTTCACTTTAAAACAACGTTGAACGGAATGTAAATGTACAAAAGTTGATTTCAATGTATAAATAAAAATGTTTTACTTTGAAACTAGGTTGAATCTCTTAAAATTACCTCACATATTAAAATTAACATTGTTTCAAAAATAAAAATGCGCTACTTCATTTAAAATAGTTTAGATCAAATATGGTCGTATTTAATTTTAGATCGCAATTTTTCCCTCAGTGTACTCCTTCCGATTTCTTCGTGCCCACAAACTAGGCATTTCCCATGCACATTTAAAGATTTTTTGATGCAATCAACTTGTAATTCTTTTCTTAAAATGAAGTGAATTTTAAGTGGGCGTTTAATTTGTTCACAAATGTAAGGGGGCTACCTCGAAAAAACAACAACGCGCTCTCAAAATTCTTTATATTAAGCTTACAAATACAAACAAATTGAGGTTTACCTGACTATGCAACACTTTGAAACTACGTTGATGGCACTTTATATGCCATAAAAGTTGATCGCAATGTAAAATGTGGATTTCAATGTAAAAATGAATACGTTTCACTTTGATGCAAGGTTGAGCGCACTTTAAATGTGGATCTCAATGTAAAAATGATAACGTTTCACTTTAAAACAACGTTGAACGGAATGTAAATGTACAAAAGTTGATTTCAATGTATAAATAAAAATGTTTTACTTTGAAACTAGGTTGAATCTCTTAAAATTACCTCACATATTAAAATTAACATTGTTTCAAAAATAAAAATGCGCTACTTCATTTAAAATAGTTTAGATCAAATATGGTCGTATTTAATTTTAGATCGCAATTTTTCCCTCAGTGTACTCCTTCCGATTTCTTCGTGCCCACAAACTAGGCATTTCCCATGCACATTTAAAGATTTTTTGATGCAATCAACTTGTAATTCTTTTCTTAAAATATTAGCATCGAATTTTAAAATGTTTTCTAAATTATCTTTAAGAACCTCCCGTATATAATGTAGTACAAAAATTCCACAGTTATAAGAATCCTTTTGTTTAGGTTACTTAAACATATTTTTAGGTTTAAACTTAGCTAATGTTCCCGGGAATACTTTAGAAAATATTATTGAAAATTTATTAATAACACCATCACCTCTTCTTTTGTTATACTGACTAGCTGAATCAAAAATAAAGAATTCCTTAGTTGGAAAGATAACATAACAGAGTATCCAGTGATTATTGTCAATATTAAGTGGAAGAAAAATTCCAGTTTTATCGATCCATTCTTTTTTTAGCTTAGGTACAAAATTGTCCCCAACGTTTTCGCACCCTTTTATTAAAATTATCTGGCTAACTTCACATGTTACATAAGCTATTTTCTTGTAAAAAGGGGACTCTAAAATATATAAATTAACGCAGTAGCCAATCACAAAATTACATAACCATTCGTTATTAAAAAGTGATAAGTAATCTTCACCATATAAATAAATATAACCTGCGTTTTGGTTAACATCACTGGCATAACCGACAAAATATTGTCGAGGTGGATTTGAAGCATAGTAATAATTGTCATTACAAACTGTTTCATTTTCATTGAAGTTAACCCTCCAGTGGCCGCGTGGGTAAATGAAACACGAGTCTACGATTGTAGACCATTTTATTTTGCATTTTTAGTACCCAAATCGAGGTCAGATTATTGAGAAATATATTATTTGCCATATTCATCACTTTAAGTCAAACGGTTATTAATACACTGAGAAAAAAAAAATCGTAAACGAAAATAACTCACATTTTTAGGATTTTTCGTAATCCTTTTTTTATAAAAAAAAAATTCTCAAAAAAAGTTTATAACAAAAACAAAACAAAGGCATCAAATAATTTACCAAATTTAGTGCTTAATTAAAAAAAGGAAAATTGTACCAAAAACAAAAAAAAACTTAGAAAATCCATATTTTTTGTGATCACATTTTTTTCATTTTTCTCAACTAACAAACAAAAAAAAGTACAATAAACATAAGAACAAATTCATTTATAAGTTTAAAAACATGGTCAGATTATAGAAGAATATATTTTTATTTCCATTTCATCACTTTAAGTTAAACTGTTATTGATACACTGAACAAAAAAAAAATTAAACGAAAATAATTCACATTTTAAAGATTGTTCATCCTAATTTTTTTAATAAAAAAAAAAAAAAAATACTTGAAAAAAGTTTATAACAAACAAAACTTGTTTTCTGCGTTAGTTGAATCTATATTCTATATTAAATTAACATTTTTTAAAGAAAAAAGTTAAAAATGTACTATTCCTATCTTACAATTACAAAAATAAATGAAATAATTTTGTAACACCAGTGGGCGCGTGGTCTACGATCGTAGACCGAGGGACTTTGAACACCTATATATCTGACATCTGCCTCCCCCGTGAACAAAAAGCATACTAATTAGGTAGAACACTCAATTATCTACAGCTAATTGGGAACGAAGGTGCAAAACAAATTTTTCTGAGAATGGCGGTATTTTAAAGAAGGGAGGTCTACGACCGTAGACCACGCGCCTACTGGAGGGTTTATCTCAGTATGGGAACGGTTTTTTTTTTTCAATAATTTGTAAAATTTTCCTTTTTTTTAAATATGGTGTGCTTTGAAACTTTATTTTACCACGGTGCCAATATTCTTCAGATGTAATATTGTCCGGTTCATTTATTTTCCACTTTTTCTTGTTGTTATTAACATTGACATGAGGTCTAGGAAGATCAAGTTCTTTAAAAGACGACTGCAACCTTTCAAAATTGTTTTCAATAAAACGTCCCACTTTAAGATTTGTATCTTTTTCCATTTTAACAATTTTAAAATAATTTTCAACTGACCTATTCGTGTAATGATTTCCTTTATTATTTTTAATGAAAACTTTTTTGTAACGGTAAATAAAAAAAAAGACGTTCCGAGACTTTGAGACGACAAAGCGATAACCACTCAAATTTTCAAAATCGAACAAGATTTACGGCGCTGGGGACAGTCCAAAATATTAAACTCAAATAGTCTGCAAAGTTCAGGGTCATGATTATTTAAATGTTATTAACCTAAAGTAAGCAATCGAAAAAGATTTGGTTCTTTTAGAAAATTGTTCAACATATTGACACAAAACAAATATTAAAACAAACAGTTTAACCCAGTGTTTCCCAACATTTTCTCAGCTATGTCCCACCAGAACCTTTCCAAAATCCACATGTCCCCCTAGCCCTAGGTTAAGGTTTAGGTTAGGTCAGGTCAGGTCAGCTAGTTTCTGTAATTGCCAGCCATACATTTTTTTATAAATTTTTAATTTTTTTTTAAATGTTTTAAAATTAAATTTCTTATCCACAGAAAAAAAAAATAAATCCTTTCTTTTTGGGCATAGCAATATATTTTAGGGTAGCCATCATTTTAAACAAATTTGCTTTGTCGAAAATATGACCGTTTCTATTCCCTTATCGTCAGCTGGTTTCGTTTCATAACATCGTAAAATTACTTCTATCTATCTGATAGACTCTAAATAGCCCTTATCACAATTCATTACATTTCTTGTGGTTTTTTATCGATCTGGTTTTAATAATTTCTTAAGCGATATCAACACACAGTTTACTGATTTTTCAAAAAGTCGGGATGGAATTCAACGCCGCCGTATCTAACTTAAAATCTTTATCAGGACTCTAAGTTTGACATAGAGTAAAAGTCGAATATTTTTCGGAAACAAGGCTGTGGAAATGGCACTAATAGTTGAATTCAAAAGCTCTAGTAAAATTTATTTATTTAAGCCACATTTCTGATAAATTTATTAAGGTAGATAAAATTCACAAATTGAAATGTTATAACTGACAGGCGTTTTTAACCATAACCAAAATTCTGTTCAACCGAAATCATGAACAAAATAAATAAAACGAGAGCAAGTAGGTAAGTAAACGACCTCCATCTGATCCTGAAACCTTACCTACCCAAAGGATTAAACTTTTTTTGTGACAGTTCAATGCACACACATATGGGTCCACTTTTCTCAAATGTATCCGAACTTGCTGATTTCAAGAAAAACATCTTTATCAATTTTGTGTGTTTTTTGTTTGTTCGAACCTTCTTCAGGGTCCTTTTACTGTACTTATCAAAAAAGAAAAAAAAACGTTCTCCAAAAAAGAGCCTTTTCTTTAAAAAAAAAAAAAACAAAAAAAGATTGTACCTACTTTGAGTCAGAAAAAAATAAAAAAAAAAACAAAAGAAAAACAAGAAAAAAGCAACATACTTTTCAAAGCTAATTATAGCACATCGTATTGCAATCCTTATATCAACGTCCTTCTTATTATGTCAGCTTCTCTCACTCTTCTGCCTTTCCTTATACAGATATAAGTACAAACAATTCCCAACCCAACTGTTGTTTTTCTTGCTTCTATATCTGTCGGCTCTATGCCCAGCAAAAAAGAAACCCTCAAAGGGATGATAACAACTTCTTGTTTCGTTGTGTCGTCTTTTCTGCTCCTCATCCTCGGAGCTTGGCGGCATCATCATAGAATTCTCATGGTTGTTCGGTGAACTAATTTTTAACACAAAACCCTTACGCCTATTCGGGCACAAACCAACGAACGAACGCAACCTAAGGCGAAGCGAGGCGAGGCGGACCAACCATCAGCAGAGTTTTTCTATATGCTTCGATGATAAAATGGAAAAAATGAGGGTACCTCTGGGAATCCAAATAATTTCTATCGTCCTTTTTTATCTGTGCCACCTTTTGCTATACATATACCATTTGCGAGACCCCTCCCCCCCCCCGTCCCCCTTGTACCATCAAACTCACACCCATTGCAACCGCACACCATTATACCGAGAGTAACCCGGATAGAATGGGAGAAAAAAAGCAATAAAAGGAAAAGACCTACATCATTATTTCATTAGAGTCCCAAAAGGATATTCGAATTTATCGACGTATTTGCAGGCGCGCACAGGGCACATGCCACATCACCCGTGCCCGAGCCAAGCCAAGTCGAGCCGGGACAAAATGAAGCCTCTATTCGCTTGAAAGAGCGGACACATAGCCATGCTTAAAAAAAAGCAATTTACTTCTACTATCTTTTACCGTCAAAGGAAACTGTTAACGATGAAGGCATTCAAAAAAGGACCAAGAAGTATTGGGTTTTTGAATTGCTGCTGCTGATGCTGATGATAGTGAATTGTGCGGGTGGTTTTTATTATTTGTTCGTCTTCTGTTTCTTGTTGTTCGTATTTATACCATCAGTAGTGTGCGTTATCCATTTAAGCTCTTTTTCAAATAAGTATAGGTTGCTCTGGGTTATTATCGTGGTTAATCCGTGATTACATAAATCTCAAACCGTTTAAGCTGTTCCAAATGTGTTGCTGGTAAAAAAAGGAAAAAAAAAATAGCTCCTCAAGTTGAATAAATACACGGAAAAGTTAACGCTAAATTAAGATGTTAAGGACAAGTAAAAGGATAATGGTTAACAAAATTATAGCTTTGGGAGATGATAGAGTCTCCAATGTAGGCTATCCTGGTGTTTTTTGTTTGTGGGTTCGTAAAAGGTTATCAATTTTTGTTTTTAAACTTTTTGTGGGATCATTTTTAAATTCTTCTTTAAGCCCATTTTCAAATATAGTCCTGCAGTTTGTAATAGTACATCCTTATTATGGTTTACCTCTTTTTTTAGCAAGAAAGTAATAATTATGTGGTTTTGGCAGTTATTATCTCAGTAGGTGCTTATGTTTGAGTGAATGTATGCAAGTATTCTAATCATATTATATGTATAATGTACTTAGTTATAAAAGGTTTATCAACATTCACCATTTAAAAAGTTTTGTTCGATTATTCTATTTTACAAAGTTTGATTATTTTTGAAAAGGTGAGATCTTGCAACTGATCTCATTTGCCGAAAAAAGTTTCACAAGTTCAAAACGTCATTTTCGAAAAATTCGTAATTTAGGACTAAAAAGCAAAAAAAAACTGTATTTTCGGCGGGTTGGGATCGAAATTCTGCCGAGGTCAACATTCTTTTTTCAGAATTCTGTTTTTCAAAATTCGGCTTCCAAAGTTCTGTTGTCAAAATTCAGTTTTTTCAAAATTCTGCTTAACGAAATTCCGATTTCAAAATTCTGTTTTTCTGCGTATAAAAAAAAAGTTTCAAAAATTTAAAAAAGCGCGCACTTTTTTGGTTGACTTTATAAAACGGCAATAAAGCAGTAGTTTTGATTTTTTGTCAAGTTTTTAAAGCGTTAGGTCTTAACGCCCAAAACCCTTAAGCCCAAACTGAAAATGTCATAACGCCCAAAAATGTGTATTAACAATTTGTTTTTGTACAATTTGAGCGCAATAACATAAGCTTTGGGCCTTATGACATTTTTGTTGGGTATTATAAAGTTATAAATTAAAATCGGTGGTTGGTCTTATCGCCCAACGTAATAACGCCCAAATAAGAAATGTCATAGGGCCCAAAGAGCGACATATCATCGTCTAAAATCTCATAAAAAAACACGCCCAAAAGGAATGTCACAGTGGCCAAAATAATTTTCAAATGTTTTAAAGTGTTTTTGAATTTTGTAATTATGACATACATTTTGGGCGTTATTAAAATCAGTTTTGGGCACTATGACGTTTTTAAAATATATCTACTCATCAATCCCAAATATAAAATCCACAAGTTCTCGGAAGAAAAAATTAAAAAAGAAAATAAATAAGCTTTATAAACAAGAAATTTTGACAAAATGAACAACTTTATTTACGTTTTAAAATTACAAAAAACCTGTATTGTGTCAATTATATTTTCTCTGCATCAAGGACAGAGACAGTGGTCCTCATTATTTGCTAAAGCTCGTGCTTCCAACATAATGTGGCATTCATTGCACATCCTTAAGATATTAGGTGGTATATCCTTGCAAATAACGCATATAGTTTCGGTTCGGTTTAGGGTTTCTTCATGGGCAGGATTCTTCATCTGAATTATTATCAGGATTTGTTTCAAAAATATCGTCGTCGGGTTCCATCTCCGGGCAAATACTGTTTTTCGGATACACTAACCTATTTAAAAATATAAATACTGTAATCTTGCCTCACTCAAGGTCTTGGTAGGCTTGTACTTGTAGTATCTGGTTGTTTCTGTCCCTGCTAAGCTTTTGTTTCTTAGTTCCACCAAAAATACCCCCACTTTCCGTAAACATGTAGAAATTGCGACTTTTTTGGAATTTCTCCTTGCTGAGAGCAAGCACAAATTAAAAAAAAAATCCGTTTGGTTTTATTAAACGGTTAAGGACACCATTGTACGCTTCGACCGCCGATGTTGTCCGGAGAGATTCCTTATAAACCGTAAGATTTCCGGATCCAATCTAAGTGTTTAATTTTATTAAAATAATATTAAATATTCATATATGTATATACTAGATCCTATTACCTTTTGAAGCCATTGCTTCTCAAAATAGTCAACAAAAAGATATGAAATGCCTTTCTCTGTCGCCACGTTGTGTGTCACTCTTAATTTGTAAGTAGACATCGTTTATAGCGTAAGCTGACAAAAGCGGGAGGGCCAAAATATTATGGAAGTTTAATGACAGGTGTTATTTTCTCCGAATGGCTGCCATAACTGGTTTGCACTTTGTTACTATCCTTTGTCGAACAGCCTGATAGAAATGAAACCAGCATCCCTTTAAACTGACTTCTGGAAAACAAAGTGTTAACGCTTTACGCAAACCAGCTTCATAGTCCAGCATGAAGGACTTTGACTCAAATTTAAAAATACATGAATTTATGTAATTCAATCAATGAGAATAGAATTTCTCTGACTTTTTTGTTTTCAAAACAAAAAACACGGGAAATAGCTGAGAGGTAAAAAAGAAAATACATGGTTGAAATAGTATTTACAAAACAAATACCTGGTCACACAAATATTCAATGTAAATCACCAGAAGTTGTGAAAAACAGCCTACAAGTACAACTTTAAATGTTCCATCAATCAAATATTGTCTTTGGCCAATGGTAATATTTTCATGTATCCTTTCCATTATGGATTCAGATCCAAAAATGCCTATAAGCAAAGTCCGGCTCCGAATTACATGTCATGAAAAAGGTCGCGGACGTTCAATGCGCTTAGACAATCCATACGTGTTCCATATGTATTTATGTTGGAAGGCCTCGATTATATCGAGAGGTTATTTAAAAAAAAAAAATGTTTGATGATAGCCTCTCCAGACTCCGGCGCATTTTAGAACAAACAAAATTTCCTGAATCAATCTGATTGCTAAAAAGAAAAACGAGAACAAATTATAAACAACGCAACGCAACAAAGAGCGCGGCGGTGCGGTGCCGGCCATGTGGGAATTCGCTCATCTAGCGGAATTTAATTAAAAAAAATGACAAATTAAGTAGTTCGAGTGAAAAGTTTTTGAAAAATTAATTTTCAAAGTTAAAATTTTGAAAAAAAAAACTCAAACTGTTTTTTTTCTCAAAATTTTATGTTAATAACTACTATTTATCTTTTCAAAACTCAATGCTCTTATTAATTTTTAGTGAAACACTGAAAAACACATAGAAAAAAATACCACAAGATTTCTTGTCAGTGTAATTAATTTGTTTAAGATGGGTAAACCTTAGTGCATACAACTCGTATTTTCAGACCTTCGTTAAACAAAAATTTGGCTAGGTATATAAATCATTGTAGTTTAATTTCATTTTTGTATTGTACTTATAATAAATACCTATTACAAAAATAAAATCAGCAACAAAGCTTTTTTGTGAGTGAAATTAATTTTTTAAGAAGGGTCTACCAAAGTGCAAAAAACGTCTACTTTCAGAGCTTTGTAAATGAAAAAATTTTATAAATATGTAAGTAATTGCAGTTCTATTTTTTTTATATATATTCGTTATGAGTCTCATACAAAAAAACAAACAAAAAGTTTTTTTTTTTGTGACCGTAATTCATTTTTTCAAACTGCCAAAAACTTGTACTTTCAGAGCTCTGTACATCAAAGATTTGGCGAAGTATATACATACATAATTATAGTTAAAATTCATTATTCACAAATTTATGATAATACTTGCGGACAAAACAAATTATTAAGCTGTAAGCGTTATTAATTTAACTAGTATTGCCCCACTGGCCGAAATATGTCCACCCAAAAAAATTAAATCACAAAATATTTAGTTTTAGTTTTAATTTGTTTTAATACGAACAGTGCAAAACCAAAAATGGCCCACAGTATGTTAATGCACACCTCCGCAGCTATGGCTTTTCTAAATCGGTTGGATATTTTTCGAGCAAATGCTATTTATATATAGGTAGATTCCGCTAGATGAGCGAATTCCCACACTGTGCCGCGCCACCGCAGCGCCGCCCCGCGTCATTTAAATAAATAATATTTGATGTAAGCCTTTTACCACTCACAAACTCAAAAACTTCACCCATCTTCATGCACTCACGAATTACGATCGCACTATAATCTACTCCACGAAGTACTAATCGCAATGAAAAATATATTTTTGTAGCGTAAAATTGTCCCGCTAGTACAAAATGCAAGAGTAACATACCTAACTGTTCAAATACACTCTTTTTTTTTGTAATTTTCAAATCTAAGAAAATGTCATAACGCCCAAAATAAATGTCATAAAGCCCAAATTTAAAGTAAGAGAACCTTTCTTGGTACATTTATCAAATTTTTATATTTGGGCGATATGGCATTTTATTTGGGCTTTGCGACGCATTTTTTGTGAGATTTTGGGTAATTTTTCAGTTTTAGGCGTTATGACATTGATGATTTTGTTATGACGTTGGGCGAAAAGAATTAAGAACGAAAACAGTTAAAATTGTTGCAGCATCCAAAATGAATGTCAAAATGCCCAAACTGTACCTATGTCATAATGCCCAAACGACCTCAACTCCAGAAATAATTGTGTTTCGACCAAGGTATAACAGTGGGCTCTTCAGTCAGTCTGTTATACCCTACTAAGACACACATTTTTGTCGATGTTAACCGACTCTTATATAAACCACAGCAAAAAGATACTGTGAATTTTATTATTCTAGGGGAATTTGTTAAAACAGAAGTAATTTCAATATTTTAATATTTAAATTTCTTCATCTTCTTATTATAAAAAACCTGACCACGGGTATTTATTTTCTGGGTGCACGAATTTAAACAAATTCCCGTAGAATAATAAAATTCACAGTATCTTTTTGCTGTGATTTTTATAAGAGTCGGTAAACATCGACAAAAATGTGTGTCTTAGTAGGGTATAACAGACTGACTGAAGAGCCCACTGTTATACCTTGGGCGAAACACAATTATTTCTGGAGTTGAGGTCACTTGTACTTTTTAATTGAATTTCATTCATTTACTCCACTTAAAACAGAAGTAATTTTAATATTTTAATATTTAAATTTCTTCATCTTCTTATTATAATGCCCAAACTCAAAATCAAAAAATATTTTGGGCGATATGACAATGTTCGATTTGGGCATTTTGGCATATGAGATTTTTTTTTGGGGGCTTTGTGTGAATTTTTTGTTCATTTTTTGGGCTATATGACAGTTTTTGGGCTTTATGACATTTTTCAATTTGGGCTTTATAGTTTTGGCTGTTAAGACCTAACGTCGTTTTTAAATAACTTTCAAACTTTAAGGTTTTATTGTAGGAGGTCACATAATGTACAAACCATGTGTTTAGAAAATATGTACATTTTAAGAGTTATACTTTTAAAACGAGTGATTTTTCATTTTATTTTGTAAAATTTAAACATTTTCTCAACGGTGAGTCGTAGAAAAAAATTGTCTTATATTTTTAATTTTTTTTTGGTGAATATTATGGTTTGGAAGTTATATGCAAAAGGATGATATTTTCGACATTTAACCAAATTAAGACTTTACACAAACTAAAAAAATATTCATGATCCCGTTTTTAAGACATTGAATTTTCAAAACAAAATTTCAATAGTTTTTTAAAAATCCAAAAAAATATTTTTTTTTTCGAAAACTTGTGTAATCATAATTGTTTGAATTGTGAAGGAGCTCTTGTATACAAATTTTGGTGGAAATCGGTGCAGCAGTTAACGAGAAATTTGAAAACCAAAAATCGGTTCTATGAAAGGTACAGTTAAAACCGTTATTGGTAATCGTTTTTTTTTATCAAAATATTGACTATACTCTTAGTAGTAATTCAAAGTTTTTATCAAAATCGGTTTAGCCGTTTTCGTGATAAATTGCTTTTTTAATAATAGTTTTATGGCAGGTACTGTTAGTTTTTGAGCTAAAAAAAATCAATCAACCCTCTAGGGAGTCACATAAGAACCTTAACCTAAAGTTTGAACTTTGAATATATTCGCTTTAGCGGTTTAGGCCACAGGCCGAAATACAGACAGACAGAATCGCGAGACCCACTTTTTTTCAGTGGCATTCCCCAGCCAGTTCTGTCCCTAGCTGTTTCCAGTTTCGAACGCAAAGTTGGTTGAGGTCCTCTTCTACTTACCTGCGCCACCGGTTTGGCGGTCTTCCTCTACTGCGCCGTCCCTCGGGGATGGATTCAAAGACTTTTCGGACCGAAATCCATCCGCTCTACATGACCCAGCCTCCCGAGTCTTTGCCTTTTTACTTTTGTGACTAGGTCGATGTCGCTGTACAGCCCGTATAGTTCGTTGTTGTATCTTCTCCTCCATTTCCCGTCTATGGATACGGGACCGAAGATCACCCGAAGAATTTTTCTCTCGAATATTCCCAAAGCGTACTCATCCGCCGCTAACAGGGTCCATGCTTCTGTAGGATGACACTTTAGGCATTCGAGAGAGGGCTTTACTTCTCGATTGCCTTCTTAAATTGGCAAGAGTTATCCTTTTCTTTGATCTCAGCGCTGGTATCATTGTCTGAATTGATAGCGGAGCCCAGGAAGACAAAGTCCTTAAATACCTCAAAGTTATATCTGTATATGAAGACGTTCTGCCTAGAGGTCGGTGTAGAGCATCCTCTCTAGAAGCATATACTTTGTTTTGCCCTCATTCACCGTTAAACCCATCTTTGCCGCTTCCTTCTCTATGTTTGCAAAAGCTCCAGTTGACATTGTTGACATTATTGGATGCACTTTTGAAAATTTGTGCCTCTAGTGAGTTGACGTGAGAGTTTTGCACTATTCCTTCAAGTATGATGTTGAAGAAGTCGCATGACAGCGCGTCGCCTTGCCTAAATCCTTTTTTGACATCAAAGGTATCGGTGAGTTCTTTGCATGCGTTCTCCATCGTCATCCTGCACAACCGGACGAGTTTGCCAGGTATGCCAAAACAAGACATTGTTCTATATAGCTCGTCTCTATAAATGATGTCATACGCGGCCTTAATTAATGAAAAGGTGGTGAGTGTCGATTTGAAGTTCGTTTTACCTTTTGGTAAAACTTCCGAACCACATTCCTGTTATGACATACCTCAATCTCCTCGATCTCGCGCTTCTCATGCTCCCTCTTTTTCTCTCTGAGAATCCGGTGTTCCTTTCTAGTCTTTTGCTCGTAGTGCTCGCGAGCAGCTCTGGTCCTTCTGTGCAATGACGCCTTGTATGCCTGCTGCTTCGCTGCATGTGCTTAATGGTACTCGTCGTCAAACAATGGGTTTCGTTGTGGTAGTTGAGCACGTCAGATGCGGCATCTCTGATGGTTTCCTTGCAATGTTGCCACTGGATTGCGACACTTGATGCTGGCGGAATAGGACCTCTTAGGAGGTTATTCGAGACTCGGTCAGAGAAGGACCTAGCAATCTCTTGCGATTGTAGCCGTCCGATGTCAAACTGCCTCACACCGTTTCTTCGGTTTGGTTGTACTCGAGATATCCGAAGCCGTACCTTCGCTACAACAAGGTAATGGTCCGAGTCAACATTAGCTCCTCGGAACGTTCGGACATCCTTGGTACTGGAGGAGTACCTTGCGTCGATCGCAATATGATCAATCTGGTTGAGGGTTGATTGATCAAAAGATTTGCTGGACCTCTTGTGGATATTGAGGTGTTTTGTCTCGTAAAGCTGCACGTTAAAATCGCCTGGGACAATTTAAATGTCATAGCTAGGGCACTGCTCGCAAGTTTTCTCCAGGAGCTCGTAGAACTTCAACTTTCTTCTCATGCGTGGCAAGCACGCATATGAAGCTTATGTTGGCGAAATAAGCCTAAATGCGGATTGTCACGAGGCGCTCGTTGAAATAGTTGAAACTCAAGACTTTTTGCCTAAGTCCGCTTCCAACAATGAATCCACATCCACCAAATAATCGTTCGTGCTAGCAGTCGTCGTAGTAAATTTCGCAGTTGATGGAGTTTTTCATCTTCCGTATGCCTGGTAGATCATAACGCACTTCTTGGATGACTGATGTTATGTCTGCATTGCAGCGGTGGCCTCTGCTAGTTGTTCAGCTGCGTGTGGGGAATTCGTCCGCTGCCGCCTGAATAAAAGGAGAAGTGTCTTAGTGGGAACACTCGCCCCCCCCCCCCCTCACTCTCGTTGAAAACAAAATACAGTGAAATCTCCCTTTGCGGACACCTCCCTTAGGCGGACACCTCCATTAGGCGGACACATTATTTTGTACGGAAATTGCTCCATATAAGTTTCATTGATTTCAGTTTCTCTTGAACGGACACCCCCTTGGACGGACACGGACAGAAATTTCACGTATGAATGACAAACTATTTTCTCTTAGACGGACACCAGAGCAGGATTGAACATGTATCACGCTGATAATTTTGACAACGGTATTTTTTTAACAGCGAGCACCAAATTCTTATCACGTAACGGAAAAATACATGCATGCCAGCCCATTAGAAACTCTATTATTTTTATGTGTGAATTGTGTGTATCTGTTGAATGTGTTTGAAGGATTGTAGGTATCTGTTGGATCTTTTTGTATTTTTATTCTTTCATTCTCTCATTCATGTGGTGAAACTGATTTTGTTTGGACGTAAAAAAGGTTTATTTTTGGAGTTTCAGATTTTTGTTTATTTGCGCTCAGGTAGTTTTAAATTCTTTTAATTGTTTTTTTATAAAAAAATGTTTTCAGGATGCCACCAAAAAGGAAAACTTTAACTTTAAAGGAAAAGGTAGACGTTTTTAAAATAAGTATTTCTGTTTGTTTTCCCTTAAACGGACAACTCCCTTAAGCGGACAAAATTTTCTGCACCATGGCTGTCCGCCTAAGGGAGATTTCACTGTAATAAATAACGGAAATAAACTTTTTGTGTTTTTTGAGAAAATTACCGTTTTCTTACTTGTTTTGGGATATTCCCGAATATCGTGTCATTGGCTTGATGGATTTTGTCATTGTCTTGCAATTCGATACTTCTAAGTTATTCAACAAATACAGTTTTTAAAATGTATTAACATTTTTTCTTAAGAAAAAAATTAAATCAAAGAAATTTTCACCTAATTTCCATTTTTGCAAACGGGCAAAATTTCAGGTTTCTGATTATGTTTCTTGATTATGTCACACAGGAGCATCTTAAAACTCTTTCTGTATTCAGGATGTTACAAGGAGACACCCCATTCCTAATTTTCCACTTACTACCCTATTCCGTTTCTTCTCGTTTTGGGTACTTAATTTTGAGGAGCATACAATGAAATTATCGAGATCTGATAGAAGTGATGCTTTTTGCCCCCTCTCCACCTTTCCAAACTTAGTTAGCCCTTGTTACTTGTGGCATTGTTATGCAAACAAGTCTTATGAAAAGCTTTTAAACAAATAAAATAATGATTTGCCTTAATTATTTCCACACCTCCTTTATACAATTATCGTACACCTAATGCGCAAAATTTAGGGTCGGGTCTTCCGAAAAGCTAACAATTCTTGATCAAATAATGCTGGTTTATATTTAGAGATGGATATTAAATTTTTTCTCATAATACCGGGTACTCATAATTTTTTTTTCTCAGAAAATATACGAATATTATTTAAATGAAAAGTTTTTCGTTTCTTTGCTTTTTTTTAACATTCATGCAAACAGATTAAAAGCAAAGAAAAAATATTTGAGAAGCTGTATCATCAAATATACATACACAATCTTTGTAAACAGTTTTTAACTTAATATTCTCTTACAACATTAAAATGAAAATCCTTCGAAAATTTTCCAAGGATTCAAAGGTTTTAAAATTATCTTTTCCCTCAGATAGATAGGTAATCATGCAAACATGCAATACCTTTGCCACTTTTTATCACCTTATTTGTCATCAGACTAAAGGAATTACAAAAAACATAGTTCTTACTTATAATCAAGAAAATAAACAAAAATAAATAGTCAAGGTAGACTACATCAATAAAATTTAACAAATACAACATCATCCTTGCCCCTTTTTGTTGTTTGCCTTTTTTTTAATGTTTATCATCCTCTTTTGATTTTTTTTGTCTGCTCCTGTCAAAGTTCTGTTCCTTTTTTGTGCCTTTTCTCTTGAACACAGGACTTCGGGCTGGGAAGATACAAAATTTTACGCTTGTCCAAGCACAAAATATCCTTTGTAGGGGCATATCCTTAAAGAATACCAGTGGTTCGTCCTTCATACTTCCACTCAAGCTGACTATACCTAACCTAATAGCCTTGTAATAGCAAAAGAGATGAACAGAACACAGAGGAATCTGAAAATAAATAAAAACGAAGGTTTAGAATCGTTCACTTTTTGTAGTCCATAGGTATCTATAGGTGTTGTGGACTGGACATAGCTGGATTGGACATTTTGATACAAATATAGAAAATAACTCATAAGCCCCGGTCTTAAAAAACTGATTGTTGGTCTCCTTATAATATCGGGATTTATTTACTTCGATCATTATGAGCTTGTGACTTAGATTGCAAACAAAATCTATTAAATAAGGATATTGGATTTGAGCAATCGAAAACATGGTTTTCTATTGCAGTCAAAAAGATACTAAAGCTAAACGTATTTTTCTATATTCTATCAATTATAGCTGGTTAACGATAGGGGTACCCTATTGCCTTTAATACCACTTGAGATTACATAGGTATCCAAAATCCAACATACCTGAGCAATATAGTGAGCTAGAAAAGTACAAAACAATAGAGTTTCTTAAACGAGGCTTATCTCTACTACCTACCAATGTATATCTAATCTATGCTCAGGGAGAATTTATCATGTTTCTTTAAGAAGTTATAATCAACTCCGAAAACCATGTTATGCACTAGACAGCTTGTCAAAAGTGTGCCCTGCCAGGCACGGTTCTCAGCGTAGAATAGGTGGTGCATGCTGGAAAAACGAGTCTCTAGTCTCAACTTCGTAATACAATTTAAGCAAAAGGAATAAAATAAATAAATAAATTGGGTGGCGAACGGCTCGTGAAGGACCAGGGTGTAGTGGCTAACAACACGCAACCATTCCTGTATTTGCGTGTTGTCAGGAATGGAAGGGATCTACAATTTTATGCCGAATCCGAACGACTAGACGAAAAGCACTTCTATAGATTTGAATAAACCTTAATACAATCTCTTTTCACATCTTGTAGCTTTTTAACGCACCAAACCCAAAACTCGTTTTTCGCGAAAATATCGGTTTTGGCTGAACATCAAACTCGAAACAAACAAGTTTTCCCACACAAATTTAGCTAGACCACAAGTTTGATCAATCTGTTTTTGATGATGTTGTCGCCCAGGATGTCCATCGTACTGAGGTATCTCGGCTCGGTTTGTCGTTGCTCGGTGGCCAATCTTCTCATTAGTTGATTTGGGTGACTGTTGGTGTGTCCTACTAGCTTCTTTGATACCTGTCCAGGGGCATAATGTTCGCCTTTGTGTACAGACGCTCATTGCTGTGATGTCTCATTCGCTGACGGACGAAATTTATAGTCCAAGGCAGATCCGTAGTAACTTTCTTTCGAATATTTGAAGTTCCTTCATGGCCGTCTTCGAGATGGAGAACCAGACATGAAAAGAATAGCTGATGACAGGCCGCAGGAGCTGCTTGTACATGTGTAAGTATCTTCGTCTTCTGGCCGTTTGTGCATTCCATCAATGGTTGGAGTCGGTGGAATACCCAGTTGGCTTTTTTTTAGAACGTTTCGTGAGTGCGGGTTGAACCTTAGCAACTCATTGAAGTGAATGCCGAGGTACTTCAGGTTCATTTTAGCTGCTACCGTGGATCCATCCGGAGGATTCAGAACCAGGCTTCTACAGAGCACTGCGCTGCGACTATCTCTGCTAAGTCTCCCGAAGTACACAAACTCAGATTTGTCCGGATGCCCCATTTCTTGTAGTAGGCGTAGAGTCTGTTGCTGTGGAATTCAACTTCGCGTACAGCTGCTAGCGGAGATATCGATGTGGCCTTTGTAAGGGAGTCATCAGCATACAGGAGATTTTGGCAACCAGTTGGCATAGGCTGATCAGCTGTCATCAGGCTCTAAAGGAAGGGGCCTAGTATGGAACCTTGGGCACCTCCGGCTGTGATCTTCTTCACTTGTGATTTATATGTACACTTGTCCAGTTGAAATTATAATTTTCTGAAAGAAAGAAAAGAAAAAAGAATTGTTGTTAGTGACGAAGGTAAATAAAATACGTGAAGCTTATGGATAACGGGTTTTCATCCATACGCTATCGAATGCTTTCTCGATATCCAATAAGAATCCAAGGGTGACACGATGATTGTTAAGGGCTTTAAGGTGATGACATGCCGGAACTTCAGGAGCGGATGCAAAGTAGAGTGCTTTTGCCTAAAGCCAAACTACATGTCCTGGATGATGGCGTTTTCACCACAGAATCTATTTAGTCTCCGAAGTAATACTTCTACCAGTGTTTTATTTATATTGTTCAGAAGCGAAATTAGCCTGTAATTGGACACCAAGTTGCAAGCACCTTTCTTCGGGATGACCACGATCTCTGCTGTTTTCCACTTTTGGGGGAAGTAGGAGTTGTTGATGCAGTTGTTCATGATGATTGTTAAAAGGATCATTACTGCATGTGGCAGCCTTTTCAAAATGTAGTTTCAGACTCCGTCTGGTCCGGATGACTTTTTGGCTTTGAATTCCCGATGATATTTGCTACCTCCTCTAGATTGCAGAGATGTGCGACTGTCAGTTGGGTCACTTGCTAGGTTGGATTCACCAAAACCTACTCCTTTCGGGTTTGGCTGCAGGGTTTGCTGGATGCATGCCTCAACTTCGTTCAGAAACGTTTGATCGTCCGGTGGGTTGGGTGTGAAGTTTCCCTCGAAGTAGTTGGCGATCGCTTTCACTTTGCCTTGTGTTGATGTGGCTTCAATATTGTTGTGACTGAGATTTCCGGGATTGGAGGTCTTTTCCCAGCAATTTTGTTGATGTTCTTGAATGCTTCAAGTACTAGCTTGTTTGCTTGTAGCCTCTTCTGGAACTGGATGTTAGGTTACGCTAGGTAGATGGGCTGCCGGTAGATCTTGTTGCCGTCACACTTAGATCAATGTTGATCCCTTGTGGTACCCCGATGGATTGGACCATCCCTTTAAAATAAATAACCTATGAAATCCTATGTAGCATCGAGCCATTTCGAGTCGTTGATGAAGTTCATTAAATTTAAGATGTTATTATCCGTTGATTTCGAGATTTCTGCTTAATCGTTGAAGAAGTAGCTCCCAAAAATGTTTTCCTAATGTTGCAGAGTACCGGACAGTAATCTAAGTTGTGAAGGGTGTCCTTCTCTACTTCTTCGTCTCCGCAGCCTCTGCATAGGTCTACAGTATTGAGTCCCATTTTGTTTTTATGATACTCTAAGAGATTATGTCCTGTGATAATTCCTATCAGAAGATGCAGGGATATCTTTTTCAGGTCCATAATTTTGTCTTCATTGGTGAGTTCCACTATTTTCTTATTGATCGCCTGTTTAATGGCACAGGGTGGAATCTTAACACTGGGGTCTGTTAGGCTTGGATCTAACGATGAACCAGTCCTTGCGAGTTCATCTGCTCTTTCATTATCTTCAATTCCACAGTGTCCAGGGACCCAACAGAGTCTGATGTTGTGCTGTGTGGCAAGAACTCTTAGCCCTTCACGACAGCATGAAACCAGTTTGGATTTGATTTCTGTGGCAGAGACAGGGCCGGCTCCAGCCAAACTTGCGCCCTGTGCAAGATTTGTAGAAAGCGCCCCTTTTTTATATTTTCACACATACACTGATACACATGCATAAGCCTTTTCTACATTACCCAGGAGGTAGACTTTCAATGCGCATTTATAAGGGTATCCCCAGTAAGCCTAATCCTCAGTAACAAACAAATATGTTTACATACATATATAATAACATTGTATGTATCAAATGTAATAAAAGTACATATTTACAAACCTCAAAATTGTAAATAAATTTAAAACAAAATAAAATAAAAATATATATACATACATATATGTATATAAGCAATACATATACCAAATAAAAAATATATAAACTTTATTTAAAAAAAATAAATAAATTAATTAATTAATTTAAAAACAAAATAATATAAAAATATATACATACATTACTTATGCAGGGTGCCCCGTAAAGAATGGATAACCCTGAAATGCCTCATAATAGACTTTAAGGCCGTCCTGAAAACTGATAAAAAAGTTCTATCCCAACCACAAGAAAAGATAAATGCATTTTTTTGTTCAGTGCATTATTTTTTGACTTACTTTACATTTTTGAATACCACGACTACAAGTGAAATACTTCACATATATACAGAAGAGGTACGGTGCATAATCAAAATGAGCGACAAGAAATTAAATAATCGTTTATTCTTCAAATGAATTAATTTGTTGAGCCCAAAGAATCCAATTAAAAATTTCCCCTGTGGTAAAACTGCTTCATAGACTAGTCAGTTATCGGACATCGATTATTTTTTTCATTGCTGAACAAAATACCACATCGGGCGGCACTTTTCCAGGGGCGTCAAAATTGGCGACAAGAAATTAAAAAAATCCTTTATTCCTTAAATTAATTAATGTGGTGAGCCCGACGAATCCATTTCAAAATTTCCCCAGTGGTAAAAATGCTTCATAGTCATAGTCAATAATCGGACAATTGAGTACGTTTTAAGATGCTGAAAAAAATACCACATCGGGCGGCACTTTGCAAAGGGCGGCAAAATTGGCGACAAGAAATTAAAAAATCCTTTATTTTTCAAAAGAATTAATTTGATGAGCCCACAGAATCCAATTCAAAATTTCAAGCAGCAAGAAATGACTGAGGCCATCGATATTGAGTCAGTAATTAAAGAGTTTGCTGTAATTAAAAGCAGGAGAGTTCAGATGTAAGCAAGTTCTCTTTTATAAAAATATATTTTTTAAAATTAATTAAATAGGTTCACATACACAACGATACCTTTTTTAACTTTAATATCTTTTTCTTTTACATCAAAAATCTTTATTTAATTTATTTATTTTATTTAAAAATACATATATTTATTTATTTTTATTAATTTATATACAATTTAATGGAAACACCTATTAAAGAGACAATGAATTAGAAAAATGGCGTATTCTATTTCTTTTTAGAATTTCAATTTAAAAATAAAATTCAATTTATTATGAAGCAACGTTGGTTCGCTGATGTTTTTAAGTGATTGAAAACTCAATTGATTTGTCGAATAAGAGTGGGTCGTTTATCCGGATGGAAATTAATCAATGAGAAATTGATCAATAAATGTATGTGCCAAATAAATTACATGTTCTCAAAAATGCAGGGTTAAAATTTCTCGCTCTCGAAACCAGGTTAAACCTGATACAAAAACTTTGAAAAATTTGCCGCCATGGGATATCCCTTTTATATATTTAAAAACACTGGCTCGCAGCAGGAAAATTTTAAAACTAAATTTTCGAGGGCGAGAAATTTTTACCCTGCATTTTTGTACAAATTATACAATTTTACTGTTCTGAAAAAAGCTAATTCCTATAATTTCTTTTAAAATTTGTTAATTGGCTGCTCCTCCATGCAAATGGTTCAAGATAATTCTTTATTATGTACCTGTTCATGTAGCACCCTTGTATCCGCGGTAATGGAATCGCCTTATTACGGTATTTTTTTTCATATTTTATCATTAATTTCTTATTTTATTGAATCAAATACACGTTAATATCATTTTATTGCCTTGGTACTTGGTTACTACTTTTTTAAAGCTGGAGAAAAAACTCAGGGGGCTGCAAAAATTAGGTCTGCCCCGGGCGGCAAACATCCACGCTACGCCACTGGGTGCTGGGAGGAGTTTCGGAACATTACATTGATTTGATGCATTACAACTCGCTCCAAATAGTTCGGTAATTGCTGTTGGTAGTGTTCAGCTCTTTCTGATGGATCCTCTGGAGTCGTTTTTTCAGACACTGTCTGTGAGCTAAAAGATCTCATGATGTTGTTTTATTTTTTGTAACAAATATTATATATATATATATAATATTATATATATATATATATATATAATAAATACTAAAAAATACCTACATATGTACATAAAAAGATGATGATTTCAAATCAATTTTATTCATTCTTCCAACAATCGTGAACTCGTTTCAAGTTCTCATGAACATAACCCACTGATACAAAGGAACAATCATTATAAATACAAAAAAAAGGCTACCATCAGTAGGTAAAAAATGTAAAGTAATTCTATTGACGATATCCTTATATTTCAAAGGATTTAGGTATGTATACAAAAAAGAAAAAAATTATATAATCAAACTTCAAAGCAAATTGTATCAGAAGCGATTGAAAATAACAGAAAATTGAATGAAAACAAAAACAAAATCTCAAAAATAATGAGTTTCGATTTTATATTTTTTTCCTTAAGGACGAAAACCTTAAAAACACAAAAAACCATACTCCAAAAGGTAGGTAGGTATATCACAGATGAGGTTAAGGTTGCTATCTTATTTTCTCATTCACAAAATTTCGGACCCGGTACGTTAATGGTAGGTAAACCTACCAACCTAACATCAAAGCAAAAAGCTCTTAATGTAATTGCGTTCCAGATTTACGTTCATTTTTTTTTTGCCAACCTTGTTTGCCTACCTATTTTTTCTTCTTTTTTATTTTAAATATATTCGTTTACAAATTTTTCGGACCAACGAAATGGTTCATTCACTAAACTCTAACTTTGTGGATGGGGCTGGTCGTCGTCGCGGTGTTGGAGTTTTGTAAATGTTTCTATGGCAAACCAAAATGTTGATGTTAAAAAATCTGAAAAGTTCCGCCTCGTAAATGCAGTACCGGCCTCCACTTCGCGTCACAGCACCCTTTTAAGCAGGAAAAACAAAAATTACTTGGGATTGTGGTGTTGCCAGAGCAAAAGACTGATGGTCGCTGATAAGATAAGAATTTGCATACGAAAAACCTGCAACAGTATAAGCAAGTAAAAAAAAGGAAGAGATGTGTGTTATCCTTATTTTAGAAAAAAGGAAAACTTCCGCGAGTGTTACACAAACGAATGAATGGAACTTCTCTGAATGTTCTGATGGTGAGAGAAATTGGGAAGTATACATATAGTGGAAATGAAGCATTTTACCTTACTTAAGTATTTTTTTTTTTTTTTTTCATTTCTCTTAATGTAAGAGAACTTCCCATTCACTTTTCTTTCCATACACCCCCTCAGACAGGACCAATCTAAACGCTCAGCTACCGCTACCGACCGCGCTGGCCACTGAAACGACGACGTTTTTAGTGCGGCAGATTTTGAAAAAGTTTTCACTTAGAGTGTTTTTTCGTTTCGGTAACTTTCGCCATCATTTACATTGAGGAGGTTCTCGTTCTTCTTTGTGGAAGAACTTTTATGTTAAGGGTGCGAAAGATAACGTCGTCGGCATTGCTTCGTCGTCGTGTGAGTTGGAGGGTTTTTTATTTTAGAAGCAAATTGAAACATGTGATGTACTTGACCTTGTGCTGATATGCTGATGATGTTGGTAGAGAATTCAGAGAATGCAGAAGAAATAGGTGGAGGATATGGGGGATTGTTGAATACCTCTCTACCATCAGGGTCTAATGCAAATTAAAGATGAGGAAAGCCTAATGAAAATTGACTGGGTCGTTGCGAAGCGGCTTTGCCTCCCGCAGCCCAGGTTTTTCGAACCCAAAATTGATACAAGTTTGTGTCTTGGGTTCTACGTACGTACTTATTTTTTTTTTCACACCGTTTCGTCGTTGCTTTGAATAAGGTGGAGAGGGGGCGTTGAGGGGGTATAGAAAAAGTTTTGCTTTATGTTTTATTTTGTGATGGTAGCAGCATTATAAGGGTAACGAAAAAGGAAACCTTATCTTTTTTGGCAATTCTTTTTTTCTCGTCAAAAAAGGGAAGTAGGCATAGGTAGGTAATATTTTGTTGTAGGTATTTATTCCTTTGTGCTATGGGAGTTTTTTTATTATTATTATTAAAGGAAGGATAAAAAAGAGAGGACTTTTGACGGTAATAATAATGCTGACAAACGAGCCCCAATGACTGGGCACTTTTTGGTTGATAATTGTATTTCTTTTTGTTGTCCAAGTTGAAAGTGGCGGAATTCAAGCAATGGTTTTTTAATGATTTTGGGATTTTCGATTGGTGGTGCGGAATGGCATCAGAGTGCGTGATGCCTGTACACCAGACCATTATTTTTGATGGGATTTTGTGTTTTTTTTCTTTTTTGTTCTTTGTTGTTGTGAAATGTGGCTTTTTTGTTGGCTTTTATTATTTTAAGGGAAATATAAGATCATTAGTATAAAAAGAAAGGATTATTTTCATATCCGCAAAGGATTAGGATTTTTTGTTGTTATTGTTACCATCAAAAAAGGGTTTTTGGCTTAAGGGTTTTGTAATCGGAGAAGGTTTAAAGCGAAAAGTTATAGAAGAGGGAAAAAAATATACCTTCATTAGGACCAGGAGTAAATTAAGTGAATTTATGACAGATTGGGATTAAAATGCTTTTAGGATTATTATTTCGACATGATGTTGCTTATCAGCTTCAACCACAATATGGTTCATGTTTGAATACGAACTTTAATTTCATGTGGTTTAAATTCACCATCCATAAGCGCATCATCCATACTTGTTTTATTTATCGTAGTCCTAGTTTGGATAGTAATTCGACTTCCAACGAATTCGATGCACTATCCGACTCCATCCAGAGAATTATTTCCCATTTTCCGTACAGTGAAATCGTTGTTACGGGCGATTTCAATGTACATAATTCTTCGTGGCTACGCTATTCGGGTCAGACAACACCCGAAGGAAGGTATGTCGAGATTTTTGCTGAGATAAACAACCTAACTCAGCTGGTCGACGAGCCTACTCGGATTCCTGACGTTGCAGGTCAATCCGCCAACACTCTAGATTTGTTTCTTACCTCTGACCCTGATAAATACACTATAAGTGTATTATCGCCTCTAGGCACATCAGACCATTGTGTCATATCTGCGAATTTCTTGTGCCACCAAAACACAGTTAAAGAAAAAACTCCCAAGAAAACCGTTTGGCAGTACGAGAAAGCCAACTGCGACGGTCTCAATGTTTTCTTCAGGAACTTTAACTGGTCACTATGCTTCCTCGATAGTGACGTAGATTCTAGTGCAGATATGATTACAAACTTAATTCTTTGTGGAATGAGAAAATTTATCCCGAATAGGGTGAAATCTATCAAACCCAAAGAAAACTCATGGTTTGATTCGAGCTGTAAGGAGGTTATTAGGGTTAGAGAAGTAAGCTTCCGAAGTTGTAAAGCCAACCCTACTGAGGAAAACCGGAAAAAGTTTCAACAAGCTAGAAAGACCTGTAACGTTCATATTCGACGAACCAAATTTTTACATGATCAAAAATTACGGCAAAAAATTCTACAATGTCCCAAAGGTAGTAAAAATTTTTGGTCATTTGTAAAAAACATACGAAACACCACCACGTCCTCGGTTCCAACGCTCGTCTTCAATGATACTCCTTTTGTCAGCTCGCAAGATAAAGCCAATTTGCTTGCAGCACAGTTTGCTGTTAATTCGACGCTGCCAGAAAGTGTTATGACTCCTCCTGTACTTGAGAGCGTAAATGATTTTATGGGACAAATCTTCTTTCGCACTCGTGCAGTTGCAAGAGTTCTAAAAGACCTCGACATACACAAATCCGCTGGCCCGGATAGTATCCCTCCCATTGTTCTGAAGAGGTGTTCTTCAACGCTGGCAAAACCACTGCGTAAGCTTTTCCATCTGTCCTATTCCACTGGTCTCTTTCCGAGTGGATGGAAAACAGCATTTGTCCAGCCTGTCCCTAAAAAAGGCGTATCTTCTTCACCCTCAAACTATCGGCCAATTGCATTAACGTCCCTTCTTTCCAAGGTCATGGAAACGCTGATTAATTTTCAGCTCAAGAAATATCTTGATCTGATGGTATATCTCACCGAACAGTGGAACAAATCTTTACATCGCTTTGGAGAAAGTAAGATTATTGCGCTTGATATTTCTAAGGCGTTTGATAGAGTTTGGCACCAAGCTCTCTTATCGAAAATGCGCGCATTTGGTTTCGATGAATCTCTTCTTCGTTGGATTAGAAATTACCTTTCGGACCGATCAATACAAGTTGTATTGGACGGTTTCAAGTCTGAAATTCACAAAATAAACGCTGGTGTGCCCCAGGGCTCCGTTTTGTCTCCGACTCTCTTCCTTATATTCATAAATGATCTTTTGTCTGAAACTTCTAATCCATTAAACTGTTTCGCTGACGACAGCACCCTCAGCTTCTCATATTCGTTTTCAGATTCACATCCATGTCCTTCGGATGTGGAACTAGAACGGCAGCGTATGATTAGCTCATTAAATTCTGATCTCGACAGCATTGTCCAATGGGGAATCAAAAACCGCGTAGAATTTAATGCTTCGAAAACTCAATGCTGTCTTCTGTCATCAAAACGAAACACACCTCTCATGCCGCTATCCATGAGCGGCACTTGTATTGAAGAAACCGAAAAGCTTACAGTCCTCGGTATGTGTATCACAGACCACCTTCTGTGGAACGAACACATATTCGACGTCGCCAAAAATGCAGCGAAATGCTTAGGCTTTCTTCGGCGATGCAAGAAATTTGTCTCCCCTTCTGATCTGGCTGTAATCTATAAAGCATTTATCCGTCCGAAACTTGAGTACAATTCTCATAATTGGGCAGGTGCCCCAATAACCCACTTGAGTATCTTAGATAGGATTCAAAAAAGAGCTTTGAAAATGATAGGTGACAGAAATATAACAGAAACATTTGCATCCCTCGAACACCGCCGCGATGTTTCATGTCTAACATTATTTTACCGTTACTTTTATAAACACTGTTCTAGTGAAATAGCCAGCTGCATTCCTCCCCTAAGACAATTCAACCGTAATACTCGTACCTCTAGGAATGCACATCAGTTTACCCTCGAGTCCAACTTCGGACGTACTGTCAAGTATAGAGATTCTTTTTTTAGCCGCACTACCCGAATGTGGAATGCTTTACTCGGCTCTATCTTTTCCGACCATTTTAATATTCAGAGGTTCAAAACCAATGTGCATCGGTATCTCCTCTTAAATCCTTCCCTATTTTCCCAACGCTCGCACTGTGTTTAAACATTTTAAGGGCAGCCAAATCCCTTTAGTGCGCGCTCAATCAAAAAAAAAAAACAAAAAAAAAAAAAAAATTACCTAAGCTTCTATAACTTTTACACCCTATTACGCTGCTGCGCTGATGCGAAACGAAATGTTCCTGTGGTCTCCAAAAAGACAACCAAATGCTTACGAAAACACTGCGGAAAAATATTGATGGAGAGTTAGACAAATTGCAAATAAATAAAACAAAATTTAACGAAAAAATTCAATTACTTTGTAAAAGTAATCCACATTCCAATCAACAACATTATTGTTTGATCATAAATAATGTTGAACCTCTACTGGGTCTAGTGAAGTACACAAGCTCCGATTTGGAGGTGTTTATCCGGATGCCCCAATTCTTTTAGAAGGCGTAGAGTCTGCTGACGTGGTGCTCAACTCGTAAGGCTACGAGAGGAGACATTGAGGTGACATATGTAAGGAAGTCATCAGCATACATGAGATTTTCGCATCTAGATGGCACAGGCTGGTCAGATGTCATCAGACTGTAGAGGAAGGGGGCTAGCTTCGAGCGTTTGGCAACTCCGGTTTTGATGTTCAGAAAACATCCAACGGTGAGACGATGGTTGTTGAGCGCTGTGGTGATGTCATGCTGGAAATTCAAGAGCGGATGCAAAGTGGAGTGCTTTTCCCTAAAACCAAACTGCATGTCCGGGATGATTGCGTGTTCGCTGTAGATCCTCTTTAGTCTCCGAAATAATACTTCTTCCAGTATTTTACTTATGTTAAGAAGTGAAGTTGGCCTGTAATTGGACACAAACTTGTTAATGCTTTTCCTGGGATGGCAATGATCTTTCTTGTTTTCCACTTTTGGGGGAAGTAACAGTTATTGATGCAGTTGTTCATAACGATCGTTAAAAGGCGCATTACTGCCTGTGGCAGCCTTTTCAATATGGAATTTGAGACTCCGACTGGTCCGGCTGACTTTTTTCAATGACATCTGAGACTTCCTCCATATTGCAGAGATCTGTGCTATCGGTTGGGTCACTTACTGGGTTGGAGTCACTTAAAACGACTCTTTCCGGATTTGGCTGCAGGGTTTGCTTGATGGATGCCTCGACTTCGTTCAGAAATGCTGCATCATAAGGTGCGTTTGGTGTGAAGTTTCCCTCAACATATTTGGAGAACATTTCCACTTTGTTCTGTGTTGATGATGCTTCAATGTTTATGTGAATAAAGATTTCCGGAATTGGGGCCTGTTTTCCAACGATTTCATTAATGTTCTTCAATGCTTCTGGCCCTGGTTTGATCGCTTGTAGCCTCTTCTGAAATTGGATGTTGTTATGGTGCTGAAGTGTGTTCCGGAACAAGACGTTGACACTTTGCAACTCGCTCCAAACCGTCCGGTAGTTGCCGTTGCTGTCTGTATGCGTACAGGTTCCGTATGTACACAGAAAGATGTTGGTACCTATCTCTTGGCGTCCTAGGCCGCTTTTGGACTTTCAATGCATCACTGACAGCTTGCTCCAGAGCATCTATAGCAACGTCTATTTCACTGTTCACAAGATTCCGGTTTGAAGGTGGAAGCGTAATGTTTTCTTCAATGTCCCGATGGAGTCGTTCAGCATCCAGTCGTCTATAATTAATGAAGTTCTCTTTTGGCTCTGTTGCTCTAGGCAGTTAGATTGGTGGAACCAATCGGAACACCTTCATAATCCGAGTCGCTGATCACAATTTGACAGGTGTAGCTGCAGATTCCTGGAAGTAAATAAACAAAATTAGAAGTTGAAATAAAATAATTTAATCTAACGAACCCCATGTTCGGGAAAAAGTTCGTTTTGAGCAACAACCACCAATGAATGCTGGTCCCGGTTAGCGTCCAACCAGACTGCAATCGCTTTTCCCTCGGATGAAACTGTGGTATCCAACCAAAAGTTATGCCTTGTATTGAAGTCAACGCCGATTAGTCCATACACCATATATGTATTCCTTTGAAGTCCGCTGTTGTATATTTCTCATGCTGGAATGGCATTTGAAATACACGCTGATGGTGGTAAGGGTCTCATCTCTTCCTATTTTTATGGTGACGGCGGCGGCTTCACTTATCTTAAGACCAAAAATGATGACTTCGTTGGTGTTGGCCTAAAAGTTCTTCCGCACGTAAACAGGTGTGATTTTTCGGTCATCCTTCTTGTTCTTCCGGAAGGTTTTTTAACCGATGATGTCAATGTTGTTGCATTTGGTTATGTAGGTCTCGCTGATAAGCGCAATATCCGGGTTATTGTTCTGAGGTTCTGAGGTTCATCGCTGGCGAAGATAATGTTGGTCTGGATATCTTGGCTGGTGCTGGCTTGCTGAAATAGTTTTAGCTGGGGTTGTGGCTGTTTCTGCAGCTGGTTCTTGGAAGCTGCTGGTTTGGGATGGAGTGCCTCCTTTGCGAAACTAACTGCTGGTCGGGTTATGGTACAGGCGGACTTTCCAACAAGGGCTGGCCACGAGACGAGACCTTGTGAGACTTTTGTAAGTCTCGTCTCGTGTCTCGGTCTCGGGTCGGTCTCATATAATTAAGTCTCGTCTCGGTCTCGTCTCCGAAAAATACGATTTCCGGACAACCTGTTGATTATTGGAACGAAATATTATCGATTATATTTTGCATGCGTGCAGAAGAAAATAAATATTTAACTAAAATTGGATTTTGTAATTTATTAGACTCTCTGTACATTTCGGTCCAAATTTACAGTCTCGTCTCGGTCTCGTCTCGGTTGGTTAAAAGGCAGTCTCGTCTCGGTCTCGTCATGCGAGACCGAGATGGAGACCGAGGCTTTTCTCGTCTCGTGATCAGCCCTATTTGCAACAAACTCTTTGAGATTTTTTCTCGGCCAGGACCCTGTTCCTCTCGGTCAGTTTTGCTTTGAGAGTTAGGCAACCCTTGAAGCTTCCTGGATGATCTTCCTCTTGGCAGTTCCAAAAATACATGTCCTATGCAGGGACATGTCGAAAAAATTACTTTTTGAAGAAAACATGCGAGAACTGTTTAAAGCCTGACCATGGGATTTAATATTTCAAGTGCGTGTGAGTTTTTGTCTGGTTTTTTGTTAAATGTCTATGCAAATGTTGTTGGAAAGTAGTGGTGAAAGGGTAATGAACCATATTACATACTAGTTAGTAAAAATGCACTGTGTGTTGATTGGATTGTAATTGTAACTCATGGAATACTTAGTCGAGTCAAAAGTTTGGTTTCATTTTCAAAATAAAGGCAACAATGGGGTCTAATGTCAGCCAGACAACTTAAAGCTGCTAAAATAAACGTGTTATTTCAGTGAAAGCATCAAAGTTTATTTGTATAATGTTCTCTGGGAGATGGTTTAAAAATATTTCCTCATCATCCAGACATCTACAGCAACATTTGGGTACCCTTATTATAAATAAAAAGGAAATAAGTGCCATTTCATCGAAACAAACTACTTCTCTTCTACGGTTTCCACTGTTTTAAATCAAAAAATTAATTATTTTTTGTCTGAATTCGTATCTTATAGTCTTAGAGCCGGCAGCAAATTTTGGGAGTGGATTGATAACCAAAATATGATTATGAGGGTTTGTAGGTGCATATATCGCGGTATCAAAAACAACCGTCTGGCTGGTTTCTTTTTCAGCATTTCGCGGGGATGGGGGTTTGTAAATAACGATTTTCCAGTTCATTTTGTCAGAGGTATTACCACTTCAAAAAATATAAAAAATGTATTATGTGATGCTCTGTCATTTCCTTTAAGTTCAAACGTCATAATCTTGGCAATCCGACCAATTGAACTCAAGATTTTAGGTTTCTAAGTGAACCTTAATCGATTTTTTAGAGACTTGTTGTGTTTTATAATTCTCCAAGAAAAAGACGATACGGTCAACTTATATTTTGAGTTCTATTGGTCGGATTAACAAGACAGAACATCACGGTATATATTTTTTAAATTGAAAACCGCTATTTTCAAGCCCACACCAAAAGCTGAAAAAGAAACCTGCCAGACGGTTGTTTTTGATACCGCGATATATGCACCTACAAACCCTCATACTCATATTTTGGTTATCAATCCACTCCCAAAATTTGCTGTGGTCTATTAGTAGATATAATAGCGTAAGTATCTATTAAAATACCTCGAAATCCAATTAATTACAAAATACGTTTTTTGTCTCTTTAGAAATATTTACTTTTTTTGACAATACTTGAATTTTGTTAGAGAAAATTGATCAGGGCCGTCTTTTCGATAAAATCAAAAACACGAAATGGCTCATGAAGAACCAGGGCCTAGTGACTAACAACTCGCAACCATTCCTGTGTGCGCCTTTCGACAGGAATGGAAGGGACCTACAATTTTTATGCCGAATCCGAACGGCTTGACGAGAAGCACTTATTCGTGACAAGTGATACTCTTGGAGGATTTGTCAATTCCTCGCAAGAGGCAGTAGCCCTGAAAAAAAACTTTTTTAGTTTTTTAGGTGGACGAAAAACGAAATCAACTTTAATTCAAGATATAGTATAGATATTTTAGCACCTATACCATATTTAAGTCATTAAATGTTCATTAAAATTACAAGTGAAATCAACTCCATGCGTTTTGCGCACGTTGTGACATATATGGGCTCATCAGTTAGATGCTGTCATACACATATGTACCAAACCTAATGTATTTTCTAAATTTCTTCATCTTCATCATTATATAATATTTTTAACGTTTAATTACTTGCGATATACGTAGTATAGGGCAAGTTTAGGATTCGTGCAAAAAATCGAACTCGAGATAATAATTTTTTCTAGCATTACGATGATAGAGAATGCGACAAAAATGGGTCTATCTGTCTGTCTGCCTGTACCTCGAACTGCAGCCTTAACGACTGAAGCAATTTTCTTCAAACTTTGAACTTAAGGTTCTTAGGTGATTCCCTAGAGGGGAAATTTAATTAGTTTAGCTAAAAAAATAACGGTACCAATATACAAAAGTTGATTTGTTACAAAAACGGTTCTAACGATTGTGACAAAAAACTTACGAGATAATATTATTACTATAACAAATATTTCGGTAGAAAATATAACCGATTTTTTGGTTTTCAAATTCCTCGTTAACGGTGACACCGATTGCAACCAAATTTTGTATGGAAAAGATCTTTCACAATTTTAACAATTTTGCATATACAATTTTTGGATTATATAAAAAATATTGAATTTTTTTTGGAATATTCAATATCTTGATATATATCTTGATAATATTTTATTAAATACTAAAAGTGGGCATAAAAATGTTCAAGAATTTTTATATGTAAAAAATTAATTTTTAAGAAAACCGCTCTAAAGGTTTTTGATTTTTTTTTTTTCATAAATTCATATTTATCAAACAAATTATGTGGCATACTTTTTTTTAGCTCTATCTGTTTTAGCTATTTAAATAACAAATTGATAGTAATTTTTATGTAAGAGGTCCTTTGTTTTCAAAAACTTTTTTTCAATGATATCATAATGTTATGGAACCAATACATATGCACATTGTCAACTTCAAGTAACTCTAAAGTTGTTAGCTACGAGAGCAAGTTTGTGCAATCCAGTCGTTCCCATTTGTTTTACTGCTGTCATTAATATTTTTAAATTTATAATTTAGACTAAAATTATCTTTTTATTTTCGTTTCCAAACTGTTACACTAAACCAACAAGTATTTTTTTTTGTATTTCAAGGATCTCCCGAGTAAATATACTCATACCTGCCTACCTATCATTTCGGTTTTCACAACCGTAAAAAACTCCCCAATATACCTACATCCATACATAAGTATTATCATAACAAAAAAAATCATTGTAATTTTATTTCCTCCTCATAACCCTCAAAAGCGGCACTCATTAGCATCGTTATAGCAACGATAAAATAAGAAAAAATAACTTGGAAAAAAAATGTTCCATCTGATATATTCTTTTCAAATACTTACATTACAGTTTAAACATTCAACAGTTAAAAAATTTGTTTGTAGGTACATATTTTTTTTTGTATCAAATTTGATGCTTGAAAAAGAAAAATTCTTCAACATCTTGCATTTAAAATCGCTGACGCCTATATAATTTGTTTCTTCTAAAAAAATACGACACGATATTCAAAGTCACATTGCGCCACTCGTCAACCACTTGTTTGTCACAATAATCACCTTGGAGCTTCCAAACCGACATTTTCTGTTCATCATTTTTACAACCCTACTTTACAACCGGTGTGTTTTTTTTTTTTTTTTAAATAAAAATAGGAAACATCATTGCATTCCGTTTTGAAGAGAGCTCTTAAAAAACTGAGAACAAGAGGGGGAATGGATATCAGAGACAATTTCCGCCAACGTCCAATTTTTTATTTTTTTTTGAGAAGAAGAAATTTAAATGGGAGATGTAAATCCAACCCACAGCTTCCACTTTGCACCCTCTACTTAGCATTAAAAAACACATTTATTCATTTAACATAATTTTACTGCATCACAAGAATTGGGGTGGCGTGGGTTTTTTTTCCTTTAAAATACTCGTAAAAAAAGTAGAAAAAAGGTAGCGGAAGAGAAAGACAAACGAAACAAATAAACAAAAACATCCTTGAAGTCACTCACTCAAGTCAGGACTCAGGACCATCGTATTTGGTTTTATGAACAGTTTCTTATTTCTTTTTTGTTGTTTTGCTTTTGTTTTAATAATATTTAGACGTGTCCTTGTCCGTCGTCCTTGTCGGAGTTGTTGTCGCTGACATCCTCATCGTTTTTCTTCTTGTCGTCGTCGCTATGGCTTGCTGTTATTATGTATTTGTTTTCCTTTGGGTGCAAAAATGTTTTACTACACCAAGGATGATCTTCAGTGGCATAAGACGAGCCACCATTTTTTTTTTTTTTTTTTTTTTTTAATTCATAGCCGTATCCCGCCCATCCACCTCTCACCCCTTTTGACAAAAAGGATAAACACGAGTTTCTTATTCTACTGTCAACTTTTAGCTCCTATTTTTAGCCCAGAACTTTGCTTGACGTGTATCCATATAAAAACCGGCCGAACGACTTACCGTGCCAACCCCACCCCCCCTCTCCTGTTTCTCCTTTTTTTTTTTTGTTGTGCCCATTTTCTAGCAAAACTAACCGCAGGCAACCATCAACTTTATTATTATTTTCTGTGAGAATGTTTTAAAACGCTTAAATCCCAACAACAATGCAAGAGGCCTAAGTACTTATATACACAGGTACCATTAGGTATGTATATATATTTTTTTTTTTACCTTTGTTTATACATAACGTAAATGAAATGAAAATTTCTGCTAAAAAAAAGAGAATAAAATAAAAAAAAAAATTAAATAAAAATAAAAATGAGAAAAAAAATACCATCTAGAATAGAATGAGGGGTAGAAAATGAAACCAGGGTACGAAGTGTTATGTGGTTGTTGCTGAATGAAGTAGAAAACATGATGGATTAAACTAGAGCAAGGTGTCCTTTTACGCGCTCATTGCTCACAGAGTGTGTTGTCCTTTTGCATGAGTTATAAACCTATATAGGTACGATGATGATGAATAACTAGGCTGAGCAAAAGGAAACCAGGAAATAGATTGGAGGAGACACATACTCTCTCAGCTTTTTGATGATGGAGGACATTGTTTTTGTTTTACTTTTATGGCGACACAAATAATAATACACCTTTATGTTGTGTTCCGTTGTTTTTTATTTAGATAGATATTTTTTTTATTTTTTAAGAACGACAAGGAAAATAACAAAAACACAATAAAGTTATTTGCGGACTTTAACAAATAAACATAAATAAAAAACAAAACACTTTAAATAAAAGTAGGTACATATTTATCTGTTAAATAAGACAGTTAAATAAGACAGTATAGTAAATTTAAAATATTTATATAAACATTACAGAATTTCTTTAACAGATTGGCGGAATAGTACGAGTATATTACTACATACAATTTTTGTGTATTGATTCGTAAAAAATCGGAACTCGAGATATTAATTTTACTTAACATTAAGATGATAGAGAATGCGAACAAATTGGGTCACACAATTATGTATGTATGTGTGTCCTAACTCCTAAACGAACTGAATGAATTTTTTCAAAATTTGTAGGTATACCTAATACTACGTTTTCACTGGGCCAAATGATGTAATTTCGTTGCAAATTTCAAAACCAGAAATTACCTCATTTCCCATACAAATTCTCGTTCTCAAATGAGCTTATTTCAACCAAATTTGCAGGAAATGAGGTTCGAAATGAGGGAAATCCATCCATCAGCAGTCGATTATAAAAGCTTTAAAAAGCTCTTGCATGAAAATGTCAAAGAGAAAACAACAAAAACAAACGTATAACTGCCATTCCAAATTCAAAATGAAATGAGGTATTATACGAAATTAGCAAACTTGATAATGAAAACACTTTTTTGCCAAATTCCGAAATTACCTCATTTCGGCTCTAATGAAAACGTTGTATAACCTGCTATTTTTTGAGTAATATTCCTTAGGCTGGCCACTAGACGAGAAAAGTCTCGGTCTCGGATGAAGAGACCGAGACGAGACTTGATTATAGGTACGAGACCGACATGAGATCGAGGCGAGACTGAAAATTTTCGATTTTAACGAGACCGAGACGAAACTTACAAAAGCCTCGCCGAGTCTCGTCTCCTGGCCAGCCCTAAATATGCCTACAAATTCTTTTGAGTTTTTTTTTTAAGGACCAAAATTATCGGTACCTACCTGCCATACGAATTATTTGTAGCCAAAATAGAAAATATGATTTTCCCCAAATAAAGGCTCCTAGGGTTTTCTTGGAAAAAATTCTAATAATAGGGAAAGGCGAGTCTTTATCAATTTTTTTTTTCAAAAAATCTACGCAGTCAATACCGCCAGATAATAACTGGTGTAAAAAAGAAGGTCAGCATTTTCTCGGCGTACTTATAATGTCTGTTAATTTTTCAGTTTAAGACGTTTTTCGTAAAGTGGGAGTCTAAATGGATTTCCCATCCAAGGCCGCGCAAAGAAAATCTTTGAAATCTGCGCTGAGCGGCTTCAATGCGCTAAATATGGACATGAAGATAAGGTGACCAGACGGAAGAGGATCATATTCAAGCAGAGGGCATACAAAATAAACGTATAAGGATTTTGTGACGAAGGGATTTGAGAATTCCTTGGACCAGCGCTTGATAAATCCTAGAGTTGAATTAGCCCTGTTAATAATAGAATTATAATGGGCTCGAAAATTTAGCTGATTGTCACAATAAACTCCTAAGTCACAAATAGACGTGGCAACCGAGACTGGTCTATTATTCATAAAATAATAACGGTGGGGTCGAGAAGGGCGTTTTTGAGAATAAGTAATGACTTGACACTTACTGACGTTAAGTTCAAGAAAATTATTATGGCACCAGGTGAGGAAATTATTTAAGTCGGTTTGTAGTAACTGGGCATCTGCTGAGCATGTAATAAGTTTAGAAATACGCATGTCATCAGCGTAAATCTCTTACAAAAAAGAAGGGTGCCAAGGTGACTACCTTGTGGGACGCGTGATGTTTAGCGTACAGGGTTGTAAGTACTACCCCTGAACAGAACAGTGCCTAGACGATCACATAAATAGGACTGAACCCAAGATATAAACGGGGTTGGGAATCCATATGATTTCAATTTGAAAATAATAATATTGTGAGAAATCTTATCAAATGCTTTACTGAAATCAGTTGCAACTGCATCAATTTCGCTGCCTAATTCCATGGCACAAATAGTATTAGAAACAAATTGAGTAAGATTAGATGTAGTTGATCTACCTTTCAGAAAGCCATGTTGCTTATCAGAATAGAGTAATTTACAATGAGGAAGTAAGTAATCGTGAACTATACTCTCGAATAATTTAGGAATACATGAAAATTTAGCTATTGGTCTATAATTTGAGACATTAATCTTAGATCCTTTTTTACGGATATGGATATAATGAAACAATCAGCAAGACACGCAGCAAGAAATGGATAGTTGAAATAGAACAGTGAGTGGTTGAGCTAGATTAGAAATGTATTTTTAAAGAACAATAGGAGGAATGCCGTCAGGACCCGATGAAAAATCGTCCTTAAGCATGCGTATCTTGTGAATTACTGATAATTGACATATCAGTCTCTGATAGAGGTGTGTCAATCGTTCATTTTAAAAGATTCAATCGTTCATATATCGTTCAGTTCAATGATTCGTTCTTTTCAATCGTTCATTTTGTCAATCATTTTGGTTTCTGTTTCATTTTGGCTGCGAATAAATGGGAAAATTTCATTCTGTTCCAATCGTTCACTTTTTCAATCATTTAGGTTTCTGTTTCATTTTGGTTTTGAATTCAGGAATCGAAACGAAAAATACGTTCACTGGTTCAGCTAATAAGGATTCGTTCGGCTCAGTTGTTTATTCTACGTTTTCCTTGGAGCCAAAATGAGATCAATTTTCGAATACGTTAAGTGTTTTTTCGTCTAAAATGTTCTTATTTTGTTTGATAGATCATTTCATTTGAGGGATTTGGCAGATAAATGCTATTTTTGTTTTTTCTCTTTCTATTTTCATACTAAAGATTTAAAGCTTTTAAAATATGTTCGGATTGGGTGCGTTTGTTAAATCTTCACCTAATACAATGCAAATTTTGTTGAATTCATCTAATTTCGAAATATGTATTTGTACACGGATTTTTAAATGATGTAATTTCGGATCTCATTTGTTAATTTTCAACGAAATATAATCACTGGGACTAGTGAAAATGTGGTATTACTTAATTATGTGGTATTCATAGTCTACTATTACACAATAATGCAATTTTTCTGAAAAAGTCAACAAACTCCAACAACTTAATCTGTATTTTTGGAATTATATTTGAATTCAATTTATTTACAACGATTTTCATAAGACTGTCATAAACATTTTTTCTTAATTTGTGAAGAATTTTCTGTAAAATTTTCTAGACAAATTAAAAAATATTGTTTAGGCAAGACTGCACTCAATTTCAGTGGAACTACACTTCATGACAAGGCAAAACAATATTCGCAAGAATTCGTGTGAAGTCTGATGTGTAGGTAATTAGGCCGCAGTGTAGTTCCATCGAGTGCGGTCTAGTCTAACCTTTATTGGTAAAACTATTCACCCCTATTTCGAGTTGCGATTGTTGATTGATAGTTGATAAACATTGAAATTCGATATTAAACCACCCAACCGAAAAAAGTTTTGGTCATTGGGAATAATGCAGACCGTTGTGAATTATAAAAAAAATTGACAACTATCAATGAATAGTTGATTAAATATTCAGTAAATTGAGTTCTTAAAAATCCAAAATGTCAATATTTATCAACTATCAATCAACAATCACAACTCGCAATAGGAGTGATTATGTACATAGGTAAAGTTAGTTATAAAACATACAGGCTCTCCCAAACCAACGCGGAACATTCGCTATATAGGCGGAATCATTCACAATGATAACAAAAATGACAAATAAACAATGCTAAACAACAACAAAAACCGCCGCCGAGTCGGCGAAATCGGCACATTCACGTTGGTTAGGGAGAGCCTTACTAGGAAATTTTCAATTTTCTTCATAAATAAATTATATTTATTTATATATTATATATTTTTCAATATTTTGGCTGAATAATTTAATACAGTAGCTTACCAACCAACGCTTATTAAGTTAATTGATTTATTGTTTTGGTAACAGAAATAAAAGCATGGATACTAAAATAAATACCTTTTTCAAATATATTCTGTATTTTCAATTTAATTTCTAATCTTTCTTATTGTTTATAGTCTGAGCGTATTTTACTTACAAAAATTCATCTCCACTCCATGCGATTGTGGACTGAATTTAAGTGTAAGCGAACCTTAGGAAATTGGAAAATAAGTGAATGGAACCATATGGAACTTTTTGCAGTAGGTACTTCATTTTCATTCAGTTTCGGTCTTTAGAACGATTAGTATTGAAATAATTGATTGATTGTTTCAAAGCTATGTTTAATTCCCATTTTATATCATCTCATTTGAATGAGAATAAGTTGGATGAACGAAACATATTTCTTTTCTTTTCCTTTGAAACGAAAGACAGCTGGATGAAACGATTGACATTGAGAACGATTGATTTGGTTTACTGCGATTGCAATCACTCAATCTTTTTGATGAACGGGTCATAAAGACCGAATCAATCACGATTGACACAGGTCTAGTCTCTGACTAGTTGTCGTACAGTACAGTCGTGTTTAGTTTTGTCTATTATGCCTGAGTGTACTAAATATAAAGCCGCAATCGGCGATAATCTGATTGCATGTGGTATTTGGTCTCACAAATTTCATTGTCAATGTGCTAACATTTCGGAAACGGACTTATCTTTGCTTATTAACAATCTAATTGCTTTAACAAAATGACTGAGTTTTATAATAAAACTAAAAATGAATTATTGACCAATTTGTAATTAATAAATGTGATTCGAAATGATTAAAAATAATCTTTCCGTCGGCTTTTTTTGGTCACTGTAGTTTTTGCAATGATTTATAATAGCCTACATGAATTATATGTGTGCAAAAGTCTGCCGTCAATGGTTGTGCCCGATGATGATGCGCTTTCTCAACGACAGATAAGATTGCAATTGAAAATAATAGCCAATGTTAATGAACTTTCAGTTGGTTCAGATAAATCTACTAAAAGTTCTAGTTCTTATAAAAAACTCCCTACAAAAAAAAAAAAAAAAGCTAAAACTGTGTCTGTGATGTCAGTCGATATAGATAATGTGAATTTGGCTTCTGCCCCGCAAATTTTTGCATCAAAGGTATTGAACGTGGCAATCAGGTTGATGCAGTTTATACAGATTTTTCTAAAGTATTTGATAGAGTTCAGCATGATATCTTCTTAAGGAATTTAAATTGCCTAGGTTTCCACTCTAATCTTCTTCGTTGGTTGGAAAATTATTTGACTAACCGCAAGCAAAATGTAAAAATTGGATCAGTGGTATCAAAGGACATTCTTAACAATTCAGGTGTTCCCTAGGGAAGTCATCTAGGACCTGTCCTTTTCATATTGTTTATAAATGATCTTCCATCTAGAATTAGCTATTCCAATTGTTTGCCTATTGCGGATGACCTAAAGCTATTTAGTTCAATAAAATGTGTGCTGGACTGCCATCGACTTCAATTTGACTTGGATGAAGTTTCAGCTTGGTGTATTGAGAATCGTTTATTCCTTAATATAGCTAAATGTAAAAGCATTACATTTACAAGATCGCTTGCTGCTATTAAACATGTTTACCGCATTTCTAATTCAAAACTTGAGTCAGTGTACAGCCAAAAGGACCTAGGAGTTATTTTCGATTCAAAGTTATGTTTTGAAGTGCATTTGGAATACATAATTTCAAAAGCGAATAAACTACTGGCATTTATAATGAGGAACTCAAAACTTTTTTCGTACCCATATACAGTTAAATCTTTGTATATATCTCTGATAAGATCAACCCTAGAATATGCTCGTTGTATATGGTGTCCTTTGTATAGAGTGGGTGTAAATCGTTTGAAATCGATACAGACAAAATTTTCTAGGTATGCGTTGCGGAAATTTAATTGGGTTGACAATGTCTTGCCATCGTATAGTGTTAGATGTCTACTGATTGATTTAAAGACTCTTGAAGCTAGGCGGAAGTATTATCTAATCATGTTAGCTAGAGATACTCTTTGTAATCGTATTGATTGTCCAGAACTTCTCTCGCTTTTCTTTTTCAATGCTCCTTCAAGGCAACTGAGGTTAAGGCAAACACTCTTTTTTGTTCCCCGTTCGTTTACAAACTACAAATGATCCAATTTCAAGGTCGTGTTCTGAGTTTAATTCTATTTGTCAAGATATTGATTTGTTTTTAAGCAGGGATGTTTTTAAAACTACTGTCTTAAAATTATTGTAGTAATTGGATATTATATGTTTAAATGTTCTTTTTTTTAATTACATATTTTATTGTTAATAACTGTAAATATAATACCTTACCTTATAAGTATATTCTAAGTCTAAGAGAGTCATGTACTTGATAGATGATTATTAAATAAATAAATAAATAAATAAATTAATTGATGTCAAAGACATCTGAGTTACTGAAAGAAAACACTTGGCCGAAAAAATCGGCGAAATAGTAAGAAATAATTTTAGGATCAGCGGATGAGGCATTGCAGTATTTCAAGGTAGAGAGTTAACCATCTTACTTTCTTTTAGAATTAATAAATTGAAAAAAGTGTCTTGGGTTCGAGATAAGATCAGATTGAGTTTGGATGAGATGATTTGAGTAGAGACTCAGACAAGCTGGAATAGTTGTTGAAAGCTACAACGTAATTGGAAAGATCATTGTCTGATTTTGACCTGAGAGATTTTTTCCAAAGATTATTTCTTCTGTTACGAAGTTCTTTGGGGTACCAGCAGGGAGAAGCTATAAAATTCTTTTGAGGCATAAGTGGAGAGCATTGTGCAAAGCAATTTTGTATAACGGAGTAAAAGGCGTTTATAATAATTTCAATATTCGAATCCATAGTGATAAAGTCAAAGTTAATTTTACCAATCAGCTCGTTAAGTTTATCAAAGTTAGTCTTACGGAAATTATATTTTTTCGATGTGAGAGAGTAAGAATGAATGTTTTTCGCAATCAAAGGCAAAAGTAAGTGAAATGGGTGGGTGGTGATTTTCGAATGTCGAGTTTTGATAGGATGTGTTTATTTTCAATTACTTTCGTATTCAAGGCATCAGTTGAAAAAATAGCAAGTCTAATTCTCTTTCTAAATAATTTTTTACTCCGCTAGCCTGGGCGAGATTTGAAGACAGAAGTCTATCAACAAATAAAATTTCTTTTTCAGATACGGCGTTGGTAGAGACATAACAGGTCTCATCTTCAGCTGATATTTTTAATTTTTTGAATGACAAAACATCGAACAAGTTTAAACATTATTGTAAGCCAAAATTTAGAAAAAATATTGTTTTTATATTAAAAAAAAAAAAACAATCTCTATTTTTAACTCGATATTTTGAAAACTAATTGGTCAAGTTTTTTTTTAACTTGGTTTAAAGTAATTTCTTATTATTTTCTAGAATATTTGAAAAAATCATGTTTCTAAGTTCAAAAGAAGGGTATCTTTCATACAAATGTTGAAAATCCGCTAAGAAAAAGTATTATAAAAAATATGTTTATTATAATTTTGAATATTTTTTTATATTTGTAAAATTTCTATGAGCATTAACAATTCTAAAATTGTTATTCCAAAATGTTCGACTTTCTCAATTATTTGACCGTTTTAAAATAACTAGTATTGCCAGTGGCCGAATATTCCAGCTAAAAAGACACAAAATTCGTGGATAAGTTATGGATTCCCTTTTAACTAATTTATGTAGGTTCCATAACAATTTTGAAAATGTTAGAAAAGCAAAACTAATTAAAAAAAAAAAACAAATTAACGGATACGTTAATTTTTTTAGCATTCCTTAAAATGGTGTCTTGAACTTTAAAACAAAAAAAAAGAAGGCTCCAGTTAGTTATTTTTAATATTTTTTCTTCATTTAGTATTCAACAGTAAACCTTAATTCATATAAAGCAGACATTACACTACTTATTCTCTTAGGCCCGTTTGCTGATACGAAACGTAAATGTTCAAGTTCAACACATGCGCTTATGTTCTACTTGTTCCTATTTCCTAATCATTAACTGTCGCACAAGTTCTTATGTTGAACTTAAATGCTTAAATTTCGTATCAGGAAATGGGCCTTGGTTAACCAAATTTTGTTCTGCTTATTATCAAACTGTAATTTCTAAATTAAATTCGAGATTGCATCAGTCTGGCGTATACGTATTTTTGTTTAAATAAAAAAAATATGAAAACAAAATGGAAAAGGGACGGATATAATTAATCTGTTTAAGACGTATTTGACCGTTTTAAAATAACTAGTATTGCCAGTGGCCGAATATTCCAGCTAAAAAGACACAAAATTCGTGGATAAGTTATGGATTCCCTTTTAACTAATTTATGTAGGTTCCATAACAATTTTGAAAATGTTAGAAAAGCAAAACTAATTAAAAAAAAAAAACAAATTAACGGATACGTTAATTTTTTTAGCATTCCTTAAAATGGTGTCTTGAACTTTAAAACAAAAAAAAAGAAGGCTCCAGTTAGTTATTTTTAATATTTTTTCTTCATTTAGTATTCAACAGTAAACCTTAATTCATATAAAGCAGACATTACACTACTTATTCTCTTAGGCCCGTTTGCTGATACGAAACGTAAATGTTCAAGTTCAACACATGCGCTTATGTTCTACTTGTTCCTATTTCCTAATCATTAACTGTCGCACAAGTTCTTATGTTGAACTTAAATGCTTAAATTTCGTATCAGGAAATGGGCCTTGGTTAACCAAATTTTGTTCTGCTTATTATCAAACTGTAATTTCTAAATTAAATTCGAGATTGCATCAGTCTGGCGTATACGTATTTTTGTTTAAATAAAAAAAATATGAAAACAAAATGGAAAAGGGACGGATATAATTAATCTGATTTGTTGTCTTTTTTAAAGTATACAATATAATATATTTTGTCAAGCAAACATTACCCTAACCTTTAGTTAAACCAAATATTGTGCTAAACTTTAATTTTTTTTTGGCGAATACACATAATTTACACACAAAATTCAAACAACCATTACTCTTTTTAATGCACGAAATGGGTTGCATTATTGGGATAAAGAATACAAAAAGGGAGTTTAAATCCTGTCCAAAAAAAAAATTTTTAATACTTTCAACATTTCAAACTTTTACCAATTTTTGAATTCTAGAATTTAGTCTTACAGCCATATTATTGACTTGATTCAAAACTAGTTTTTCGGCAAAACTAGTTCAATAGAAGTTTCAAGTCCCAATATTTGGACAAATCCGTATTATTAACTAAAGTTTTGGTATTTTAAACTCAAAATATTGAAACTGGGATACCAAAACTTTCATAAATAATACCAATATGTATAAAACTTGCAATTTGAAATCTCCATAAAACTAGTTTTGAAAAACTCAATAATATGGCTGTTAGTGAAAGTAAACATCCTGAATCACTGTCACATTCAATACCCATTTGTGCAAGCAAATATGGTCATTTTGGAATCTGTTTTACTCTTTGTTTGCTCTCAGCAATAATATCAAATCTTAGGTAAAGGATCGGACCTATAACGTTGAAGACTCCCCTAAGCAAAGGCGAAACATTCGGCGCGGCGGAAAAACATTCGCCGTTTGTGTGGGCACTCTCAATTATTATTATTATTATTAAGCTTAATACAAGCCACTTAAAAAACAAAGTCTTAAATCTAGACTTTATATAATACAAATTATGTACATTTAAATATCTTAATTCTAAACATAGTATAATACAACTAAAAGAAAAACAGTCTTGAATCTATATTATAACGATGGGTATAAGGAAGTTAGGAGGGCATACTTTAAAGAGGGTTTACTAAAGTTTAGGTCAAATACGTTCGAATTATTAACTATACCCAACATTCTAGTTAAGGGTTCATTTTGGCCGTATTCGGTGCGGTGGTATTGGAGACGAAAAAGGGTAACAGATCTAAAACGGCGCGCGGGGATAAGTATGAATATAGATCTTTTGGAGAAGACAAGGACAGTCGGTAGAACCATTTAAAAGTTGATGAATAAACAAAATGTCAGCATTATTACGGCGGGTAACTAAAGTTTGCAAGCCTAAAAGTTTAAGACGTTCTGAATATGGAGGAAGGTTAAAAGGATCATCCTAACCCAGACGACGTAAATCAAAAATTATGGACCTTCGCTGGACGAGGAGTGGCCTAACAAAAGTTATATAAAGGGATTTGGTCACATAAGGATCGGCAAATTCTTTAGACCAGCGCTTGATAAATCCAAGAGTTGAGTTAGCTTTCTTAATGATACTATCAATGTGGGCACGGAAATTAAGTTGGGAGTCACATATAAGACCTAAATCACGGATTGAAGTGACTATAGTAATAGGTTCATTATTCAAAAAATATATTCTCTGGAAGGAGGATGTGCGCTTACGGGAATAAGTTATCACTTGGCATTTCTTAATGTTGAGTTCCAGAAGGTTTTTTTGGCACCAAAAAAAGAATTTGTCCAAGTCGATTTGCAGTGATTGGGCATCTGCGGAATTGGATATTTGATTATAAATTCTCATGTCGTATATATAAGAAGATCAGAATTAGAAAAAATGTTGTCAACATCATTTGTAGTTAGAACAAAAATAAGAGGTCCAAGGTGACTTCCTTGAGGAACACCAGACGTTGCACAAATTGAGTTCGATACACAAGATCTGAATATAACCCTATACTGTCGATTGGATAGATAAGAATTAATCCATGAAACTATCACAGGTGGGAAGCCGAGCTTTTTAAGCTTGAATAAAATAATATTATAGGATATTTTGTCGAAAGCTTTGCCAAAATCGGTAGCGATAGCATCGACTTCTTTACCTTCTTCTAAAGTACAAAGTGTACTAGACACAAATTCAGTTAGGTTAGTGGTTGTGCACCTACCCTTCAAAAATCCATGTTGCTTAGGCGAGAAAATTGGTTTACAAAAAAAGAAAATGGTATCGTAGATAATACTTTCAAAAAGTTTTGTGATGCATGACAGTTTTGCTATAGGCCTATAGTTAGTAATATCATTTTTAGTTCCCTTTTTATGAATAGGTATAATAAAAGAATCTTTCCAAAGCGTGGGAAAAACTCCAGTTGCAGTAGACAGTTGGAAAAGGGGCAGTGAGGGGCTGGGTTAAGTTGTCAATACAATTCTTTAATACAATAGAAGGAAATCCATCAGGACCCGCAGAATAATCATCTTTAAGCATATTTATCTTTTTGATGACTGAGGATGTATCAATTATGATTGAAGTTAATGAAGTTTGAGTACAGCCATTCATGTAGCTAAAATAACTGAAATCTGCCTCAGTAATGTCACAAGAAAAGGCTGTACCAAAAAATTCGGCAAAAAGATTGGTTATAGTTGAAGGATCAGCAGACGAAGTATCACCCAATTTTAATACTGATAGGTAACCATCAAGCTTTCTTTTGCTATTTATAAATTGGAAAAACAATTTCGGGTTACATATCAGATCAGTTTGCATTTTAGAAATGTAATTTGAGTATGAAGATTCACATAAACAGGAGAAATTTTCATAAGATAAGGTGTAGTTAGAGAAATCAAAGCTAGATTTTGATTTGAGAAATGTTTGCCAAAGTTTGTTTCGTTTGTTGCGAAGAGAATGAAGTTCTTTGGTGTACCAGGGAGTGGAGGATGAAGTATTTTTTTGTAACAACATTGGTATAGAATGAGAAAAGCACTCGAAAATGAGTGAATAAAAACGAGTGATTATTATGTTGATATGGGTACTGTGATCAGAAATGAAATCGAAATTAATCCTACCAATAAGATCATTTAGTTTTTCAAAGTTACATTTACGGAAGTTGAATTTATTCTGTGTTAAAAATTCAGGCTTGGAATTATTGCTCATATAAGAGAAGATTATTGAGATAGGAGGGTGGTAAGAATCGAGTTTAGTGAGAAGATGACTGCTTTTCATGACAACGGTGTTATCGGCATCTGATGTATAAATTAGATCAAGCTGTCTACCTAAGTTATTTGTAACGTCACTCATTTGAACAAGACCGGAAGCTTGAAGACGGCCAGTGAAAAGAATTTCCTTTTCTGAGATAGCGTTGATTGAAATGAAATGGATCTCATCATCAGAATTCGTCCAAATAAGACGAGGAAGATTGAAGTTGCCAACAATAACAACATCGTCCTCAGGGTAAGCAGATTCAACTATAAAGTCAACAGCATTAGCAAAAACCTCATATTCTCTAGTGGTTTGAGATGGAGGAATGTAGCAACACAAAATATAAAGAATTCGTTTGGTCAAGTTCCAGTCTCATTTATCGATTCAATATAGCTTTTAACGGCCTTTAGTCCAATTTTTAGGGACTAAAGGCCGTTAAAAGCTATTTTGAATCAATAATTCAACAAGTCCAATTAAATAATGCTAAGTCTTTTACTTGGCTGATGTATTTCAATAGTATATAAAATTTGTATTATGAAAAACACTCATACTCCATTTATCACCATGTTAATAAATTTTGAAAGACGAATGTTTCTCCATCGCGTTTGTTTGGGCTCCCTCAATTATTAAAATAGTATTTTAATAAATTTTGACTGGCGAATGTTTCTCCGCCGCACTGAATGTTTTGCGTTGGTTTGAGAGATCCTTATACATATATTTGGAAAATAAGTCAATAAAAACGATAACAAATAAACTTCCATTTCACACAAACTCGCCTTTTTTCAAATACTGTCAAAACGTTATGTATGTATGAATGAACGTACTCGTACATACAAAATATTTATTTTTTAATTTTAAAGTTTAGTCTACTGTACTTCAATATTTATGTATTTATGTAGTTCTGTTGAGTATTTACAGAGAAAAGTGTACCGTTAGGTTTTGCTTAGGTTTTGCTAAGCGTATTAATATGTATGTACATAGATACCTTCCTATAAAGACCGAGAGCTGGCAGCAGATTTTGGGCGTGAAAGAAAACCAAAAGATATTAATAGTATAAGTATCTAGTTCTTGTGAAGGTGATAGGTGATAACGAATACGTTCGTCTGCCTGCATGAAGTGGCCCTGTTACCATGCAAAAGTGCATCAAAATACAACTTTTCTGATGAAAATAGCAATCGGGTGGGAAACCATTTCAAATGTAATATAACTCTTTTCTTTATGAAATGTGAAATTGCACTCACGTTCAGATCACGTTTTTATAATTGTAGTAAGCTCGCTACGACATAGCTTTCTAATATAAGACACTTATGTCGCTTATTTGAATGGACTGGTGTGGTCAAAACGTCTTTCCTTCCAATTTTCTTTTTCAGCTATAGTCAAAACCTTTTAATTTGGTAGCTACCCTTTAAATTGAAGAAAAATCAATAATAACATTCGAAGGCGAATTATATCGTGGATTTCTATAGTTTGGCGTAACTCAAACGCCTGTAACTTATATTTTCACTTTCTTTACTCAAAACCTTTTAATTGGTAAACATTTGAAGAAGCTACCACTAATATACCTACAATTAAAAAAAATAATAACATCCGCGAATTATATCGCGGTTGTCAGTTGTTTGGGGCAACACAATTTTTTTGTCACTTACATTCTAATTTGTTTTGAGTGTAGACCTTTTGATTGGGATACATTTCAAGTGGTTTCCATCAAAATCCTATTACTAAAAAAATAAAAAATCCGGGGTTTATTTCGCGACTTTCCAGGTGTTGGGTGACAATAGAAACTCTTTTTTTTATACATTAATACTCTGGTAGTCAAGACCTTCCGATTTCGATACATTTGGGTGGCATACATCAATATCATCTAAAAATTTCTATACAAAATCAGCAACTTTAATCGCGTCTGTCGGGGGTTTTGGGGCCACTTAGACGTCTGTCATGTAGGTATATATTCGCACTTAGAGGGACAATATCTTTCGTTTGTGATACACGCCAAAAAAAAAGTATGTCCGGGTTTTGGGACCTAGACGTTTGTCGAAACCATTTTTGTAATCAGGGAGTTGAGGGCGTCAAGTTGTTTTTCATTTGAAATCGTTTCACACCCGATTTCTATATTCAGAAAACTTGTACTTTTGACGCAGAATGCACTTTTGCGTGGTAACGGGGCCACTACATGCTGGCAGACGAACGTATTCGTTATCAGTATCACCATCACCAGGACTACTTATACTATTAATATCTTTTAGTTTCCTTTCACGCCCAAAATCTGCTGCCAGCTCTTAGACTAATAGCCTTTATAGAATTTTGATTATTCGCATATGAGTAGCGTGTGCCAAATTATTAAAATAAGTATTTACGCTCATCCCTGACTCACTGATTCACTGACTGAATGACTGTTTAACGCTGCCAAGCAATTTTACAAAAAAATACTTTTGTTTACAAACAAAATTAACTTTTTTACAAAAAAAAAAGGTTGCCATATCTTTAGAAGTAAAATTTTTTTGAAAGTGAAGGGTGAGGTTGTCAACTTAGTTATATACATATACATATTTACACTCAGCCCTGACTGAGAAGATTTAACAACATGTTCGCCGGGCGCCTTATTGGCGACCTGCAACCTACTATACTCTATATTTGTGACGTTGTGTACAGTTATTGGATTTTTTTTTCTTTAAATCTACTTCATTAATTTTAGGTTAACCTCAATTGTACGAACTAGACTTAAATATATTCACAAAAGCCCTTTTTCTTTAACCATCATCATCAATGATTGACATTGTCGATTTGTTTGCATAAGTAAATAACATAGCATCAGGCTCTCTCAAGGAAAAGAGTCCAATTCCTTCACTCACAATCCTACGCGATTTGATGAATTTGAAGGTTGTTTGCCCTAAAGAAAAACCCTTTATGATGGGATTTAATTTTCAATAGAACGATAGAGTATCCGCAATTATTAGATATGGTATAGGAGGTACAAACCTATACCATTTTGGAAGTTTTACGCAATCAAATAAATTATTTCGTACAAATTATTGTAAATATTTATTTGGCCCTCAGACAATACAAATAACATTTTCGTTTTCGGCAATTACAACTGACTTAACTGCCTAATAAATCTTTTACCAAGTTTTCAGACCCATTTTGTGTTTTTTTTTTTTTTTGTTGTTTAATTTATGATGGGGTTTGAGATTCAAGGGCACGACCTTTAATAGGAAAACTGCCTTGGTGCTGCCTTGCTTAATGACATTATGGAAATAAAAAAGGAATACTTCCGAAGACGAATGCAAATTCTTGTTAAATTGTATAGAGTTTTTTTTCTTTAAATCTGTGAATTGCATTTCAATTAACATAAACAGAAAATTTACTTTCATCAATAAAATATTAATTAATATCAAGAAACATATAGAAAATTGAAGGCGCGTCCACGCTTCGACAAAAAATAAAATGTACAACTATATTGTACGAAATTTTGTTTGTTCAGAGTAGTTATAAAATGTGGCTTGCCATTGCTGATAAGAATTAAGGGTTTAGTTTATAAGTACGATTGCTTTACTATGGGAAAGTCTGAACAAAATTCAAAAATAGATGTCATAGGTAAGGTATATTATATTCTCTGATTTGTTTGTTTAAAAAAAAAATTGTTTTTGTAAGATTAAAATAAAATATATAAATTCGCAAAACACAAAACTAATATGCAAAAACAAATTTGTAAGATTTTGGAATGAAATATTGTAAGTTGTCTTTAACAGTACTTAGTTGTCCACAAAACTATGACGAAATTGATTTAGCTAATTATGACATACTACAGTCAACGAAGGAATGTTTCTTGCAAGAAATAGTGCTCTCTGGATTATTTTTTTTATATGGTAGGAGCAGGCGCAGATCCAGAGGGATTGTTAAAATTTTATCTGCCTACCTACTTCAATCCCTACCTTAAGCTATAAAAACCAACAGGCAAACGCATCACTTTTCGTTTTCATGTTAGGTATCTAGATAGGTACGTCAAAATTATATCTTCAATTTATTGCACTCTTAACTCCAAATTGCAGCACGTTCTTGAAATTGTGTACAAAAAACACTTTTTTTCGTTTTTTTTTTCGGTAAGGCCTGCCAGAATAGAAGTTGAGAGTGAACTACTCATTTTAAATATAAGTACCTACTCTATAATATTCAAGAGCCAAAACCAAATTTATGGAGTGGATGTACACGTTTAACCAAAATCTGAGTATGAGGGTTTAAAGGGGCATATTTTGTGATATCGAAATCAAAAATCAGGGAGGCTTTTTTCTCAGCATTTGGAGAGGGCGAGGAGTTGAAAAGAGGTTTTCCAAATTTCTTATTAGGTTTTTTATAAACTCTCTACTTAAATTATATACAAAATATATATTAAATACATCATAATGATGTTCTGTCATTTTCCTTTTGTCCAAACACCGTAATCTTGGTGATCCGAGTAATAGATCTCAAGATACATGGTTTTTAATGTTTCCTTACAAAGCGTATGTATATCTTGAGTTCTTTTAGTCAGATCACAAAAAATTATCGTGTTTGTACTTAGGGAAAACGACAGAGCATCATAATGTATCTTCAAAAAAATTTATGGAAGTAATAATCCGCTTGATAAGAAATTTCGAAAATCTCTATTTTCAACCCCCCATCATCGCCAAAGACTGAACAAAAAACCTGCAAGACTTTTGATTTCGATATCACAAAATATGCCACTTCAAAACCGTCGTATACTCAGATTTTGGTTCTACATCCACTCCCAAAATATCTTGTAAGTGCCACTGCTGCCAACAAAAAGTGGATGCATTTGAAGAACTGGCTTATTCAAGAACTTTTGAAGAATACGAGTCAGATGAAGAAAGAAAAAAACAGAAACATATTGTCTGCCGAAGAGAAGTTGACAGGAAATGCTGCATCTGGTTGCGTTGGCCAAATTATCTTATCCCAGTTAAGGAAGAAGCTCAAAAGTGACCCAAGTACAGCTAGCAAGGCTTCTTCCCTTGCAATCGACTTTATGTACTACACAATACATCCTACCAGTATTGTGATTAATTGATATGTTGTCTTTAACACAGTCCTTGAGCAAATTTCTAAAAACAACAGCTCTTGACCTTAAGAGCAGCGCAATGTGCTTAAGAACACGATTCCCGTTCTTTCTGGTCGCTGAAATCTATATGTTTCTTGACTAATTTCAACAACATCTGGCAGCCTGCGAAAAATTTAGGTGATCAATTGAATGTTGGGTTAAAAATTCCTCGTATCCCACGTCATGGTGGACGCCAAATATACCAACGCAATTTTGACACTAATTCAGCTGAAGAGTACGCCTCTACTTGACTTTGTCCCAACCGATTTGCGTGAAAGATTTCAACCCGAAACCTTAGATGTGTTTAAACTTACGATTTTCGTCCCGGAAAATACAGTCAGATATAATACTGATGAGTTTGATACCACCGTTAAGTCCCTATTGGGTCGCTTTGGACAACTGTTAGACTTAAATATAGAAACTGCATTTTTTGTTGCTTAAAAATGACTTTGTAGCGCCAAAAATGGGTAAAAGAAAAGGAGCAGAACAATCATCTTACTGTTACTGCTCTGGGTTTGATTAATGTATGCAATAAGGATGTTTTTGGAATAATGCAAAATTTTTCTTCGTATTCTGGCAATGCTTTTTTTTTGGGAAATGGTATGAGAGTTATTTCCACTTTTATCGTACTTTTACTCGCTTTTTTCATGACTGTAATTGACTTCGACAAGCTCATTTCAACTTCGGGAAATTAAACTAAATTAATAATTACATAATATTCATAAAATCTATTTTCCTTTTATATCAATTTAATCATTTAACACTTTCATCAAAGCCCACCTTTGCTGGTTAATAACACAATGTCTATATATAGGAAACAATTAATGCTCAACTAAAGCAAAACATAATACATAATTAAATTTAATAACTCACAGAATTAATTGCTTAAAGTGTCCTTAATATTCACAAGAGAGACCATCACATCTATTTCAATCATCGCACTAAAATAATAAATTTATGACTTCACCTAGTTAACCCAGTTACTCTGGAATTGAACCAAAGTCAAGAGAGATCACTTATTCTACTTCTCAACAATCTTGGGTTGGTTTGGTTTCCTTCTACTTTTCTTTCTTAATGCAAATCAAAAATAAATGAGAATAAATGAATGAATAGTTAGTATTATCTCTTGAATATTTAATTTCTCTTCTTCTTGTTCTATTTCTTCTTCATCAACATTCAACATCATCTTGAACGTTTGAGTACACAAACGTCAAACAAATCGCAACCAACCAGAATAATTGAAGAACAGTGTCATTAAATAACATTCATTCCCCAAGGATTCTGTCACTACACTTCTTCCACTCTACAATGTTCTATACGCTAAACCAACCGCACCTAAACCGCCCGCCACCGCACCGCCATATAATCATCATCATCATCATCATCATACTCAAGATTGGGAACAACTTCAACGAAGCTCAATTCCAAGCGATTTGTTAGCAATTTAATCGGAAGATAAAAGTGTCTTCATCATCTCCATTTCCATCCCCAGATATTGACACTCTACACTACACCTCACCTCGGCAGAACCAGAACCAAGGCAAAAGCAAACCCTTGAAGTGAATAAATCACCTTAACTTCGCCTGCGATGCTCTACATCATCGCCAAGCACTTCGAATTTGGTGGTATAGGTGTTCTAATTGACAAGCTGTGGTATAGAAGGCAATTTGTTATGCCCAAAGGACATTCTCGCATAAAACAAAACAAAATTTACAAAAAATCAAAAAAAAAATGGACCTGCTGCTGATATGCCGCTTAAGGGAGGCATTCATTTTTTTTTGTTGTTACCTCTTGTTTTTATTTTTAAGGATTCTACCACGTTACATCACTCAATAAGAGATTATCCGAGATATTTTCGATTTTCCATTCGCCCTTCCCATTCCCCTCGCCATTAGTCAGTACTCTCAGTTGTTGTTCTGGTGTTGTATACTGATGGTGTTACTGCTACTTGTGTATCCTGTTCTGTCACATTTAATCCTTAAAGAGGATGAGCCACTCTCGAAAAAACGAAAATACATACTTTACCCGAAAAATACAGAAATAAAAATAAAAATCGATTAAATCCTTTTTTTACATCGAATTATGTCCTTGTGTTGTCCCTAGTGGCAGATTGAGACCCAAAATGCAGCCATTACCATCTGACGAACGGACATTGTACTGCATAGTGGACAGAGTATTTTAATATTGTAATTATTATTCACTTGTTGTACAAGGACATTGGGACGCCAATCTGAATTTGGGGCGAAAGAATTAAGTGCGAACCTGATTTAGAGGATTTCTGCTACGTCCGTCGAGTCGATCGCACGTCAGTGGTAGGTGTTTTCTTTTTTGGGAATGAGGGTGTGTAGGGGGAAGCTATTTAATTCCACTTTTTTTTTTTTAATTTTGAGCTGAGTATACAAGCTCACAAGCACCCAAATCCGGGAGAAACACAAAACGAAAAAGATTCAGCAGAAGGGATTAAAGCAAGTGGGTTATTCGGTTGATGGACATACAAATGGAATACTTGGTAATACTCTACTGAATACAAGTACCTAAATACTCCGTGTGTGTGTGTTACTGGCCTGGAACAAACAACCAATTTTTTTTTCGTTGGTACCGGAGTGATCTGATTAAATTGGCTCTGTGCCACTGCAACAGTGTTCAATTTTTCGAGAAGTAAAAGAAATAGTGGTAAATCTGTGATTTTCCTGTACATAATAGAAGCCGATTGAATGGTACTGTTTCTGCTTAAAAAATAGTTTTGTAAGCTCTTCTCTTGGAGAGATTCAAGTTGTATTTGCAAACTTGTTTCATGCGAACATTTTTATTCCGTTGATTTAAGTTTTGAAAACTGTACGAAGGAAAACAAAATCATAGAAAAATTAAACTGATAGCTTTTGGCATGAAAAATTCCGAAAAACGTGAAATACAGAAAGCTTTTGATACAAATCCAAAAAATTTATACTTAATGAAAATTTGAAAGAGTACCTATCTTTACAATATTTTTTGTATCCTATTATAAACATTTTTTTCGCTTTCTTGTCAGTCTGGCCGTATAAGTGGGCTAAACTGAAAAAAAAACACACTTAATTTTTTTGATTGAGCAACAAAAGGTCCATTGCCCAGGAATCCGATACTGTCTACCTAAAAATTAATAATTTTAAATGTTGTTTGGTATCTGTTACCCTTACCATACAAACAAAATTTGACTTACCTCCCCAAAATGTTGTTGTTGTTTCTTTGATGTTTATCTTTTTTTGTTTTCAGCTGAACGACACAAATAGGTGCATTCAGTTCTATGCCACCGTTTTGTGCGGATTTACATTGAACGACTTTTCGACACGGTATTTTGCATTGACGATTCCTTGAGATTGACAGGTACAGTCGACATGTTACTCCATTTTACGATGTCTTTTTATGCAGTACTGAAAAAATCAGCCAATTTTAATGGCGTCTTCACGCCTTGCTGTTTTGTAGGTATTTATAGTCGCGTTTAACCACCGCGCTTAACTTCATAAAGCCTTTTATCACGCGTTGAAATATAACCCTATTATCACGCAGTGAAATAAACGCGGCAGAATACTTTCAGTTTTGTTTTGCGAGTTTCAAGGTCTGGTGAAACTACGCTACTTCGCGTTAAAACAAACGCGGCGCAAACTTTCATAATGTTCGCTGGATTTACACGGTCGACCATCATAACTACAATTTTTTAAAGGCAACATTTTCGGAAATTTTACTGAATTTACACGGTTTTCCATTTTGTTGTCCAATTTTGAACACGATTGTTCTGGATTTATGACATACATAAAATAACAAACAAAAATAAGGCGAAACTTTCACGGTTGTCATTTACACGTTTGTCTAACATACATATATTCTAAAAATGTAGACTTTTATTCTGGATTTACACGATATACATTAAAAAATAAAAGTTGAAACTTTTGCAATTTTTGTTGGGCTAACACGATTGCATTTTATATTTTATCAAATTTAAAATCCGATTATTGAGATTTTTGTGACGTACACAAAAGTAACTTATATTTAAAGAAGAAAGACTTTATGTTCGATTTAAAGGGTTGTTAATCAGATTTTCTCAGATTTATGCGACTGAGCATAAAATAACTTTACTACATATTTATAGGCGAATTATTCGTAGATATATATTTTGTTGGATTTACACGGTTGTCTATCGGGCCGCCTCTACAGGGCATGAACGAAACGATGGCAGGATTATGAATATATTTTGAAAAAATCAAATGGAGTCCAAAAAATCTATGTCCATGCAGCGACATGCCGAAAAATATAACTTTTTGAACAGGATATGATCTTTGTACAAAGCTTAGCCATGGGATTTGACGTTTAAAGTGCGTGTGAGTTTTTTGCCTGATGGTTTTTGTGGAATTTTTAACTGAATGTTGTTGAAAAATATATAATAAGTGGTGAAAGGCTAATGAACGACATGATATAATTTTCCAGTGAGTAAAAACGGGCTGTTTATTGGTTGGATTGTGGTTGAAGGTCAAACCTTAACCAATCATGTTGGATTTACATGGTCCGATGAAATTTAGTCGTGTTGAAATCAACATGGCGAATACTTTCACAATTTATGTTGAATCGGTGCGTAACTTTTGCTCCGTATAGCGAATCATTCACAATGATAAAAAAAATGATAACAGTAATGTTGAATAATAGCTAAAACTGAGGAATTAAAGCTCCTCTCTTCCGTGGGGTGCAGGTCGGCTGTCGAAATGTCAACATCTGTGGGCGCCGATCGATTAATTAGGGTGGTATTACCTACTGTCTCGGCCAGCACTTTAGCACCAACAGAAACCAAGAAATTTCACTTTTCAATTTGACAGGTGTCGAAATGTCAAAATCTGAGAGCGCCAATCGATTAAGGAGGTGGATTTTACCTACTGTCATGGCAGCACTCTTAGTCCAGTGGAAACCAAAAAACGCACTTGACTGCAGTGTTGACAGTGGTGGCGAAATGTCAAAGATCCGAAAAACCACACCTTTCACCAAACCATAGAAATTTTTTAAATATTTTCTTACAAGTAGGTGTCTTTAGCATAGATATATAAAAGTAGGTGAATATGTAGTTAAGCTTTTCAATTAATAATTACCATTCAATGTTTCTATCCTTTGAAAATTGGGAACATGCACTAACATCTCGCCCTCAAAAAAAAAAACACCCTTTTACCACAGATATTTTTGAGGACTCTTTTGATTCTTGGTAAACATGCCAAACGAAACATTTATACCAAATTTCATTATTATATCATTATTTTTGAATGGTTTGGATAATATTTTACTTGTTGGTACTTAAAAAAAAAGTCATCATTCCATAAAAAGGACTTTAACTTTCTATAGGATACATGTGTCTTTTCAGTTTTGGTCTCTTTAGAATCAGCGTTGAAAATCACCCTAAAAGCAAATGCCACTCTGATTAGATTGTATTATAACAAATTTTTCACCTTTATAAACTCCCACCTCTCCCCCCTCTCCACTTCTTTAAATGCGTCTATACAAAAAGCCAATGGAAAACTATGGTCCTTCTACGGATTGCCGATTTTTGTTTATCTTATTTGGCTGAATGCGCTTGCCAATACCTATTGTAAGACCAGGATTTTCGGTAAGAAGCTGCATTTCATTTGACGCTGGTTTCTCTGTGATATACATTGGGTTCCCAGGCTTAGGTACTCTCGTCGTATTCCATTATATTCTCACTTAAGGAGGTATCTGCGCCAAAACTTAATTTTACAAAAAGGCCTTCCTTTATTTTTCTTTAAAAACGTGAATCTTAATCTATCTTGGATAATATTTTGAAGTAGAATACTTCATTGTTATGTTGATATCGATGATTTCTATGATATAAGGCTTCGGTTTTAGGTTAACTCTGAAGGTCAAACCTCGCATTCGATGACTTTGAAGTCTTCCGTTTAACGGCCTTTTGTTCGACAACCTCTGGGGCTTATGACTATCAGTCTTCGTAGCGGGCTTTCACGGTTTCGTGATTAGAAAAGAAGCTTACAATCTCTTGCATTAGCAGCTATCTGACGTCAAACTTCCTAAAAGAAATTGTCTGATATAGATAACTGGTTGTCGGGATATCGAAAATCGCAACCTAGCTACAACGTGGTAGTGATCCAAGATAATGTAGGTCCGTCGGAACGTTTTGATCGCAATGTGGTGAAACTAATTAACGCCCCGCCTTGTAAATTTTGATAACTGAGAACTTCGTACTGGCTACCGCACTGTTCCACAGTTTAAGTCTATTAAAAACACCTAGGACGCTAGGACACCTATGCCGACTAGAAAAATTTGCTGACGATAGGTTTTTGTTGTTATTTAGCATTGTGGTGTCTGTTTTTTTCTTTTTTTTATCGACTATTTCACTCCGGTTTAGTGTTACTTTGCATTTTGTGAGAGGCTGATGCTATTCCAATGCCAATGATCAGTGATCAATGATCAGTGGTTTTTTCTGTGAGCTCGTAGAACATTATCTACATGTTTGGTGTCATCATTTTTCTTTTTTATAGGTAGATGTCCATGTCCACATTATTGAAACTCAACGACGAATCCAGGTCCAAAGAGATGACGCTTTTGTTCTCTCTCACAGTTACAGTAACATCGAAGTTTTTTAACTATCTGTTGCTTGGAGGACTCTTCGCTAATTGTTCAACTGCACGTTTCGTTACTTCCCAACTAGATAACTTTGCCTGGTTGAGAAAATCCACCAAAACGCGAATTCCAACCTAGAGGACCACATTATTTTTATATTCGTATTGGTATACTTTTTCTCGTTTCCCAATTTCGTCTATCGAAAATGCTCTGCATATAGCAAACCAGTTGTCATTTTGACAAGATTGTTTAAAAGGTAAGTAAAGCACTTTTGTTTATCTATAGAAAGCCCCAATACATTACATATTCAATTTTAAATTCAGCTTGAACCCTTCGAGCTGTTATATAAAACTTATTCGGATTAACCCATACGGGTCTATACCCTCTCCAGCTAGTTTGCCCATAAAAAAAGCATTACAAATGTTTAACCCAATTGTTTGTTCTGTTACTACGCTTTTTCGCTCGTTATCTTTATTATTCAAGTAAAATGTAGGTAGATATGGATGTATGATTGTGTGTGTATGAAACGACGACAGGATGAGTGTCCTGGCCTCGCATGGCCTGGTCTGGCCTGGACTTATAGTAGAAAGTATAATGGCGAACTTTCAGCATTTAAACGAGGAGCACACCGTAAGCGTAGAGGTAGGTATGGTATATTCGGAGAAAGGCCAGTTTGAAGTTCTGTATAAGTAGAAGAGTGTGCGATAGAGGATAAAGTGTGAGTGGGGTTAAAGATCCTGCTGCCTCAACTATGGGTTAAGTGGTGCTCCATGATGATGGCAGGCAGTTAACAAAATTCATTTTTGTTCACAAGGACGAAGGCAAACAAAAGTTGGTTATGGATATCCTTTCCAAAGCAAACCAAAAAACTCAACCCCCTTAACCCCTTAGACAACCCAGTCTGAGCCTGGAGCCCCAACCTGGCAATGGCAACTCAAAATCCAACGCCCACCCACAAAAGAATGCCGTATGACTAAGTAAATAATTTAATTTTGAAGGGCATAATGACAGAGAGAGGACTTTTTTGTCAGTTATTTCACAGCAACTTATGTATCGTTCGTGTGTCTGTGTGTGTTGTATGTATGAATGTATGTGATGATATGTATTTATGTAGAGATATGCGTATATATGGCCGACTTAACGGAGCTTTGTTTTTAATAGCGCTGCAGTGCAGTTCTATACATTGTTGCGGGTTGTTGGCTTGGCTTGGTTTTTCATGAATTTTTTGTTTTATTCTTATTTTTTTCTTTTATTGTTTTTCGTTTTTTGTTTTTTTTTTTTTTTTTATTCCTGTGTGCCTTAGCCGGGCTTTTGTTGTTTTTGTATTCTTGATTGTCTGCACTCGCAGAATGAAGTGAATAGTGCCTTTGTTTGTTCGTATATAAAGCAGGAAGAAAAACAAAAACAATAAAAACAAAAATGGGGAGGTGCATGGTGATGGGGGTTTCGGTTCTGGAAAAAAAATAAAATTAAAATAGTGAAATGGGGAAAGCAGAACGAACCAACTACAAAGAATCATATATGACAGAAAAAAGAAACAAAAAAAAATAAAAAAAAAAGACGAAACTATACGAAAACGTTCATTTTATGACCAAGAAAATGTGGGTCAGGACAATCAGCGCCAGTTGAGAGAGTTGAATCTGCATAAATTCACTTTTGTCATTAATAACAAGCATAGGTATATACTATACCTACATTCAAACATAAAGTTATCTATGTATGTAGGTAATATGAAAAGCGTGCAACATATACAACATTCGAACGAATTCGCTTGTGAAATGAAAAATTCAGATTGCAGCCTTTCAGAAAGGACAATTATTATTGAAAAACTGAGCTCCAATGAACCATTTTTATAGGGACATTGTTGTGTGATTTTCCATCAATTAAATATGCTTGGCATGGCAAAGGATGGTTAATACTTTGTACCTGCAACATATAGGTAGCAATAGAACATCACGTTTCCAGGTTTCGTTAAAAAAAGAATTGAACTCGATATATAACTGAATCGGACTCAATTCGAACCCGTTAACGCGTACATTTCCGATAAACAAAATTCTTCTTTGACCAAAAATTAAGGCCAACAAAAAAATTCCACAAGGAAATAAAAAACCGTTCTTAAAACGTTTTATGGAAAAAGTGAAAAATTCACAAGATCTTCACTAAAAACTAGATCTTCGTTAAACCCTTCAGCTTCCGTGCTTCCGTCTGATTTTTCCGAAACTCAGCCTAAAGGTAACTGATGACACCTTCTCCGGAATAATAAAACAAGAGTGTAGGAATAGAATACATAGTCTACTATTTTTTTTTTTCTTGTGAAAGTTATTCATTTATTGGTACATTCGGTGCTTCTGTCACTATTTTACTATAGGTACTATTTTCCTACTTTTCTTAGCACTGTCAAGTACGTGCTAAATCTACATAATGATGTCCAGTTAATTGCTTTAATCCAGGCATCAGCAGAAGAATTCCTTTGATGGAATCGGCGGTGGTATCTGCAGTTCCGTTCAGACTTGGGTTGCTAACATATGTTCGGAACTCAGACATTTTATAGGGAACCGTTTATCCATCCTTACTTACTTAGGTCCTCGGACCTTCGTCCAGGAAAATTAGTCGAAATAAGGTACACATTTCGGAAAAAATCGGAGAAAGCTGAATTTAAGTATACACGTTCTGTGAACCTTCTTTAATAAGTCCAAAACGATATCAATTTTTTATTTGTTTTTATTCAAAAATGTTCGAAATTTGACCATTTTTGAAGTCGCAATATCTTGCAACTAATGTGTTATACGCAAAAAAGTGTTATAATATTTTCTCTAGGGACTATTAAAATCTACAGTATAAGTATAAAATATTTTACGAAAAATTCGTCATTTAAGAGAAAAGAGCCAAAAACCAGTATTTTCGACTTTTGGTGATTTTTTTTTAAATAATGATATCATAAAAATTATGGCTTCTAGAAAAAAACTACTGTTAATACATGCTTATATGAAGGTTCATAATGTACACATTTTGTTAATATAATTTTGACACTATCGAGGTCACAATATCTTGCGACTTATAATTCGTATGGAAAAAAGTTATATATTTATTTTGAAGGGAATATTATGATCTTAAAACTGAGCATAAGATTTTTTTTTCGAAAACTTGTGCTTTTAGGAACAAAAATTAAAAATCCAGCAATTTGAACTTTTTGTCAAACTTTAATAAAATAATATATCTTTAAAACCGTTGTTTTTTAGAAAAAATAATAATGTTTTCTTATATGGTGTTACATAATGTATAAACTTTGCATTCAGAATTTTTCAAAAATTTGATCCATATGCACTACAAAAGACTTAAATCGAGACAAAATTGGGAAAAAGAAAAAATAGAAAAAAAAAAATAATTTTGTAACGCTTAATAACTCAGAAACGGTTATAGCTATAAGTAAAGTTGGTTGGACTTTTTAATTGTACATTTCTGGGCTTATTAAGGAAGGTTCACAGAACGTGTATACCAAAATTCAGCTTTCTCCGATATTTTTCGAAGTAAAAGTCTAATTTTCCTGGACTACCTGTTACGTCCGTGAGGCTCCCCTGGCAGGGCCTATCTATTACAATACTCCTACGCGCCATCGTGTACTATTTCTGGAGATGTAGTTCAGCTCACTCCACCTCTTCACCAGTTGTGCTGATTCTAGGTCGTCCTGCACTCGTTACCTTTTCGAAGTGTATGTGAAATCATCACTTTTCGTCTTCTGGTCAATGGGTTCCTGGCCGGTTCTCGCAGGAAATTTATCATCGGTTGGGCCAAAAAATCCTCAAGATGTTTTGCAGACATTCACGAGCGTGTGCAGCCTTTTTGTGACAGCTGGTTTAACTTTCCAAGTGCTGCATCCATACAAAAACACGGGTTCAACATTGTAGCGCAACAGTCGTGGGTTGGTCTTTAAGCTTATAGAGTTGTTTCTCCATAATTTTGGACAACATTTCGAACCTAGCCTTTGCTTTACCGATTTTAACCTAATTGCGCTGCGAAGTAGGAAAAAGCTAGCTAAGGGTAAGCTGGATGGAAGACGAAAAATGCCTTAATCTTTTCCGAGATCCCATTAAATTTTAATTTTTTTTATAATATTGTGTAGAAAAGATATATACAGTCGTGGCCGCCTAATTAAGAACGATATTTTTATAAATTTATAAAATGCATAATTTTTGTTTGGGAAATCTGTTGAGGTTGAGTAGTGGTTTTAATAATAGCCCATGAACTTCGGTACACTTTCAGTAATGTTTAAAATATATAAGCATGAGTAGGAAAAAAATAAACATTAATTTTACTCTTATTTCGTCTAGCAATATAATTAAGAACAAAATGTTGTCATAACATTAAAAATCTTTGAAATTTCAATATGTTAATGTGAACTTATTGTAGGAAAACCTTAATTCTTTATAATTTCAGACATAATTCCTTGCATATTTTCGCGTAAGGCATGGAATCTTGATAGTGGTGTACTCTATCAGATTTCCTCAATATTAAGAACATTCTGATCAAAATGTTTTTTTTTTTTTACTTTAACCATCCCTTGCTGTCTCCCCTCAAGTTCTCGAAAGAATTTAGGCCCAAGCTTTGGACGGCCTAATCTAAAAAATGACTTCTTGACTACGCAAACACCTTCTTAGCAATCCGTTAAGGACTTCTTGGATCATTATCGTCCTTAAAAACAAATTTGATGGGCTTGATTTCAATGTCTTTTTAGACTTTCTGGTCAATTCGAGCAATTTTTTCTAACTTATCGACCATACTATGCCAAGTCAATGCACCCAAAACAGATTTCCCATACAAAAGTTATGCATTTTAAAATTTTATAAACATATCGTTCTTAATTATGTGGCCACGACTGAATGTTCAGCAAATTTATAGGATGAGTCTAGACATTTATGGGCTGAGTACACATTTCATAGCTTTGTCGAATTAGAAGCAGTTCGCTCAAAAAAACACTTTCTGCTTACTGGAAAAATTTGGTGAAAAGGGCAAACTCTTACCACAGACTTAAAACTGCAGCCCTAAATTGTATACCAACTTTCAATTAACGTTTTGAATATCCCTGAAAACCGAAATTGGACTGAGTTTTTTTTAATACAACTTCAAGAGCAGTTTTGCAATGTGTTTGTGTACCATTAAAAAAATAAATAAATCGGGTGGCACAACGGCTCATGAAGAACCAGGGCCTAGTGACTAACAACTCGCAACCATTCCTGTGTGCGCCTATCGACAGGAATGGAAGGGAACTACAATTTTATGCCGAATCCGAACGGCTAGACGAGATGCACTTATTCGTGACAAGGTATACTCTTGGAGGATTTGTCAATTCCACGCAAGAGGCAGTAGCCCTGAAAAAAAAACTTTAGTTTTTAGGTGGACGAGGCTGGGAAGCGAACCCGGACCTCCAGCGTGACAGTTGTACGCACTAACCATTACGCTACGGGCTACTACATTGTGTACCATTGCACCTGATTTTATTCACTCCAATCATAACAGCTTTTCAACGAGTACCTACCATGTTTTTTTTTAAACAAAAAACGTCACATAAACAAACTAATTCAATGCAATATTGTTTTTCTATGACAACATCAAAATTAGTGGAGCAGAACTTTTAAATTATTCGAATATTAAAATCCTGCTGAAAAGTTAATATATAACTGACCTAAAAAAAACAACAAAAATGATGCAACGTTGCTTGGTTTTTAATAACAATTTCGAACGTCCTCTGATTTGTTGGTATTTGTTAATAAAAAAAATATCTACATATCTATTCTACATAGTATATTTATTTTCGTTACAAAAAACACAATGTCTATCTACCTACCTACGCCAGAAAAACCCTTAACATATTATGATATGCTTTTTTCTAGTACCGTTGAATCTGTCAATCGCTGTCACTAGCATTGCACCCTTGGCGTTCAGATGAATTTTACAAAAATGTTGAAATGTACTAAATACCATCGTTGTTTTATAAAATATACGTACCTACATACATGTATATGCATTGCATATGCATGTTGTGTATTTTTAACAGACAACAACTGATTGTCATCAGTTCGATAGAATAGTACGACTAGGTATATAAGTATTTTAAGGTGGGAGTCGAGTTTTGGTTACCAAAAACATATGTATGTTGTTTGTATAGTGTAGGTGGACAGTACTTTTTCATTTTATTTGTTGCATTTTGTTTCAATAGAACGGGAAAAGCTCATATTTAGAATTCAGCAGAATATTGTATTTTTTTTTGTACATAAATGTGAATCCATGGAAATGCCTACTTAATTAAACTCCCTGTAGTTTGTTGAATTTTATAGGTACATGTAAGGTACTGTTTTATGCATGTGCCAAAGTGCATGTGTTTTTGGTTACATTCAGAAGAAGTATTTGCAAACGAAAAAAAAAATCAATTTATTCGTATTAGCGAGCATAGAAATTTCACTGATATCAACTATTTATTGGAATTTGAAATATTTTCTTTTTATGCATAATTTGTTCAACTCATTTTAATTTTATTTTAATTATGTTCGTCAATAACTGAAACCTCTTTATTTGCCTGTTTTCATAAATAGAAATATACCTTACCATTTACACGTACGTATGTATTTTTGCAATGAACCAAAAGTGTGTGTGAATTGAACTTTGGTCAAAACCAATCCAGCAAATTGACAAAAAAAACATAGTTGTCCTTCCAGCCAGCTCTATTTCTAGCTAGCGGCTTCCAGTTGCGCACACCAAGTTGGCTGAGGTCTTTCTCCACTTGTGTGTGCCACCTGTTATGGGATCTTCCTCTGCTGCGTAGCGTTCACTATCGGGGTTGGATTCGAAGACTCGTCGGGAAGGTGCTTTGCTTTCCATACGCTCTACGTGCCCCAGCCATCTAAGCCGCTATATTTTCAGCTTCTTGACCAGGTCAACCTCGCTGTATAGTCCGTATAGCTTGTCGTTGAATCTTCTCCTCCACACTCCTTCGATACACACCGGACTTTCATCCGATTTTTTCAATGTCCATGCTTCTACCCCATATAGAGCAGGACCGGGATGATTAGGGTCTTGTATAATGTCTCCTTGGTTCGCTGAGGAGGGCCTCACTACTTAAATGCCTTCCTGGACCGAAGAAACAGCGGTTAGCAAGAGTAATTCTTCGTTTGAACTCGGCACTGATGTAATTTTACGAGGTCATAGTGGAGAGCCCAGGTAGACAAAGTCCTTGACAATTTTGAAGTTATATCTGTCCATCGCATCGTGATATTATGCCCGAGTCGACGATGTTGAGATTCATTTCTCGATGGCAGCATATACTTCGTCTTGGCCTCATTAACCGCCAATCCCAATTTAGCCGCTCCCATTCAATGCTCGCAAATGCGCCCAGCCTGTCCCTAAAAACGGCGAATCTTCTTCACCTTCAAACTATCCGCTTTACGTCCCTTATTTCCAGGGTCATGGAAATGCTGATTAATTTCCAGCTCAAGAAATATCTCGAAGAACGAATGCTTCTTTAAGGTCGGCTTTCGTGGCAAAAGGTCCTCTGGTCAGGTCAACTGATGGTATATTTCACCGACCAGTGGAACAAATTTTAACATCGTGTTGGAGAAAGTAGGATTATTGGACTTGATATTTCAAAACCATTTGATAGAGTTTGGTTTATATCTCTCTTATCGAAAATAAGCGCATTTGATGTTGATAAATCTCTTCTTCGTGTAATTATAAATAACATTTCGGACCGGTTAATAAAAGTGGATGGTTTCAAGTCTGGTGTCCCCCAGGGCTCCGTAATACTAAATACTAAATACTAAATACTAAATACTAAATACTAAATACTAAATACTAAATACTAAATACTAAATACTAAATACTAAATACTAAATACTAAATACTAAATACTAAATACTAAATACTAAATACTAAATACTAAATACTAAATACTAAATACTAAATACTAAATACTAAATACTAAATACTAAATACTAAATACTAAATACTAAATACTAAATACTAAATACTAAATACTAAATACTAAATACTAAATACTAAATACTAAATACTAAATACTAAATACTAAATACTAAATACTAAATACTAAATACTAAATACTAAATACTAAATACTAAATACTAAATACTAAATACTAAATACTAAATACTAAATACTAAATACTAAATACTAAATACTAAATACTAAATACTAAATACTAAATACTAAATACTAAATACTAAATACTAAATACTAAATACTAAATACTAAATACTAAATACTAAATACTAAATACTAAATACTAAATACTAAATACTAAATACTAAATACTAAATACTAAATACTAAATACTAAATACTAAATACTAAATACTAAATACTAAATACTAAATACTAAATACTAAATACTAAATACTAAATACTAAATACTAAATACTAATTACTAAATACTAAATACTAAATACTAAATACTAAATACTAAATACTAAATACTAAATACTAAATACTAAATACTAAATACTAAATACTAAATACTAAATACTAAATACTAAATACTAAATACTAAATACTAAATACTTAATACTAAATACTAAATACTAAATGCTAAATACTAAATACTAAATACTAAATACTAAATACTAAATACTAAATACTAAATACTAAATACTAAATACTAAATACTAAATACTAAATACTAAATACTAAATACTAAATACTAAATACTAAATACTAAATACTAAATACTAAATACTAAATACTAAATACTAAATACTAAATACTAAATACTAAATACTAAATACTAAATACTAAATACTAAATACTATATACTAAATACTAAATACTAAATACTAAATACTAAATACTAAATACTAAATACTAAATACTAAATACTAAATACTAAATACTAAACACTAAATACTAAATACTAAATACTAAATACTAAATACTAAATACTAAATACTAAATACTAAATACTAAATACTAAATACTAAATACTAAATACTAAATACTAAATACTAAATACTAAATACTAAATACTAAATACTAAATACTAAATACTAAATACTAAATACTAAATACTAAATACTAAATACTAAATACTAAATACTAAATACTAAATACTAAATACTAAATACTAAATACTAAATACTAAATACTAAATACTAAATACTAAATACTAAATACTAAATACTAAATACTAAATACTAAATACTAAATACTAAATACTAAATACTTAATACTAAATACTAAATACTAAATACTAAATACTAAATACTAAATACTAAATACTAAATACTAAATACTAAATACTAAATACTAAATACTAAATACTAAATACTAAATACTAAATACTAAATATCAAATACTAAATACTAAATACTAAATACTAAATACTAAATACTAAATACTAAATACTAAATACTAAATACTAAATACTAAATACTAAATACTAAATACTAAATACTAAATACTAAATACTAAATACTAAATACTAAATACTAAATACTAAATACTAAATACTAAATGCTTAATACTAAATACTAAATACTAAATACTAAATACTAAATACTAAATACTAAATACTAAATACTAAATACTAAATACTAAATACTAAATACTAAATACTAAATACTAAATACTAAATACTAAATACTAAATACTAAATACTAAATACTAAATACTAAATACTAAATACTAAATACTAAATACTAAATACTAAATACTAAATACTAAATACTAAATACTAAATACTAAATACTAAATACTAAATACTAAATACTAAATACTAAATACTAAATACTAAATACTAAATACTAAATACTAAATACTAAATACTAAATACTAAATACTAAATACTAAATACTAAATTCTATCGCACCCTTAAGAATTTGCTATTTAATTCAAGACCCTTAACTTGAATTCAGTACAGACAGGATCCAAAAAAAGGAACCTAAACAAAGTTGTGCAATTTAAAATCAATCTACGTGTGTATTAAACAAAAAAATGACAAATATTATTATGTAGCTATGTAGGTACCTTCCTACCTAAATTTAATACAAGCTTAATCAGCTCTTCGGCCAATAAACATTTAAGAACATAACTTTTCTTCCAATTTTATAGCGAAGCTTACACCTACTTTGGCCCAACTAACCTGCACTATAAACCCAATTCTGAAAAGGGGGGTTGCGTTGAAGAAAGAAAAATGTAAAAAATAAAGGATAAAACATGAAATTTAATAAAATAAGGTCATCAGATAGCAGCAACTTCCTGCTGATGTCTGTGAGCTTTCCAATGTATCCTATGGCATTTTCAAATACCGCTCTTGCTTGAGGCCAACCCTCATTGCAGTAAACTATCAGTCGTTCTTCTTTTCTTTTTTTTTCTCATCGTCACTGTCCCTTCTATTCCCTTAAGCCCAAGCAACTTGACATGATGTCGTCCTACCCAATTGCATGAGCATAATGTCCTCTCTGGAGTTCACAGCTAGGTACAGTTGTAGCAAGTAGCAACACACAGCGCGACAAGATTGTGTGGCAACACTATTGAGAAAGGTAGCTGGGCGCAATGATATGAATATGAATGTACACGTTTACCATTATTAGGTAAAAATGAAAAAAAAAAAAAAAAACAGGACGAAAAATGGTAAATGGCGGACAAAAAAAAATGCCACTATAAGCGAATGAGTAAATGGGGCCGAGGCGAGAACAAGAACGAGAGTAGAGTAGCCTGACCTGAATTGAATTTTAAACTCCTTAGGTAGGTACGTTCAGAGGTACCTATACCTACCTAACTGCTACTGTTTCCGCGTTCAAGAAAGGATCTCTGATGAGATGAACAGGAAGGAGCCCAAACATAGCGGCATCGGCACGTCGCGTCGTTCGTCGGCGTCGACGTCGCATCACAAAAACACACAAGTTGAGGCGAAAAGGTGCTTCCGTTTTCTTCGTTTGTCGTTTCAAGCATCCAAATCACATCCCAAATCTGATGCATTTCCGTTAATAGGTGTATATCAGCTGATGGTTGAATAGAGCAAAAGTTGCAGTAAAGGACATCATAGAGTTTTCAGCGCAAAATATTCAAAAGCCAATTTCAGCTTGTGCTCTAGTTTTTTTTTTTTTTTTTTTTTTTTTTCGTTTTTCATTTTTCTTTTGTTATTTAAGAGCATGCTTAAAATCTTAAATCAGAGATGACGTTTTATATAAACAGTAATGTGAGTGCAGTGTGCAGAAAGGTTTTGTTTGTACAAAAAATAGGTAATAGCTGGCTATACTTCGTTTTTATTTTAAATAGGAATTCAGGCTAAGATCTACTTTAAAACGAAAATTGGAACACTAAAATGATTCATGCTGGCAGCCAGCAAGAGCCAGTACAGTATGTTCCTAAAGTTTTCGTTGGATCTATAATATGTATTTGTTGGTGGAAAAAATGAATAGTTACGGATTAAAAAAAGAGTGCATATAAAAGTTGATTCAGGTTGTATTAGGTTAGATTTAGCCTGCTTTTTTCTTGTAGATTTGATATATTTTCAGGGAGTGTTATGTCCTTGGAACAATCAATGCAATTTTTTTTAATAGTCAGATACTATACTACACACTTCTTATTCAATGATATTTACCTAATTGTTATTTCTTATTTTTTTTTTTCAGATCACATTACAAAACGTAGGAATCCCTGCTTAAATGTAAGTACAAATTTAAGAGATATCTCTTTTCTTTCAAATCCAACCATTAAAAAAAAAGAAACAAAAATTAGTTTTTATACCTAGAATCTTCAATCAAATTTTCACTCCGATGATGTCGTTTAAAAAGGTATTTAGGTAGAAATAGCATCCATTCCATGGCCCGTAACCCAATCAGCGCGTTTTGATACCAGAACTCCCTAGAACCTGTGGATGGAATTGAAATAGGAGATTGTTGACATATCCTCGCGGTAACGTCCAGCTTGGATTGAAATTGGGATAGAATTGAATAATAATTTTTCTTTTGTTATTTAAGAGCATGCTTAAAATCTTAAATCAGAGATGACGTTTTATATAAACAGTAATGTGAGTGCAGTGTGCAGAAAGGTTTTGTTTGTACAAAAAATAGGTAATAGCTGGCTATACTTCGTTTTTATTTTAAATAGGAATTCAGGCTAAGATCTACTTTAAAACGAAAATTGGAACACTAAAATGATTCATGCTGGCAGCCAGCAAGAGCCAGTACAGTATGTTCCTAAAGTTTTCGTTGGATCTATAATATGTATTTGTTGGTGGAAAAAATGAATAGTTACGGATTAAAAAAAGAGTGCATATAAAAGTTGATTCAGGTTGTATTAGGTTAGATTTAGCCTGCTTTTTTCTTGTAGATTTGATATATTTTCAGGGAGTGTTATGTCCTTGGAACAATCAATGCAATTTTTTTTAATAGTCAGATACTATACTACACACTTCTTATTCAATGATATTTACCTAATTGTTATTTCTTATTTTTTTTTTTCAGATCACATTACAAAACGTAGGAATCCCTGCTTAAATGTAAGTACAAATTTAAGAGATATCTCTTTTCTTTCAAATCCAACCATTAAAAAAAAAGAAACAAAAATTAGTTTTTATACCTAGAATCTTCAATCAAATTTTCACTCCGATGATGTCGTTTAAAAAGGTATTTAGGTAGAAATAGCATCCATTCCATGGCCCGTAACCCAATCAGCGCGTTTTGATACCAGAACTCCCTAGAACCTGTGGATGGAATTGAAATAGGAGATTGTTGACATATCCTCGCGGTAACGTCCAGCTTGGATTGAAATTGGGATAGAATTGAATAATTTTTAATGATTGTTGTATGAGAAGTTCCCTTTAACTCAGTCATCAGGAAGCGGATCACTCACTCAAACGTACCAGCACCCGCATCAGAACCATCCACATTATGCGCAACTAGGCAGCTTGTTAAATGGCACTGATCCAATTGAATAATCTGATCATTCGGCAACTGTGCGTCATGATCATGAGCCCCTGTCAAAACCCTCAGTCCACTCGCGATCATAGAATAAGAAACAGAGGAAGGGGGTTTTGACACATATACATTATCCCTCATATTAATAAACGAAGCTATCTTTAACTCGTGGATTAGGAGTAAGATTTCTGCCACTTACGAGCTAGTTAAACCACCAAGGAAAATATATTTATTTGACGTAGTTAATCCTTCGTTAAACTACCTTCCTTGGTGGTTTAGCTAGCTCGTAAGTGGCAGAAATCTTACTCCTAATCCGCGAGTTAATGATAACTCGCTGCTGGCTTCGTTTATTAATATGAGGGTATTGGTACAGTGTACGTGAGTGAAGCGTTAAATTAAAATACAAAAAATCTGAAAACCACCTGTCATTTTGCCTAGCTGAAAGAAAGTGTGTTAAGATTTTGAGATTATAAAATAACGAAAAATAGACTTTAAAACTAATTAAACAAGTGAAATAAAAATGTTTATTGGAAACAATTGATATATTTTATTAAAAAATTTAAACGAACATGAGGTGCTGCGTTAAATCCTGTATAAACGCCTATAATAAGGAGACAAAAAGTTTTCATTTCACAAGCAAGTTTTGGCTCATATTCCACAAAAATTAATTTCAAGTGATGTTTTTTAGGTAAATACATTATCGTAGAATACTTTTTACTTGATATTTCATAATAAAAATGAATCAAACTTGTTGAAAATAAAAATATTATTTCATCTTGTAGTTTTCTGAAACTGACCTGTCAAATGAGAAATTCTCGTCCAGTGACGGATTAGTTTTTGTGGGTGATGGCGAGGCGTTCAAAACCGTTGAGCACCCGTACTGCAGAGTTATTTTTCTACGTTTAAGTTTTGGATATAAATTATGTATTTAAAATAGAAAATATTTGTAAGTTATTTCTGTGGTTATCCTGTCTGTCGTTTCGGTTTTGTTCTTCGTCAAGAAGTGTTTGTGTCCAGTTATGTTGAGTTAGTTTAGCTGTGAAAAAGCTCAAATAACTACTTTACTAATTTTCAACATTTCCGAAAGCTGAATGGAAAACACAAAAGTGGATGGAAATCCTTAAGTTGGATGAAATCAAGAAATCGGACTATGTCTGTTCAAGTCACTTTCATGAATGTGACTTTATAGATTCTTCTCCAGGAAAAAAAAATACTTTTTCCTTCTGCAATGCCATTTTTATCTGAACATTATAGAGAATATCAGTAAGTTAATATAAATAGTTTAGAAATCTTACAAGATTTACAAAATCGTGTAGTTCTAATAAATTTGATAATTTTGGGTTTATTTTGACTTCAGAGATGAACACTCTACTTGCATCAAATATGTTAGCTAGAAAATTTTTAATAAACAAAATTCTAATAAACCAAATTAAAACATTTCAAGGCTTACAGAAACAGCTATGTTCCTTTTGTATGTGCCTAAGTACTTCTGAGAAGATTAAAACCATCCGGTACTTCTAAATGTACATGTACTTAACCACCCGCAAAGAAACGCAGCAAACAATTATTCCTTTGGGCGCCCCAGCAAGTAGCCGTCTACCTTCACTGCGACCCTGTGACAATGGATTTGTGTTTGTGTGACTCACACGATTTTGAAAAATGCTTCAATTTTTTTCTCGATCTGCCTCTACCTGTACTTCTTATTCAATGCTCGCGATCATAGGAATCCGATGGAAGGTACGGCTCAGATGTCAGAAGTAACCGGATTCGCCTAAGAGCGAACTTCATTTCCGAAAGCTCGTCAATTTCGTCTAAAAATGCTCTTCCTAAAAATGCTCTTCTAGCTCTGGCCAGAGCAGGCCATTTGCAGAAGAAATAAAGCGTCGTTTGACAAAGTCGAATATCTCTGCACCAAGTAATAAGTTATGAGCAGTTTAGTACCAAAATTAAAAGAAGAATAAAATTTCACTTCTTTGCAGTTAGTTTTTTGTTAACTTTCCTTGCCAAGATTTTTGTAGGTACAATTTTTTTTTAAAAAAGGTACTTATCCATTTTGATTTGATAGAATATCTCAGTAACAACAAAAAAGATTTGAGCTTAATTCTCAAATACCGCTTAGTTTTCGAGATACCAAAACTATTGAAATGTGACCATTCTCTCAGAAATGCAAGTCATAGTATATTTTCCTCTGGTAGCTTAACTTATGATTGAGAAATAGGCTCCAAATCAAATTTTATAGCGAACTCACATTTTTGAAAAAAGAAAAAAAACCGGAGAAAAAAAAATATACATTATTTTTTTTTTTAACTAAGTGACTGCAATCATGTGCTTTTGTCTTTTAGTTTCTTGAGGAATTTGAAAATTACAAAAGATATATATTTTTTTAAAGATTTTTTGTACTTTTTTGTTTATCTTTCTATGTAGTATATATTATATAAAAGAGATATGTTGTCCGTGTGTGCACACATAACTCGAGAACGTATTGCTTGATTTTCATAATTTTGGGCTTGATGAGTTCGTATTGGAACAAGTAAGGACATATGACACTGGGGGAAAATTCCGGGAAATGTTCAGGGAAATTGGAAATCCGGGAATATTTTGTTTTTAGCGCATAAGGCGAAAACGGTAACTTCGATCTTCACGATTGTGACCTTGATGAATTTGCATTGGCCCAAGGAAAGAAAAGGATACTGGTGCAAAATCTCGGAAATTTCCAGATAAACTGGAATGGGAAGATCCTGATTTTCACAATTTTGGGATTGATGGGTTCGTGTTGGCCCAAGAAAGGAATATTGGGTGTCCTGTTTGTTTCGTCATTCAAATTTGAATTGGACTTGCTATTGCATCCGGTCAGATAAAATAAAATGTAATATATTTTTTTTTTAATTTTCATTGGGACATATTCATAGTCGCAGATAGACCCAGGTTTAAATAAACTACAGTTTAAGACAATTTTAGCTCAATGAATACAGACCGATTTTAATTACAAATTGTTGGTTTCATATTTGTATAAGACAAATAGCTACAAATATTTGAAATGATAAACTTAAAAAAATAGAATCAACGTCCGAAAATTCAACTAAACCTATGTTTAACTTAGACCCAGGTCTAAAATGACTATGAATACGCCCCATTGTGTTAAAAGTATGTATTTGGAAAAGCGGTTAGGTTGTTGGCAGGCGGTCAAACGCGCATTCTGCATTGCAATTGCCATTGAACCTGCAAGTGGATGAAGAACCTACATCCTACATGCAACATTTTAAAGAACTCTGTGATGGCAAAACTATCGCAGCACTTTAAGATTGTCTTCGGAAAAGAGTGCACAATGGCTCACAAACGTGTCCTGAATTGCACGTTGAAAGATTTACGAAGTATGATTAACGACGTGGTGCAATGATTTAGCTGTCAGGCGATTTTCGTCAAACGCTACCTGTTATTCCAAGATCAACTTCAGCAGATGAATTTAACGCTTGACTGGATGTATCGGAATTTTAGCATTACATTAACGAAATTTAGGCGGAACAAAGTTCGCCGGTTCAGTTAATTTTTATATTTTTCAAATTGCTCAAAAACTAGAAGACTTGGAAGCATATTTTCCATTTAAACAAAAATATATAAAAGCATCGATTTTCATCCAACCTAACGTACTCATTACATGAATATAATATGGTGAGTGCCAAAGGAGTTTAGTCATCACAATAAATTATTTATAGTTGTATGAAATGGGTACATCTTCTTGTACTCACTTTACATTTAAAAGTGGCATTTTTCTTACCTTCGCATCTTTTCGCACCACTGGTTTCCATTTCTACTGATAGTAGGTATATACATTTTTGTAACCGCCAAGCAACATTATTATTGCATAAAATAAAATTTCATAAAAAAAGATTTTCAATCAATCTCAATGACGATTTCATTAACTTCATTTTTACGTGCATATACGTAGTATAGGGCAAGTTTTGTATTCGTTATTACAAAAAACTCGAAATAATATTTTCCCTAATAGTACGATGATAGAGAACGCGAAAAAAGTGGGTCGCACAACTCTGTCTGTACGGTAACTGCTTTACCGACCTCGTTTTCGAAGAAGTACGGCCCGATGGCGCCGCCAGCCCATAAACCGCACCAAACAGTCAATCTTTGTGGATGCATCGGCTTTTCAACAATCACTCGTGGATTCTCATCAAATGCGTCAATCCTGTTTGTTAACGAATCCACTGAGGTGAAAGTGTGCCTCGCCCTAAAGATGATTTTTGTTTGTAAAGTCACCATTCACTTCTATCTGTTTGACCAACAATTCGGCGTTTTGACGACGCGACGCTTGAAATGACCAGGAGGCTTCAGCTCTTGAGTCAATTGAACCCTGTAAGTGTGGTTAATTCAAATCTTTATTCAAAATTCACATCATCAGTGATGTTCGTGAGATGTTCAATTTTTGGGAACGACGACAAGTCGAGGTTGACGGCTCTTCTGCCACACTATCGCAAACAACAGCAATTTTTCTGCAGAATGAACTGGGCCAGCATGCACAGGTGTTTTCAGATTTCCTACAGACCCGGTTTGCTGCAATTTGGACACAATTCTAGACCGATTGTGGACACGTTTGTTCGATTATGCTGACCAAAAAAAATCACGAAGTGCAAGAAATGCATTTTGATTTGAACGCCAATTTTCGTAAAAGGCTTCAACAATTTAAACGCGCTGCTCAATGGTGAACCTCTCCATGGTTGAATTTGTCAAAAACTGAAACAAAGAAATGTCAAATTAAGTTGGGCAAATACCTTGAAGTTAAGGTGTGTCTCACAATTAACATCGTGCTGGTTGGACCACCCTTTACCTACTAATTCGAGAAATTAAGTGATATTAAAAAGTGTAATACTCTTTAAAGTAAAGTCTCAGCCTCGTTATCCACCTAAATCACAAAATTTTTAGGGCTACTGCCTCTTGGGAGGAATTGACAAATCCTCCAAGAATATAGAATAAGTGCTTCTCGTTTAGCCGTTCCGATTCGGAATAAAATTGCAGGTCCCTTCCATTCATGTCGACACGCGTACACATAAATGGTTGCTAGTTGTTAGTCACTATGCCCTGGTTCTTCAAGAGCCGTTGCGCCACCCAATTTATTTATTTATTTATCAGCCACCTTATGCTTTTAAAACATTTTTGGAAACATTTTAGTCTTGGCTTCGGTTAGCCATTAGTTCCTTCAGGCCAAGATTCTTTTATTACTTCTTCTGTTCTGCGCATGTTGTCAAAATCAATAGTAAAATTTATTTAATTTCAAAATCACCAGAAAGTTGTTGTTTACTTCAAAATCACAAAGGCAATCATTTTTAAATTTCTGACAATCCTGCGCAGTATAATACCTTATATATGTAAACTGTGCCTTCAGGCAACCAAACCCAACAGGTTTAACAGCATAGAGGTCCGACATCACGCTGAGGTGACGAACGTTTTTTTGTTTGTTAGGAGTTCCTTCAGACGACAGGAGATTTCCGTGGCCAGCAACCACTTATTCGCAAGAAAATTACAATAACAGCAACAGTCTATTAAATATTTCCAATAAGACAAATTGTCAAGCATGCAATTATTAAGCTAATTCGCAATATTTTCTATACAAAAACTCAAAGCTTTTAAGTCAGGGATGTTGTAATGATTAGTGAACATGATAAATTATGATATAAATAGACACAAAACTGTGATTTCTTATTTTCAAATGATTGTTGTCCGAAAACTTGAAGCCCTGCGATCAGCATCAAAAAGCTCTCCCATAAGGCCTGTACTGACTATTTCTCTTGAACAGAGTAAATAAATAAATAAATCGGGTGGCACAACGGCTCATGAAGAACCAGGGTCTAGTGACTAACAACTCGCAACCATTACTGTGTGCGCCTTTCGACAGGAATGGAAGGAACCTACAATTTTATGCCGAATCCGAACGGCTAGACGAGAAGCACTTATTCGTGACAAGTGATACTCTTGGAGGACTTGTCAATTCCTCGCAAGAGGCAGTAGCCCTGAAAAAACTTTTTAGTTTTTAGGTGGATGAGGCTGGGAAGCGATCCCAGACCTCTAGCGTGACAGTCGAACGCACTAACTATTACGCTATGGGCTACTACTCTTGAACAGAGTATCTATAGTAAATACTGCTACATAATACAATCCTGGTCATTCGATTAAATATACAGACATTTTCAGAAAACTTTTACCCCCAGTTTCACAGTGGAAGTTTAAACTCCACTTTTGGTTAAAACTTCAGATCAGCAATTTATTCGGTTTCACAGTTTCGTTTAAACCTTGAACTGAGTTCAATTTTGAGTTTAAGTTAACCGAGATCATTCTGCCGTTTAAACCTAAGTTCAACGTTTGGGACCACTATACATAATACATTATAACAAATTCCATTAGCAAATCCATGTCTGCTGTTAAAGTTGTTATTTCTCTTTTTTTTTTGCACAATTATTGGTTTATTTTCCACTATTTTTTTTTAAATTTTGTTCGTGTCACTTGAAAAAAAATGTCGACAAATTATCAACAACTCAAAATAATTGTTGCTGTTACGCGTGTGCCTTGCTTCAGAGAGATAAAGAACAGACAAGGAAAGCTATACCTACGTACTGTTTGCAATACGTCACTTGGCGAAGCAAAAACGTACCATGCTGCCAATTTTTTCTCATAAAATCTAGTTAAACGAAGTTCAACTGATCTGAAGATCAGATTTCACTGTGAAACCGGACTAGCTAGTTAAACCAAAAATTTAAACTCAGTTTAAGGTTCAGCTGATCTTAAGTTTAAACTCCCACTGTGAAACTGGGGGTTAACGCTTTCCCATAACCTTTGAGTAATTAAGACAAAATCTAATTACAGAATTTATTGAGTGAAATATTTAGATTAAGATCCAGGAAAAATTTTTAAAACTCCTAAAAAATTGAAGCAGCCAATGGAACTACCGTATAAATCCAATTTTTGAAATGTTGAAAAAATTAAAGAAATTCATCTCAAAAATAAGAAATCAAATTAGGCGCAGGGACATTGCTCAACAGGACATAAGTCCAAAATGGACTTATGTCCCACTTCGGTGGAACGTAAGTCCATATCCTCCGTCGGCCTTAACTAAACAAAGTCGCTAATTTTTATATATTATTTTGCTTTGATTTAATTCATAATTCATTAAGTTCATAAACTTAAATATTTGATAAAAGTAAATCAAAGCATTAAAAAAAAAATGAGTCTGGGGTCGACCCACACTAGTCACTCTCCATTGGTGCACTTGAAACCATATACATATTTACCTAAGTGGTGGGTGATAGAGTATACAGGGTGTCCCGTAAGTAATGGATAACCCTGAAATGCCGCATAGTAGACTTTATGACCGTCCTGAAAACTGATAAAAAAAAGTTCTATCCCAACCACAAGAAAAGTTATATTGCATTTTTTTGTTCAGTGCATTATTTTTTTTCTTACTTTACATTTTTGAATACCACGACTACAAGTGGATGAGTTCCATCATTTTTTTTTTGCAGGAATATTTTACATTACTTGTGCCAACACATAAGTAGAAGAAAAATTATTATAACTGTTGGACTTCTTAGAGAAAAAAATTATTTAAAATTGAATTTCAATGCAAAATGTGAAAACAAATAATTTTTGAAAAAGTTAAATCATAGCTGGCATAAAAAAATGCATGAATACCTGAGTGGCCAACTATTTTAAAAATATGCGCGTTTAAATGCAGATTTCAAAATGGTATTACTTATTATTATATCTAGAATCAATAGCAAGTTATTGGTAAAAATCTGCAATACTAGAGTAATTTTAGCAAAAACAAAAGTTTTCAAAATTAGCACAGTAAACGTGAAAATAATACCAAGCGTTGAACATAGCAGATTTTTGATTTATTGGCTGTTTCTACGATGTTGTCCTAATGATAAATCCAAGCTTTCAACTTCTAGGGCCGAATGCATTATTGATAAAAATGTCAAAACAGTGCAAAAAACGGTTACATTTTCGAGCTTGTTTTGAATTTTACCTGTTCTATTGGGCTTTAACAAACCCATCAAATATTTAGTTGGTTGCTATTTTTTATTTGTTATTTTCTCCAAACAAAAAGTCTTCTGATTCAATTTTAATTGTGTTTTTGAATAGTAAATTGTAAGATCCTGAGAAATTGAGAACGCATAAAATCGTAAGTTTTTTAAATTTTGAATTAAAGTTTTTGTAATTTGATCTTAATTCATAAGATTAAGACCACGACGAACACTTATTTATATCGTTTTTATTGTTCATTCTTCAGAAAAATTAACGGTCTAAATAGCTGTTTTCCTGAACCTGCTTTTTGATAATTAAGACGTTTGATTGAACTTTTTCGATGCCACGTATTCTGTATTCTGCACAAGAATATGCAAACATGCATTTCATTTATGGAGAGTGCAGAGGCAACGCAAACGAAGCTGCGACTCTGTATAGGGAAAGGTACTCAACGCACGTCACCCGGATTATCGAGTGTTTATTAGAGTCCATAGCTGTTTCTCGGAAGGAAGGCTGCCTGGTAGTGGTGTTAGTGGTGCTGGCGTGGGACGACCCCCTCGAGGAGATACCGAAGACTTAGTGCTTGCGGACTTAACCGAGATCCTACAGTATCAATCCGAGCAATAGCACGACGCATTGGGATCGGAAAGACGACTGCGCATAATGTGCTAAGTAAATATAAATATCATCCCTTTCACCTAACACGGGTGCAAACTCTCCAGCCGCAAGATTTTGAAACGAGAATGAGTTTTTGTCGACAAATGATAATGAAAATTGAAGAAGATCCACAGTTTTTTGACAAAATTCTTTGGAGCGATGAGTCGACATTTAAAAGAGATGGCTACACTAATCTCCATAATCTCCACTTCTGGGCACTACAAAACCCAAACATCATGAGGGAAGACAGGTCCCAGTACCAATTCAAATAAACTATTGGACTGGGATTCTCAATGGGAAAATAATTGGACCCTTTGAGTTGCCGGGGGATTTTAACTGGCCAAGGTTATTGGAGTTCCTCCAAAATGATCTCCCAACCTTGCTGGAAGAAAGTGCCTCAAGAACTAAAGGAATCCATTGGCTTCAAAATGATGGTTGTCCAGCACACTATGCTGTGCCTGTGCGGGCATATTTAAATGCCAGATATCCAGGCAGATGGATAGGACGTCTGGGACCAATTTTATGGCCACCCGTTCACCAGACCTAAATCCACTTGATTTTTTTTATTAGGGATGCATTAAGGAAATTGTATACAGCAAGCCCGATCAGGTCTTTAGAGGAGCTAAGAAATCGTGTGGAGGCAGCTGCATTACAAATTTCTGAGCAAAACCTTGCACGTTCACTAAGACGTTCATTTATTCGGAGGTGCAGAACCTGTATAAGAGTGGGTGGAAAACAGTTTGAGCATTGCTTTAAATAAAAAAAAAATTAAAAAATTAATCTATTTTTGTTTCTTCTAACTAAGTGATCATGTGATTAAAAGATGGCTCAAAAACTTTTTGTTTAGAGAAAATAACAAATAAAAAATAGCAACCAACAAAATATTTGATGGGTTTGTTAAAGCCCAATAGAACAGGTAAAATTCAAAACAAGCTCGAAAATGTAACCGTTTTTTGCACTGTTTTGACATTTTTATCAATAATGCATTCGGCCCTAGAAGTTGAAAGCTTGGATTTAATCATTAGGACAACATCGTAGAAACAGCCAATAAATCAAAAATCTGCTATGTTCAACGCTTGGTATTATTTTCACGTTTACTGTGCTAATTTTGAAAACTTTTGTTTTTGCTATAAATTACTCTAAGTATTGCAGATTTTTACCAATAACTTACTATTGACTCTAGATATAATAATAAGTAATACCATTGTGAAATCTGCATTTAACACGCATATTTTTAAAATAGTTGGCCACTCAGGTATTCATGCATTTTTTTTTATACCAGCTATGATTTAACTTTTTCAAAATTATTTGTTTTCACATTTGCATTGAAATTCAATTTAAATAATTTTTTTCTCTAAGAAGTCCAAACAGTTATAATAATTTTCTTCTACTTATGTGTTGGCACAAGTAATGTAAAATATTCCTGCAAAAAAAAAAATGATGGAACTCATTCACTTGTAGTCGTGTATTCAAAATGTAAAGTAAGAAAAAAAAATATGCACTGAACAAAAAAATGCATATAACTTTTCTTGTGGTTGGGATAGAACTTTTTTTTATCAGTTTTCAGGACGGTCATAAAGTCTACTATGCGGCATTTCAGGGTTATCCATTACTTACGGGACACCCTGTATATAGGGGCATATTCATAGTCGCAGATATACCCAGGTTTAATAAACTACAGTTTAAGACAATTTTGGCTCAATGAATACAGACAACATTAATTTCAAATTGTTGGTTTTATAATTTTATAAGATAAATAACTTGGTTTACTACACAATAGCTTCAAATATTTCCGAAAATTCAACCAAAGCTATGTTTAACTTAGACCCGGGTCTAAAATGACTATGAATATGCCCCATAGTGTCATAACTTTGGGTTTTTGGATGATCAGTATATAGGTAGATTTAGATGTAGAGATACAGGCCAAAATGTGACATTGCCTATATTTTGTACTTTTTTTTCTAACTCTCTCGGTGTAGAGGTAGGTATTAATTATTAAAGCCAAAACAGACTATTGGCTACAAAAAACACGAAAATCAGGGGAGAATATAAAAAGGCAAATTAAGTGTCGATATGCAAATTTCGATTTTGTAGCGATTTTGAATGTAAGAAATTTAACATTTTTGAAAAGTTGTTTCTTGCAACATTTTGATTTTTGGCGTTTTTAAGGGTGGTTTGTTTTAAAAATCTCAAAATTACACAACATATAGGTGGTATAGGTATATATTTTTGGTAGAATTTTGAAACCGATATCATTGTTTGTTTTTCAAAATATTTGAGTTGAAAAAATTTGTTAAGAATTTTTAATAGTTTTTGTTCCAGTTTTTTTGCTCTAAAAAAAATGTTTATTGAATTTTTTTTTAAATTATCAGTTGTTGACTACGTCATAATATGAAAAAAAAAAAAACTGGGTTCGGAATAATTTTTTGTTCTTGAAATATTTGAGACGAAAATTATTTTTCAACTGTTTTTCTTAGTTTAAAAAAAAAGTGTATGTTGAATTTTTTTTTAATATTTAACGATTTGGTATTGTGTAATTATGTGTAAATTAAAAATAAGTCTGAAGTGAATATCTTATTCCGTTCTGGAGATATTCCAGATAAATGACATTTTACAGCTCCTTTTCAAATTGCTGTAGTAAAAAACCGGTTTATTGAATTTGTTAGAAAACCTTTTCAGCACGTTATTCCAATATTATCTGTAAAATTAAATGTATCCGAGGTCGATATCTTTATTCATTGTCGAGATATGGTGGACGAAGAAAGTACCCCGAACGTACGTGCATACACACATACAGACATCTTGCTAAAAACGACGAATTCTGATTCTAGAGACCTCAAAACGTGAAGATATGTCAAAATTTTCAATTCGACAATTCGCACCAATTACAATAACTTCCAATGGGAAGTTAAAAATCACGCGAATTTGTGTATTCGCGCGAATTTTTTTTATAAACTTTAATATTTGAGAAAATTAAATCAAAGCATAATAAGATACACAAATTCACCCGAATTTTTGTATCTTATTATGCTTTGATTTAATTTTCTCAAATATTAAAGTTTATTTCAAAATTCACGCGAATTTTTTCATCATCTTTAATATTTGAGAATATTAAATCAAAGCATAATAAGATCGCAAACATCTTCATTCAACCCAATGTAAATGAAAATTTTAAAGTAGGTACACCTTTTTGTGAAAACAAAACATGTCAAGTGGGACATAGCTGCGTACAGTTATTCTCTGGACGTATGTCCCACTAAAGTGAGACATAAGTCCAAAATCAAATTTTGAACTTATCTCCCACCAAGGTGGGACATAAGTCTATTTTGGACTTATGTCCTGTTGAGCAATGTCCCTGCGACCATCTTTGTTGGTCGGAGTTTTCTTGTAAAACTGAGCCAAACTCGTTTTAAGATCCAATATGTCCTTATTGCTCACTGATATCACATTAAAATTATTTGAAAACTTGTTCACTTAATTCCGCCAGTCTTTTGGTAGTAAAGACGTTCTACTCGTCGTTTTTCTATAAAACCAAAAGAGCGATCAAGAAATATCTGAACCAACTGATTCATTTCAAAACAGTGCAATAGGTTCTAAGCAAAAACTTCGTTATGAACTCATACCTGTAAAGCTCATTTACTATAAGGTATCAATGTTTGAAAAGCGTTGCAAGAACAAGACAACTCTAGGAGATGTTTTATTCTTGCTCCGTTTTGAAAACAGTGATAACTCCAAAAGCGAGTTACCCTATCCAAGAGTCTACGTTGATGACTTTTTTGTACACCGAACGTCGAAGGATGTTTACTTTGTATTTCTGCATAAATGAACATATTTTGTAAAAAGATGGAGTTATCTGGTTGTTGCACTGGGTCAGCGATGCCAACTGAGGCTTTTTAATGCCTTTTAGGCCTTTTTTTAATGCCTGAAGCTTTGAGGCTTATTTTTTTCCAAAAAGGCCTTTTTTCCTTTCTTATACATAAGTATACTAGATTTTATCTTAATTAGACAAACTTATTTTTAATTTCCTAAAACACATAAGAAAAGGAAGCAAAAAAGTATTAAAACTATATTTTAAAAAGGACTTAGATGGTTTTAGAACATTTCCTTTTTTTCAGAAATTAGTTAATCATATTCTTTGCCTGTCACATTCCTCGGCTACAGTTGAATTAATTTGTAAGTACATTTAAACAAAACAAAGATCAGCAACTGATTAAAGACGGATCCAATGTGTGGAATTCTTCACGCAAAGACGCTTTTCAAAAATAGTAATTGCAACGAGTTTAAATTACAAGAAACCCATACATTTTTATTTCAAAAGTCCATTTACGGTTTTAAGAATCAGGGTGAGGACGACCTAAATTGAAATTTAAAACTATGTTTATTTTTTATACCTAAAAATATTTTTTAAATGTTAATTGTTTCTGTGATCTATTTATGTTTTTTTTTTCTAAAATAAAGATTGTTTTTGTTTAATTTTGTTACAATTGTGTTGATTTTTTTAATTTTTGCTTAAAAAACTAAAAAAAAATCCAGTGAGGCATTATTTCATCAAAAAGGGTATTATTTTTGTTCAAATTAGGCATGATTTTGCCCAAATAGGTTTGCAACGCTGCACTGGGTATTTCAATTGTTAGTGTTATGGCTCCTTAAACAATCTTAGCCACAAAAATTACTTTTTTTTTTGTGTCAATCGTTTTAATACACCTTCAAAAATAATTTTTAAAGGTTATGGAGAAAACATAAAAACGAATGACCAGGGGTGTAAATATTGAAAATACACGCCTTTTATAAGAGTATTGGAATTTAGTCAGTATATATTTCTTTGGAGCTGCTCAATAGTTATGTATTGCTCTGAAGTCGCAAATTTTCCCCAATGATTACCAAGTCTTATAATTCACAGAGAATTTTTGCTGTAATTTTTATAAAAGTCGTTAAAATCCGACTTAAATTTTCTTCTTTTTTTTAGCAGCTTATGACAGCATCGAACTGAAAAGCCCACTGTCATATCCGGGTGAAATGCAATTCTGTATTTAAGTTCACTTGTACTTTTAATTAAATTTATTTTCTTATACTTACTTCATGAATGTTGACTCTGCCAGTAGGTACCTACAGGTGAGCTTCTTTTCCAACATAAACAGAAATGTAACCAACACACCCTAACTTTACTCCGTAAATACAGTTTTTATTGCATTATCACGCGGATTTCAGTGCAAATGTCTTACGTACAAATAAGAAGATGAAGAAATTAAAATATTAAAATATTGAAATTACTTCTGTTTTAAGTGGAGTGAATGAATTAAATTCAAATAAAAAGTACAAGTGACCTCAATTCCAAAAATAACTGTGTTTCGCCCAAGGTGTAACAGTGGGCTCTTCAGTCAGTCTGTTATACCCTACATCGACCAAAATTTGTGGCTTAGTAGGGTTTAACAGACTGACTGAAGAGCCAACTGTTATACCTTGGGCGAAACACAATTATTTCTGGAGTTGAGGTCACTTGTACTTCTTAATTGAATCTTACATATATCTATACTAAGTGTATTCATTTCCCCTTTACTTAATTAGTTATAACGTTTTCATTTAATTATTTTCTCATACAAAAATAATATTCCAAAAAAAGCTTACAAATATTTATAAGATTAAAAGAAACACAAAAATTGAATTTCGCTAAGGCCAACATTGCAATCAGTGTTTCCGAAAAACAAAGTCGTATTATGTTACACAAAAATAACTTTAAGAACATAAAAATCCACAGATATAGAGCTTGTTCTATATAAATCTATTTATTTGGAACATAAAATTTTGTCATTTTACTTCGGAACTTTGTGATATTTTTTTTTTTGCTTTCTAATAAAATTCTACGATCAACTTTTTCTATCAAATATGATCGTAAAAAAAGAAGAGAAAACTTTTGTAAAACTATTCCTTGGTACTTTAGTAGTGTTATCAGTATTTGTTGTCCTTTCTTTTTTACGATCACTCGCATTTAATGACATAAACCTACATCACCCCTGTGGATATGATTTCTATACTATAAAGATATTCCACTATGTGGGTGATATCATAAACTGGAGAAGAATGAGGCCATAAAATAACTCCCTGACCCACTTAGAGAACGGACTCGGATAGTGTCCTTACTTTCTAATTCGTTTTTTTTTTGTGTCTTCTTTCTAATGTTATCCGAAAAACTTGATGACTCCATAATCGTATAATTGAAATATGTATACACGCAACAGGTCACTTCACTACTTCTATAAATATTTTACCCATCATCATAATGTTCGTAGAGATAGAGTAGAGATAAAATAGTCGTAAACCATCTGCAGGACATTCCATTTTCATTTCATTGAAATGCGGACTTATTACGGTAAATTGTGTTCTGTCCTCAAGTATAAAACATTCCAAAAACGCACATTGAGTTCATAAAAACCAAGGAATCCTATGAATTTTCTCTATATCTATGCTCATGATGACAACAAACTGAAATGGTATGTCTGCTCCTAACGCTCTAGGTACCGTAGATACCTAAGTATATACATAATATCCTTAGTTAATGCATACACTATACGAAATACACACATATTAGTTGGAAGAAGGTAGATTGAGAGGTCATCTTGTGTAGGGGTGACCGGGTGGCTCATGTGAGTATAGAGTCCTTATAAACACAAGTAATGTCGCTGTTAATTCATCTCTCCCGATGGGGATATTTATTAGTGTTTTCTTGTTTTTATTATGAAAGTGCCCACACCCCAAGCCCGAAGGATATTGATTTAGTGAACCGAAGCCGTGTCATTTTGTGATATATACCTACCAACCTACTCGCTCCGCTAGGAATCTCGCATATCCCATATATCTATACCACGGTTGGTCCTCTCGGTCGACCCGGTATTTTGTCTTGATTAAGGATACGTGCCAATTGCTGTTCGCAGTTTCTCCTCTTCCTTTCTGTTGACCGAGCAGGACCATCCTATCTGCCAAAGGCGATGGGTGGGGCGGCGTGGTGGCTAGGAAACTATGAACGGCAACGGTGGTGTCCGTAATCAAGCGAACATGAAATTTACAAGCAATGTTAAGTTATTTCAAAATACACGACATCGTCGACGGTAAGCTGGGGCGGCATCCTGTGCTCTATACTCTGATATACGATGCGAAAGTGACACGATATCCTTTTGAGTTGGGGGGAAGGAGGGTGACTGTGATAGGGCGCTCTGGCAGGGATAGAGCATCGTTTATAGAGACTTAAAGCTTGACAAGACTACGACGACGACAACGCATGCTATATTGTTCTTCGTCCTCTTCTCTTCTGCATCGGTATAATCTTTGTGCCAATGAAGATACGAGTATATGGTCGTAGGATTAGTTTTGTTCAGAGAAAGAAGGATTAACGTTCCGTTCCGACTTTTGAGATATACAGAGTTCTGCGCCTCGTGTTGCCCATCACACTAATGCAATCGACGAAAAAAATAATTGTCATGACATGAATTCAATACCTTTAGCTCTATTATATTGGTATAAGCGGTATTGCTTACAAATGACACCGTGTCACGGTTAATGGCAGCTAGGATTACAAAAATCCTCTTGTAGTTTCTGGTTTGTTGTGTAAAGGTATTAGTGGAAGTAAATTTATATTGTATGGCACAAGAATCTTTGTTCTACACTTTCAATAAAGTTCTTATTAAACATTATGTATGTACATACAAACATTTGGGTAAAAATGTATTGAGTTTGTCTATAGAAAACAGGGCTGGAATAGGGTTAGAATTTTATACTAAGACGCATTTTTAAGTTACTAAATGAATGTAATGCAATGCAAACAATATACAAAAAAAATCAATGTTTAAAAGAAAAATGTTTAGAGAAATATTTTTTCGTACATTACGTTTTTATTCTTGAGTTTTGCGTACTTAAAGGAAAGTGACTCGAATGCAAATGTATTGCCTTTTTTGATAGGGATGCCTCCAAATTTGCTCGTAGGGTTTAAAAATAATTGTCGGAGGACACATCCTTCACGGCAGGGCGAAATGACATCATCTCAAGCATCTGTTGCCCACACCTCAATATACACAAGGGGGACTTGTAACTCTTCATCTCTCAGGAAGTCCGTCACCAGCATCAAGTGCAGAGGACCAGTGAAAACACTGTCAACAAGCCATAAGAAGTGCCGCCTCTGATGTGCTGGGTTTCACTAGGCGACCACAACGAAACCCCTGGTTCGATGAAGAGTGCCTACCAGACAATGCTGCAGACTCGAACAAAAGGTGCTGAGCGAGTAGCCCGGGAGCTCTACGGACTGAAAAGAAAAGAGGAATACCGACTTCTCAGGAGGAAAAAGAGAGAGCACGAGAAGTGGGTAGTCGAGTCTATATAGGGTTGTAATGGCAGGGATGATGTTCGAAAATTTTTTCAAAGGGTGAAACGAACCACCCAGGGATACAAAGCTAGAACGGAAGCCTGCCGAGATTATAGTGGGAATATGGTAGTAGATACACAATCAGTGCTAAGGATCTGGAAAGAACACTTCTCTATACTGCATAACGACGAAGACAGCCAAGATACCGCTAGTACGCAGAACACTCCATTTAACTTGGATAATGATGGCCAATAGTTCCGTCTACCCGAACTAATCGATGTGCGGCTGGCGATATCCACTTAATTCGTATAAGGCTACTGGTGCGGAATGCGGATGGCCTACCAGCCGAACTGTTCAAATCAGCGGGAAATTAATTGGTAAGGAGCATGCACCAACTTATCTGCAAAATATGATCGGATGAAAGTATGCTCCATGAATGGAACTTAAGTATAGTGTGTCCCATCCATAAAAAAAAGATGCTCAGGAATGTACCAACTACAGTGCAATAAGTCTCCGAAACGTCGCTTATGAAATCATGTCGGCTATCCTGTGTGACCGCTTAAAACCCTTTGTCCACGATCGGATCGGCCCCTATCAGGTTTTAGGCCAGGTAAGTCAACCGTCGATTGTTCACACTCCAGCAGATTTTAGAAAGAACGCAGGAATTCCAGATCGATACTCACCACATCTCTATCGATTTTAAAGTCACGTATGATAGCGTCTAAAAGGGCGAATTATAGAGAGCCATGTAATATCTTGGCATCCCTGCCAAACTCGTCCGCTTGTGCAGCATGACAAAATTGGTAAGAACACCACCTGGGCTCCACTATTACCTGGGCTGCACTATTACCTCGCAAAATGACATCAGTGCAGAGATCAAACTAAGAATTACTAAGAATGCATCTATGGGGCAGAAACATGGACACTGAAAAAAGCGGATGAAAATCTGTTAGGGTGCTTTGAGAGGAAGATTCTTCGTGTAATTTTCGGTCCGGCGTGTATCGAAGAATTTTGGAGGATAAGATTCAACGACGAGCTATACGGGATATACAGCGACGTTGACCTGGTCAAGAAGCAGGCTGAGATGGCTGGGGCACGTGGAGCGTATCAAGACATATAAAAATAGCGATTTCAAATTTTTTTTATTAATACAAACAAAATTGAAAAATTCTAAAATTAAGATAAAATCAAACAGGACAGACAGAAAGGCAATTTTTTCATAACCCCATAACTAAATTTCCATTATTCGATTAGTTCGGCAAGAACATGGTAGGTATAAGGTATTATTAGAATCGGGCTAGAGATGACTTGTCTGTAGTTTATTCAGAACCGTTTTCGAGAAAACTTGATAAAACAGAAATCGTTGTATGGCAGCTAACCGTTCTAAAAATGCTTCATACCAAATATGAAATCCGTCCAATCGCTTAAAGTCTAGCTCACATACATGGCACGCACATACAAGCAGGACGATGACGAACGTCTTGATGAAAATCACTTTTTTGGACTTCTCCGTCATCGTAATGTTAGTTTTGATTAAATTAAATTGAGGTGTGAGGTATCAGACCTATCATTTATGTTATCCCCCTTGGTTATGGCCTTTCTTACTCGGTCATCTTGTAGAGTTGCTATATACACATAAATAAATTATTTATATACAACACAAATAAAAATAATATAATAAAAGTGCATATACGCCCTAGTGCACTTCTATTGTCTTACCCTAATCTTAAGAAAGAACAAAAATGCCTATTTCATAATTTTAAGCTTTGATTTAATCCTAAATAGTATATTTTGTTTATAAATTTATTATTTAAATTACTAAATATACCTACTATTTCAATTTGCAAGAGCTTAAAAAAAAACATCTATCTCACTTTTTTGATAAATAATAATTTATGAACAAATAAATTTTAAATTCGCTAAAGCGGTTTCTTTAAAATGAAGTTTTTCTATATTAAATTTTTGAAACATTTTAAAAAATAAAATCTGGTATGCCAACTTTCAGTATTTCATAAAATACTATTTAAAACAAAATTAAAAAAGAAAAATCATTGACCCGTTTTAAGATATAGAATTTTCAAAAAAAAAATCAAAATTTTTAAAACATTTCAATTTCCTCTCTAGGGAACCCCCAAATAACATTAAGTCCGTAGTTTAACGAAAATCGCTTCAGTTATTTAGGCTGCAGAATTTTCGGTACCCACTTTTTTCACATTCTCTATCATCGTAATGTTAGGGAAAATTATTATCTCGAGTTAAATTTTTTACGATTCCAAAACTTTTAGGAGGTTTTGATCAAGACTAAAATTACGATGTTAAAAGTGCTTTTTGACAAAGCATCCGCCGCGTCGTTGATCTGTGCGTACGTGTGTCTGAGACTGTGCGTCCTCATGCTCATAGAGCTAGAGCCTAAACGGTTGGATGCAAGCAATTGCTTCAAGTTTCGTGCAAAGCATTTTTATTTGATATTTGAGAAGAAATTTAAATATTTGCTTAAGCTCGTCTTATCAAAATTATATTACAATACTGTATACCATGTTTTTTGCTAAAAAAAATTTTGGAGCTTTTTGAACAAATTGCTGTTTTTTGCCATAATGATAGATTGTCTCCCTTTTCTTGGTATTTTTAGTGTTTTTTTTTGGGTCTATATGCATATATACAAATTTTTTTGATTTATTGTTAGGACTTAAAATAAAGGTATGTTATAGTTTTTTTAGCCACTAAGGAAAATTTTATTTTCTCTAATGATTTTCATAAAAAAAAATATTAAGTTAATTATTATTATTAAGGGAATTGAAATTTGGTATGAAATGACTTTTTAGTACTTCCTAGAATTCCTGAAAAAATCTTGTTCCTAGAATCAAAACTAACGGCACGTACCTACATCAAAACGGTCCCAACGATTTTGATAAAAAAAACATGTGTATGTATAATCTTTAATTTATTATTGTAGTTTACTTTTATTTTTAAATATCAATTTTAATTTGGATTTGAATTAACATTAAGTACTATGGTCTCAGCTTTCATTTGATATAATTAAATACAAAAATTGGGTGGTGCAACGGCTCGTGAAGAACTAGTTAGTACTTACTAACAACTCGCAACCATTCCTTTGTGCGCGTGTCGACAGGAATGGAAGGGACCTACAATTTTATGCCGAATCCGAACGGCTAGCCGAGAAGCACTTATTCATGACAAGTAATACTCTTGGAGGAATTTTCAATTTCTCTCGCAAGAGACAGTAGCCCTGAAAAAAAAACTTTTTAGTTTTTAGGTGGACGAGGCTGGGAAGTGAACCCAGACCTCCAGCTTGACAGTCCATCGCACTTACCATTACGCTACGGGCTAATACGCTTTCATTTGATACCCCAATTATAAAAATCCGTCATGGTTTAGGTATCCTAAGCAAAAAAAGTAACAGAAAAAGTGCGTGTTCTACAAATTGCCGCCTGAAAAACCTTGTCCGACTAACGGTCTTATTCTTATTTATGTTAAGACTAAAGCTATGAGTTGGCATAATTGTTTTTCCACAGCCGCGTTGTGATAGGTAAAAGATTTACAAATTCAATAACAGTGACATCATTACCTATGTAATTCTATTATTCTAATTTTACATTTTTTTTATATAAATTATATAATTTCGAAATTTGTGTGTGCATGTAGACAAAATATGGGCGAGGCAAAGTAAAAATCTCGTGCAGGGCGCAGGCAGTACTTAAACTGGCTCTAAGTATTATGACATGTAACGTAGGTACTTTACAAGTCTTTCAAATATTTAAGACTTTAAAGTTTGATGAATCAGATTACTACCAAATATACACATTTAGTAATATCAATGTCAAATTTTTTTATATAAACTCGGACACTTAAAATATGACTCATTATTTTAAATACGGCCCTGTTCTACTGATACTGATTCTAATTAATTCATGGCCCCAGTCACTGATGAACGGGTTAAATCATTCCTCCAATCACGATGCATTCAGGACAAAATAAATTTCTAATTTACAGTTTGTCATCTACCCCAACCTCTCCTCCTTCCACTTTGTCTCATTTTGCTTTAATCCTAATCTAAAGCAAAAACTACAAAATAGAGGACAACGAACGTTTGTGACTCGATAGAAAGAGCTTGATGGAAAGAGCTAAAAGACAACAACAAAATTAAAAAGATGCATGAATTAGATAAATTCATTTGATTAGGCGAGATCCTTTATAAAGGACATAGAGAATACACGACCACACCACCAAAATACCGATACTAATACAAACACATATAGAGACAAAATATATAACTTATACACAGAGAGAAGGGCAATTTAGCCAAAGAGGACATTTGTCAGCTCGTTAAAACGTTCGAATATTTTGTGCGAATTGTTTGGTTATATTGCTGTTCCAGCCATTTGTCACTCTGGAATGGTTCATTAAGTTTTTGGCAGTTTTGGGGCACACAACCCAAAAGTGGTTTTCGTGGTGTTGGGGTTTCTTTTTCTGAAAGCGAGGATTGTGTTTTGGGAGGGGGGGGGGTTGAGGGCGGGTGAGGTGGTTAGTAAAGCGGGAAACTTTGTTCGTACTAAAACTCATTAGGAAGAGGACAGGACACACAATATTCTGAAATAAATGGTTGCCGCATGCACAACTGAAGCCTCCTCGTAGGTATAGTTATGGGATGTATTTTCGTATACACATTCGTACACCCACTGTAAGGCGAAACCATTCTCTCTCACAGTTTTGATATTAGTTTGTTTATTGTTCGGGATATTTTATATGCGGAGATGGTATTTCAGTGCCGGTTGGTGGCACCCAGCACCAGCGGACCGTGCTTATGCTTAGGTCGCCGTATAACATGACAAAAAGGCGAACAAAGTAAGTGTTATTTAAGGGCATTCCATTGAGAGCCAACACTATTAATTTTCTCACACTCGCAACGTCATCACTTATTTCTCTATTAATTTTCCATTTAATGAACTCTTAGTTTAGAGCCATTGATGTCCTTGACAAAAGGACCCCATGGAAAATAAAAATATACCTATACCTAATGTGTGAGAGTTTCTTTCTAATTTGATTTTAAATTAGTTTTGAAGTCGCTGTTTTAATTACTACAGGGGAAATTGAGTCTTAAAAAAAATTTTCGGTTGTCTCATTAGTCAACAATTTGTTCCAAAGTGAACATCCTTTACTACAACTTATTAACTTCAAAATTCTATGGTAGATCTATAGGTTTGAGAACGCCGAACAAATGATGAATATTAAAAAAAAGTTACTGCTATTAATAGCATATCGAAGCCAAGTTGACTTCGATATCCTATCTTGTGCGGAATTCTTACACATAATTATCCTCTATTAACTTTGCTGCAATGCATGGATTTGGTGCATGTTACCGAATTGTTGGAATAGAGCAAATTCATACAATTGCTAGTTCGAAGTTGTTCCGATGTGAAAATTCCCTGAAGATAAGGTCCTAGCATTGATTCTTGGGCAATTCCTTTTCTAATAGTTTTGGTTGTCTACTGGCTCAATCTGGATGAAAAACGATAAAGAAATAAGAAAACTGAAAATTATTTTTAGTAGTAGCCCCAGTATCCAGATGCTTTCGAATTTTTTCTGCATATCCAGTAAGAACCCAAACTGTTAGTTATTGAAGAAGTTAACAACATTTTTCTGGAATCTCAAGAGTGGGTGAAGAGTGGAATGTTTCTTCCGGAAGCCAAATTGTATATATGGGGCGATGATGCGATGTTGTTAGTACTGCAGAACGCCTTCAATCTCTGAAAAATTAGTTCTTCAAGTATTTTACTGATGTTGCTGAAAATCATTATGGGATGAATATCCAGATATCTGGCTCTTCTGTTGACTTTTTTCGCTGTTTTTCATCTAATTGAAATAAAAAAAACAGTTGTTAACACAATTGTTGAACAAGATCGTGAATAGTGAAGACTTCAGGAAATTTCCCTGGCAAATTTCTCAGTTAGCTGGGGCTATTGGCTGGATTTCCATCGCTTTAAATGGTGATTTCAGTGTCTGTCTGCTGTATTAGCTGAAATGTTGACTCAGCTTCCTCTCAGAAAGCGGCCTAGCTGGGTAGTTTTGGCGCTTAAATGTTCTTCGAAATATTCGGCAAAGGTTTCTGCTTTGTGCTAAGTTGCTGTGACTTTTTTTTGTCTGGTATACAGATTTTTTTGGAATTATTCTTTTGCCAATTATTTTGTTGATCGTTTTAAATGCATTGGGTTTGATTGATTGTAGCCTTTTCTTGGAACTGGTTGTTGTTGAAAAGCGTTCTTTAACATAATTTGTGTAAATGAAGTCTCTCTTCAACATTTGTTAGCAGCTGCATCCCATACATTTCAATGAATCCTCTGCAGTCCTTTTTGAAATCGCTGTCAATGATCATGCAGTCGAACAATCCCTTCTTGCAAATGCTTGGTACCTGATCTTTCTAAATTTTCGGTTTCTTTTTTTTCGCGATCACTCGATTTCCGATTGGTTGTAATTGATATACTCCTTGTTTTGTGGATCTGTTGCTGTAATCGGATGGCGCCTATATGTTCAACGCAAGTTAAAATGGCTGAATTTCCTTTGTGTAACTGTTACACGCCATCTTGTTTTGTTTCTGGAGATGTACATACATATCTTCACTTTCCCCAAATTCTGAGATTCCTTTTCGACTGCTCTGCGGGGTGACCAGTCCACTGCTACTTCTTCCTGCGAATAACGACGGTGTCGATAGGATGTTTAGCAGTTCTCCGATGGATTTCTTGGTTGGAAATGATATATGGCCAAAAGTCCTAAGGATGTTTCGAAGACATATATTCACAAAAGAGCACAGCTTTTTTGTGACAGAGGCAGTCAATTTCTACGTAATACGCTGGGCTTCCTAACTTTTTACAACATGCCAAAAACAGCTTTTGATTGTCAATTCGACAGTTAACATCTTCATCCGTGCCATCTTCTCCTTTTGAAATGTTGCGGAAAGGAAAAACAGCTTTCGACTGATTCATCGTGCTTGTTGGTTTAGGGCTGCATTGAGGCCAACTTCAATAACTACTACTTCAATAACAATGGTGGTAGTAATATTCCTCTCAAATTCCACTATGGATTCTAAAGTCAGATAGCTTTCCAAGACTTGACAAGTTGCGCCCCCATAGGTAGCCTTGATTAAAGCAATATGCTTCTCGGGCAAATCTCTACTGCGTATAGGCATTACCAAATTAAAGCTGGATTCAAACTATCGACAGTCTTTTCCAAATCGATAAAGAGCAGATAAAGAGGGAAACAAAACTCCACGCATTGTTCTATTAAGATCCTTGATGTGTTTTTATGGGCTATGTAGGATTACCCTTCCCGGAATCCCACTTGTTCTTTGTCGAGACTAAAATCCAGATTCACTTTGATTCATTCCAAGATTATTTTCGCCATTATCTTAACCCATTGATTGGGAGGATGCACATGCACAACCCTCTCCAGCTGCTGCAATCCATGAGATTTTCCTTTGAAATCCACTTTGAATCATCCTTTGAATTTAGCTTGACAATCATCTTTCGATTGATAACGCCCAGTGAAAATGCCTTCTCAGCTTCCCACCATGTCAATTTTTAGGGATTTGATTGCTGATGTTAAACTGCGTGGCAGTTGTGAATCCGGGAACCTTTTCTACGGATTGCTCATTTAGGTTTGATGCCAGACCAGAACACTTCCGCTATCGTTTAGATTCTTTACTATGTAGGAAAAGTGTTCCTTCTATCGTCCGAGCTGATCCTCATATGCAAGCAGCAGGGCACCGTCTAAATACTTGATTAGATGTTCTTTTCAGGATTTATTTCCAACCAGTCCCTTGGTTGTCTCGTTGATGGTGCTACTATCACACCTGGAAGATGCATTCTCCATCCTACTCTGCGAGAGAATTATTGCGATGTCTTTTTTCACATATGACCCTACTCTGCACCTCATTTCTGTTCCTACGACACTGAGTTTCGATGTCAATTCTCTCACCTTCTGGGGCTACTACATGTTGGAACCTAATAGTATTTCATTCTTTCCTTGTTTGAGCTTTTTCCAAGTAACTGCAGGGAGCCATGGCCTGTGGCTTCTCTACTTTATACCCACGCAATCAGGCACCGCATTTGTGAATGTATATTTTTCACAGTGCTCCATTGCTGACCCGGGCTTTACTGCTGATTGCTTCGGATTCTGGGGCGTGGTGGTCGTTGTATCTTTGGTGCACCATAGGATCCTGTAATCTGTCAGTATTGTACCTGTGTTGTACGGAGCAAGTTCTGTCGGCTTCAATGAAGATAAGCGAAAATAAGATGATGATTGCGAGCTAACTTTTGTTTCGGATGATCGAGAAGACAATTTCTAAAAAGCTTTTTAGTCGCGAAGTGATCAATAAGGCTCACTGAGCCATACTTGTGGATAACTAAATTATTTTATGAGAAATATGATGTTTCAACAGACAAACCGCTCCACATTGTCGTTCCGTTTACCATTTCCGTGGTTGTCAGCCAGAACATGCTTAAGTGCAGTATTCTCATGTCGAAATTTCGTTTTAATCCACCATTAAACAATTTTCGCGTTAGGATCCTCCATCAAACCACTTCCCAATGCCACCTGTAGTAGGTGGCAGTCCCTTATATACCCTCTACGGCAGATCTAATTTAAAGAAGGTAAAGGTTAAATTCTCGCAGTTAGAATCAACAGTTTTATTTTTAAATTAAAGGAACATGTTTATAACATGTTGCACCATTTTGTTTTTGTTTTTCGCTAACAACAAGCTTCAATATACTGATTCTGCTGTAACATAACTAAGACAAAATTATCAAACTAAATACGAGTCTACTTCTCTTTCTTTAAAAGTTAGATACTCAGAACATTTAGTCTTGTTAGTTGCTCCGCATGTTCATTTCTTAGTTCTTCTTTCATTTATAATGGAGTAAAAGTAGCAACTTACGATATTTAATAAAGTTTTCCTTGTTCTGTGAAAACTTTTCTAATTAAATACCAATTTTTGTGTCTAAATCCTTGATAACATTTTTTCTTATATCCATGAACAAGCTATATACTCAACTCACATGCTCCTAAAGGGTGTTATACCATATAACCCTTACCCTTACAACCTTTTTTATTTGAAAACTGTCATTAAGTTCACTCCGGGATCAGTGATGTCATTGCGTGTTGCTGTCCTACCTTGTTTTGTTTTTGGTTTTTTTTGTTCGTGAATGAAAGAAAAAGGACACGACATGACGTTCCGATGCTTAATAAACAAAACCCCTTACTACCTAACACTAAAGACCTCTCAAGCTCCAGCTCCTCTTTATTTCCCTCTATCTATCCGGCATCAATGCGACGTGAGTTTAATGAAAATTCCATCCGAATTTATGTGCATCCGAGCGTAGTTTGATTGGAAACCTTCCGTGTTTGATATCCTGATAGCATTGGATGAAATTGGAGAAGTTTTCTTCTCTCAAATGGACAAAAAAAATGAACAAGGGAAATACAAGAAATGATCCTTCCATCTTGTTGATGTTGATAAACAGATAGTGATGGCACATCAGACACATCCTTTTTGCCATCAGCTAATATTAAAAAAAAAAAATGGAAAGGTATCTACAACAAGTTGGAGGCTCAAGTAATGTTTAAAATCATTTAAAGAATGCTCTAATACCCTGTTCGACTAGCTTTTTGATATTATTATAAAATATAATGTGGTGAAAGCTTTATTTTTTGTGTTTTCTTTTGGGAAGCACCTATATAGGTATTGTAATATTATACTATACCTTTTTGGAACACATCTTTGTTCTAAGGACGAACTCTATTCACCCCATACTATCACCGTCAGTTTGCATAATAAAAATAGAAATATCGTTCATATGTTCAGTGAACTATTCGCAATAGAAAAATATCAACCCACAAAAAAAAAAAAAAAAACACTTTAAAGAGCAAAGACTAGATATAAAATGTGGGAGACGAACACAACAGGGACGACGACAGCTGACATGTAGACCGCAGCCGTATCAATGATATATTACACATGTGGGTGGATGGCATATTACATGTAGGTACGGCGTTCGTCGTCCTTATAGCTCCCATTGTATATATGTTTGTCTTATGTGTGTATATTGAGTATATCCCATTTTGCCATTGGGGGTCGACGGCATCGTAGTTGTCGATGGCAGTTGTACACGAAAAAGGTTTGCCCCCAATCGAAAATGTAACATATTCGCGGGAGACAAATACGATAACGCCCATACACGCAAACTGACTTGACATAATATGTGAGGTTTTGAAATGTCTAAGAAAATTATATTATAATGGACGAAAAGGTTGGATGAAATTGCCCAAATTTCCTTATTATAGTTATGGGAAAACAGATAGCTATATTAATGAAAAGATACCAAACATGTTTCAATAGCCTTTATTTTAATTGTTGTTAGATGCACGTACTTTATAGCTTTATATGTTTTTGTTTTCAAGCTTTTTGAATAAAAAAAATTGTTGCTAAAGAATTTCATAACACTCCTGCACCATACACTTATATTTACTTGCGATATACGTAGTATAGGGAGATAACAATTTTCCCTAACATTACGATGATAGACAACGCGAAAAAAGCGGGTCTCGCAATTCTGTCTGTCTGTCGGTCCGTCCGTCTGTCTGTATATACCTCAACCTGCAGCCTGAACGGCTGAAGCGATTTTCTTCAAACTTTTGACTTAAGGTTCCAATGAGGTTCCCTAGAGGGGAAATTGAAATTTTTTGTTTAGCTCAAAATATAACGGTACCTGCCATACAACCAATATACAAAAAATGATTTATTTATGTTAAAAACGGCTCTAACGATTTAAAAAAAAAAATTACCAGCTACTAAACTTACGACAGGTAATATTTTTGTAGAAAAATAATTTTATAACGGTTTTTAACGGTACCTGTCATAGAACCGATTTTTTGGTTTTCAAATTTCTCGTTAACGGCTGCACCGATTTGAACCAAATTTTTTGTGTAAGAGGTCCTTTACAATTTTAACAATTGTGCATACAAAATTTTTGAAAAAAATAATTTTTGGATTTTTAAAAAAATATTAGAATTTTTTTTTTTTTGAAAATTCAATATCTTGATTATTTACCTAAAATTATTATTACAAAAAAAAACGTTCTAACGATTTTGGAATTTTTTTTTTATAAATTCATATTTATCAAACAAATCAGATAGCATACTTTTTTTGAGCTCTATCCGTTTTAGCTATTAAAATAAAATTATATTAATTTATAGAAATAATTTATATTTTAAATTGTTTTTAAATCTTTTTTTAATAATATCATAATTGTCAATTTTAAGCTACATTCAAGTTGTAAGTTACGAGAGCAACTTTGTGTGATCCAGTCGTGCCCATTTTTTTTATTTTTATGGAACCAAAATATGTATATTCCTGAATTCATATATCCGTCCACTCTCTGTAGCGTCAGGTTTTTGGTCTGTCAGACCTATGGTCTCTTATATTTAACATATAATGGTCGGCAATACACTAATTAATCTACTTATCAAGCTCCCGATCCATGAAGGGTCGCTGCCTAAGACACTATGGTTTTCCATCCTCTACGATCCCGAGCATGCTGCTTCCAGTCATTCAAATCAAGCGCTCTGGCGTCCGTGACGAGTTCGAAGTTCTATCTTCTCCTCAATTAGCCCTTCTCGCACACAGGATCAAATATCCTTCCAAGAATTTTTCTTTCAAAAGAGCCCTGCACTCCCTTTCTGCTTATCGTCCAGCACCCAGCACCGTACAACAGGGCTGATAGAATAGGGAGTTTTGAACCTATTTGTTTCGAAGTAGCAGCAGTTTCTTAGGGTGGCTAATTCTTTTCCTATTTCCACTAAGGTGTCATTCTTGAAGTTATTTATTCCGAGGTAGATGAACTCCTCAACTACTTCGAAGTTGCTGGCTTAATTCATGACCAACTAATTTAGCATAATGATCTTCAATTAACGTGAGGACTTTATAACGGTGCGTTGGGAGAGGGGCCAATTATATGTCTACATCGTCCGCATATCCCAGTAGTTGTACGGATCTGTTGAAAATAGTGCCTTCAGTGTTGACGCCCGATATATTTACAAACAATAAGGCTCCAAAAAAGGTTGAAAAAGTCACATGATAGCGCATCTCTTTGCCAAAACCCTGTGCATGTTTGGAAAAGTTCCAAAGAACGCAACGTAATCAAAAACTTGTTAGTTACTTCCAGCATGTCTCACTTTTAAACCTAAAAGGTTATACAAACATTTGGGGCAAAATTTCGGACCCCTGTGATCCCCCCTGGCTACGGCCTTGACTTTACCCAAATTATTTTTGTTTTTATTCCTTAATGTAAAACAAGGCTTATCATCACAATTTAAAGTTTCTTGACTTAAAAGTTTAAAAATTACAGTCGCCTCCACTTAACTAGAACAAACAATTGCAAAAATTAATTAATTTAAGCGAAGGAAGTTTTCAGATAACGGAACTTAGAATAAATGGAAATAGTGTTGCCATGATGAATTTTCTTTCCTTTCCGATGACCGATTTTCCAGTTAAGTGGTCTGCATCAGCTAAGCGGAGTCTATTGTTCCTTGTTTATTGAAGTTTAAAGTGTAGTCAACATACTATCATTAGGTGGTGTGTTCAGGAAAAAGAGAACTCAGTTGACTGAACGGGACTCCTCAGTAAAAATTCTCAGTTTGGCTGTCAAAACTGTCAAATATTGTATAATTTTTCTTGATAAGATTGTGTAACAACCCAGAATATATAATAAGTGTACTCCTCCCAACTAACAATTTTACTTGTTTAAGTGTCTATACAAGCTATTTTCTTATTTGTGTAGAAACTAATAAAGACCTTATGCAAATCAGTTTGGCGCATATTATACAAGCTATTTCATTTCCTTAAGACCTTTGACCAAAAGTTCTATATAATTAAATAGCTTTCCATGGAAAGTCTTATTGATAAAATAAACAAAGCAAAACAGTGTTATTGCTCCACTAAACAAGTTATCTGACTTTTATAAGAGATTCACTTGCAGGTCGAATAAATCAAATGACTCACATTGTAAGGCCTTAAGACGGCCTAGTAAAGCAGTTTATTATTTAAAAAAAAAACGTTGCTTTTAATTTAATTTTATTATTATTATTGTTTTTATTTTGTCTTCCGTTTTACCATTACGTTAGGGAGTTAGAACCGCTTTTATATTTATTCTGAAATGTATAGAAATTTATTTTGTTTGAAAAAGTTCAATTTTTACACACATTAAATTTCAGAATCCGGGGATCGAACTCAGCTCCTCTCGATTAGTAGGCCACCACGCAACACATCAGGCCAATTGGCAATATACCATTTGCGTGTAAAAATTTTAAACCTCAAGCCCAAACAAATCAAACTAAATTTTCATTAAACATTGGTACCCATAATTGGGTTTAGGAAAATTGAACTTAAAGTATCAATCGTTAAAATCCTTAAGTGTTTGAAAAACATATATCATAAGTATATATTTTAAACTAACATTTTTCATATGCACCAGTTAATCTAAAATGTTTTCAATATTTTATGACGTATGCATGACCTTTTTTATTGTACCACATGTTTGAAAAAAGTTCTTAGTTTTTTTTCAAGCAAATAGAATTGTGCGATGGTAGTGTAATTAAGATCTTTAACTATAACAAAGTCTCACCTAAGGGGACAATAAGGTATGTATAATGTTTTATTTTCCGATATGCATAAGTTTGTTTTCTAATTAACAAAATGCAAGAGATAATAAAGGAAGGCAATAAATGTAAAAAAAAAACTTAGCTTTCATTTTTTATTTCTGTAAGCAAGCTATTAACAAAATCCAAAAGCTATATACAATTTCAAATGGAAGGCAATATCTGTCACTTCTTGATTTGTATAAGTTTGTTTTTATTTGTTTCATGCTTAAAAATTTAGGTAGGCGTAAGTTCAAACATTTATAATATGCCTTATAAATTTATGACAATTGCGTTCTTAAAAGCAATATAACAACACTGAATAAAATCAAACTATTTAAACATCTATCCGACATTTTCATGATGCGCGATTACTTTCTTAAAGAAACTGTAAAGGAGTTATCTGTAATGACTTTCAGCTGAATGTTCTATAAAAGCTGTTTTTTTTCTAGCTTATGCAACCTATTTCGGCAGGCCTTAAAAAGGTCTCCGCAGACCTTATTACATGAAGTCTCATATAGGAATAAATTTAAAGGCACTGAAAAAGATATTTTGAAATTAATAAATCGTTTAATGCTTGGCTTGCATTATTTAGCCTTAAAATTACTCTATGTCAGCAATAGCCTATCATATTCTAAAAATTGGACCTTATACAAGTTAAATTGTTAGTTGGGCTGCTACCTTTAACCTTTTTTTAGCAAATGATGGACTACAGTTATCCTTATGACTACAACATAGTAAGCTTCATAATTATTACGTTAGACTTTGTTCGAATCCAATAACATCACCTTACAAGCAAATGAAATATAGATTTGCGTGCGAAACAGGGGTTATGGCATGGTAGCTGGTAGCTGCCAAGGTTCAATTTGCTCTTTGTCAATCACTCACAACCCATCCAATGAAAAACTCTTTATACAACATAAAAGATGCTCCAAATCCCTATTGAGCTGGCAGACGGGATGTATCTACCTATTTACAAAAAAAAATAATAAAACCCAAGCTTTTCACGTGCGACGTATCGTGCCAAAACACCCGAAGCCCAAAAGATGTATGTTACACCAACCAGGACATGAATCATTTCGTATATGCGAAATGATAATGTACACGTAGATTTTGCGTATTGCGTGAGAGTGTCCTTTCAACTTTTTGACTAAAGTCGATGTTTTTTCGACAGAGCTAACAGACGTTGATGCGTGAAGTTCTGAAGTAACCCTCCCACACTGTGTTTTTTTTTGTGTTAGCTAGTCCCTGGGAAATGGATACATTCTAAGAGATTATCCTTTTCCAATCCTTCAAACATTTCAAAATAATTGAATATTTGATTTTGTATTAAAACAAATTAGATTTGAGCTATTTCTGGGATACAATTTTTTAGATTTGTTCATTATTTATTTTAACACATCTTCAACACTATCTAAATAATTAAATGCTTATAAATATTTACCTGATAATACACAAACAAATACAAAACTTACAAACTACAATTTTAGGCTGTGGGTTTTGGAGATATTGAACAATATTGATTTCAATTGTTTGTTATAATGGCGTATAGGAAAATATTTTTTCCAATATAATCATTATAATTAAATGGGCGTGTTTTTTTTTTTATCCTAGTGTCAAGTTCATATAGACTTAGAAAACATTTCACTAAACAACTTTACTTAAGACTGAAAAAAAAATCTTTGATTGAATCTTATGAAATTCATTAAAATATTTTCTTTTCAGACTAAACTGTTGTTGTTTTGTAGGTTTTATTAAAATATTTTTTTTTACACTGCTAAGACTTGGCATAAAGAGACACAAAACACGCCTTATGATCCAATTTTCACACGATTTTAGTATTTTTAAAATTACTAAAAATGTTACTAATGAAATAAAATTACTATTATAACGAAATTTTATTCAAGGGTTCCAAAATGTAGGTGAAAAATCAGCCCCAAAATTATCAGAACGATTTGAGACGAGAAAAGTCTCGCTCTCGCTCTCGCATGACGAGAATGAGACGAGACGAGACTGCTTTTAAAGCATCCGAGACGAGACTGTATATTTGGAACGAAATTTAACGAGAGTCTCGTCGGTCTCGGTTGTCTCGACAAAAGAAAAAGGCATTTTAAAAATGCTAATAAATTGAAAATCAAATTTCAATTAAATATGCAGAGTACTTGAGTCCCCATTTAAGTAGAATTATTCTATTTTTGACCTTGAGTTCTGTGCTTCAAAAGTCCTTGGGTTTTGTTGATTTTGTCCTTATTTTGCAATTTTGTAATTCTAATGATAATATCTTACGAAATAATAAAACCAACGAAAAAATATTTTTTTGTTGTCAGTCAAAATACTTTAGTTCTAATAAAAAAATATTCATAATTTCAATGTTAACTTCTTTTTGTTATGTTATCATAAAGACATTTATATGTTAAATATTATCGATAACCATTTCTATATTCAGAAGTAATTTTTTTTTCTAAATTTCTTCATCTTATGAGTAATTATTTTCTGTGGGGGAGTAAACGTACTCCCCCACAATATCAAAATTAAAGCCTTAACTACATAGACCTACTTTTGCCGGAAAGTACAAAAGTGAGAAATAAATATCTATGCTTATGAAACCTGCTTGCCAAAAATCATATTAAAATAGTTCTGACAGATAAATTAAGCCACCACACACAATTTTCAATTGTTATTTTGCAAGCAGGTGTCTTAGGCATAGATATTTATTTCCCACTTCTGCACTTTTTGGCAAGAGTAGGTTTGTGAAGTTAAGCCTTAAAAGTGCTGTGATTTTTATAAAAGTCAGTAAACATCGACCAAAATTTGCGTCTCAAAAGGGCTTGACAGCATCTAACTGATAAACCTACTGCTAAACATATAGGCGAAAGGCATCTTGGAGTTTGTACACAATAAGTACTCTATTAAAAATAGTAATAAATATCCTTGTTTTTTTGTATTGACAGTTATTTTAACTGGGTATTAGCAATATTTATAGTCCTCAAGGTACAATATATACACTCCCTGTCACTTGTTTGACGCCACTATTTTCACAACAGTTTTTTCTCGATAAATACATGTTGGGAAATTTTATTCCTGGAAATTTTTTGATGCGAGTTAGTAGGTAATTGAATTTTGGAAAAAAAAAGTATAAATTTAAAGGGTTAACTTGGAAATTCCATATGAATTTCACAAATTACGAGAATGGATTGCGAAAATGGGTATACAAAAATGCGGCACTTGTTTGAGGCCACTTGAAAAATCTTATAAAAAAAGAACAAAACTATAAAAATGTTTTTTATTTTTTTGTTTTTAAACATTTTAAACATTAATTTTTGTCAATTAATAATGAGTATGCCCGCCATTTTTTGAAATTAGCTCTATTAGATGGTTTGGAATTAAACCATACAGTTTTTTCGAATAATCCAGTGAAATTTGGCTCCAGGCAACGCAGTTAGCTTCGACCAAGACGTCCTTCTCTCCAAACTGTCTACCAGTATCAGAAACTTTTCGAGATAGCCAGACCCAAACGTTTTCGATGATGGGTTTCGTCCGGTGAATAGGGTGGCTTTGGTAGAAGTCCAACGTTTTCCGACTGAATCCAGCTTCTAGCTACCCTGGAAGTATTGATAGGGGCGTTGTCTTGCTGCAATATCCAAGCAAGAGGTTCAAGAATATTATTTGTCTTTGGAAATATCCGTTACAGCAGGCATTTGTAACAATTTCTGTTAATTGTTGTAGTTAAAAACTTCAATTCAATTTTTCCATAATAGGTGAAAGCTCCCCATACCATAACACCTGATGTATGACTGTGATGTCTTGACAAAATAAGTTCTTCTTTTCTTTAATCGTGAAAATAAATGTTTTAACCATCGGATCCGTCAAGATTAAACTCTTTTTCTCCTGAAAAGACAACCTTTTTCCATGCGTTTCTACAGGCAACATGCTCCCTGGCAAAATTCATCCGTAGTTTCTTATATAGCTGCCGTCGAACCGGGTTCTTTTTGACTTTCATACTCTTGATGTACCACTGGTTTTAATTTTCCTTAAAATCGTCGAAATACTGGCTGTTACCCGACTTTTTGACCTTAATTTAGGCTCTTATAATGGTGAATTTGAAGCTAGCCGCTGAATGAGTCACTTTTATGGGATTGTTGTTGCTTGAGCTGTGCGTCCTTTTTGATTTTTTTTTCATAGTTTTCAGTGTCTGCTAGATAGTTGTTGACAAAATGGTCTTACTTCTGTTCGGTCTCCTAGCTTTTTCTCGGCCTGAGAATCCCGGTTCTTTTAAAACATCTATTGATCATCTTTCTGCTACTGTCGATGTGTTTCCAGAGCCCATTTTAACTTGATATTTAATATAAAATATAGTTTTCTATCCTTTATTAAATATTTTAAATTTTTGTTTGAAAAAAATCGGCGATGTTAACTTTTCCCAAGCAATTTCTGGAATGGCCTCAATCAAGTGACGCAATTTTATATATCGAATATCTATTTTTTGCAGTCCATTCACATAATTTGGGAAATTTCTATAAATTTTCCGAGTTAACTCTTTAACTTCATCCTTTTTTATTGTAAAATATATATACCTACTCACACGTATTAAACATTTCCAGGAAAAATATTGCTTACAGGTATTTATCGAGAAAAAACTTTTATGAAAATAGTGGCCTCAAACAAGTAACAGGGAGTATCTGTGTGGCAAACTTGTACATTTTCCACCACCCTTAACATTTTTCCCAATTTTCGAGTAAGAGATTGTGAAACTTTGTTGCAATTTTTCGAAATGATAAATTTTCGACCCGTGGCCGTTTCTATATATGAACAAGTTATTTTTTTTTTTAAATCAGACTCCTAAAATGGCATAAAATGCATTTTTACTCGACAAATGGCTGAAAACCAAATAAAAATAACATAAAATTGATCATAAGTTAATTAACGAATAATGATAATTTTTCTGCATTCGCAAATTTTTTTTGGTATCTCTTGTTTTCAGTGAGAATAACTTATACATAGATCATTGACTATTTGCTTGATGAGTGTCTGGAAAAATGGAAGAAAAAGCCAGGTTTGTTTCAAATTATGTGGATGACATTTTTGCCATCATAACACAAAATCGAGGATGTTCTTAGATCTCTAAACGGATTCCATCCAAAGATCGAATTCACAGTTGAGATGAAAAAGAACTGTGAAATAGCATTTCTTGACGTTAAAAATCGTTGGGAGAACAAGTTTCTCGTGTTTAACTGCCACCACAAGGACACAGCGTCAGGAAGACTAATTAGTTTTTACTCCAACCAAGTCAAGCACATCATAATCAATACGGCTTCCAATTAATCTTATCGACAGAGAATTCACGTAGAGTGATAAGAAATTTCATACCAACATGTAATAAAAATCCACCAGAATGCTGCGAGACAATGGGTTTCCTTCCTCAGTTATACGTGATCTCATACAAAAGCAGAAAATCTCCACAAAACCTTCTTACTTCCTCGGTTATATGTGGTCTCATGCAAAATCTCAAAATCAAAGCTTAACAGAACCTGAAAATGGATTGCCCTATTGGCTACTACAAAATATACCTGGGTTAACTGAAAACTTTATAAAGGTTGTCGGCAACAAATCTTAAGACGTTCTTTTGGCTTATAAATCACTAAGCTTAAAGTTAAACCATATAAAGACAAAGCCACTGATGTGATATAAAAAATCAATTGTAATCCCGGCGATCCTTGCAATCAATGCCACAAAACAGTTTATCCGTCAACGCATGTCTAACCACAAATCTGACATAAAATCCAACAACCCTGTGAAAACTGCATTAGCGACAGCGAGTCAAATAATTAAAAGCGGCATTTCTCCAAACTTCGAAGATGTCAAAAGTCTCCAAACCGGGGGTACACGTCAAAGCGATACAAACTGGAAACGTTGCACATCATTAACAACAGCAACAACATGAACCGAAAGCTCGACACATATATACTCTGTCTGACTATACTCTGTCCAAATAGTCAGTACAGTACTGGCCTTATGGGAGAGCTTTTTGAAATACACTGGTGCCATGTTGCTAAATTCACACTGAAATAACCATTGAGTTTCATACAATTTTTAATCTAGTTAAAACTCGCGTATATTCCACTATGATTGAGTTTGTATGAGTTTCATACAAATTTTAATCTTGTTAAAACTCGCGTGTATTCCACCATGGCCTACCTACTGCACCTGTGCAATAAAGATCCCCAGAAGAAGCCAGAAACCCCTGCCAAAACGTCCGGAAAAAGCAAATGTAACTTGATTTTTTTATTGCCATTTCCATTGTGGCCAAAAAAGAAAAAGCGGAAGGATAAATTAAGATTTAAATCTAATCCACTTCTTAAGTGAGGAAAATAACAACAACAACAACAACAATGAGAAGCACTTATTCGTGACAAGTGATACTCTTGGAGGATTTGTCAATTCCTCGCAAGAGGCAGTAGCCCTGAAAAAAAACTTTAGTTTTTAGGTGGACGAGGCTAGGAAGCGAAACCAGACCTCCAGCGTGACAGTCGAACGCACCAACCATTACGCTACGGGCTACTTCTTTACTTACTTTACTTTTATAATACAAAGAAACCCATAAAACTAGAACAAGTAGGTATACCTAAAAAAAAAAAACTGACATGAACTCCTCACCGGAATTCGATCTTATTAGTTTTCCCTGTTGGTATCTCTACGAAATAATTTTTAGTGGAAGTAAGTACATAACAAGTCCTCCTGAATATTTTATTTACAAATTCATACATAGTTGCAATTCTATTCCTTTCCTTCGTGAACAAAGTAATGTGTAAACCTTGAAAGCATTTATGAACACAAATAAATAAGGTAGGGGAGAGGGGGGCAAGAGGGACTACTTAAGCTTCAGACATTCCTACATTTTTTAATATTGTTAGAAATCGAACAATTTTTTTTGCTAATAATAGCTTCACATTTGAACTTCAACATAGTGCCTAAAAGATCATTATAGTTAGAGAAAATATATATAAAGTTATTACCAAATTCACAACTCGATCTCAGAAGTCCACTTTGCCCCACTAGCGGGGTAAAACGGACTTTTGAATGGGGCAAAATAGACCATTACCAAAGACAAAAGAAACAAGACACAAGAAACAAAATTTTGTATTGATATATTGTATTGCAAGTAGTACAGTAACTATATAAATTAACGTATGCGTCAAATCTGGTATTTCTGATTTTTTGCTGAGTTGTTCAGGATATTGGTCTAGTAAATAACCTAAGTTTTCGACCTCGAGCGGCGACCGCTTCATGGTTAAAAATCACAAAAAAGATGAACGATTATTTGAATGTTTATGAGAAAGTTTCCAAACATCGACGTTTTGATTTAAATTATGTAAAATGGGTTCGGGAGAGGGGGACAAACGGACTACGGGGCAAAAAGGACTAAACCATTTTTTGGCTTCGTTTTTAATTTTTTTTAATTTCAATGATGAGAACTTATTAAGAATCTCTTTTAGGAAATCTTTCCTTAGTTTCATAGATACAGTTCTGTTCGTTTTACTTTTAACAATTAAACATTGAAAATAGAAGTTTTACTAAAAACAACTCCATCTTTTTAAAAAACACCCATCCACACATCTTTACTCTTGCGGGATTTTCGTTTTTTATCAAGTACCTGATTTGATTTGTTTTTGTTGGATTTATAAAAACCAGAACTAAAACCATCTTTTTTATAAAAAAAAAAAAAAAAATTACGAAATTTTATTTATTTATTTTTTGTTATGATAAATCCATATACTGTACTGGTCATAGTTTCTTTTCGTCTGTTTATGCATTTTGTTAACTTTTGGCTTAAAACGCACCTATTGTTACTTTTCGGTGAAATAGTAAGTTTGTTTTCAATAAATCAAATTTAAAACTTCGTAGAAAAAAATTCTTTGTTCATTTTGCTCAGTTGTTCAGGATATTGGCCGAACAAAAATATAACAAGTAGTGTTATCAAACAGTATAATGGAAAATAAAGAATGGTTGAGATAAATGCATCAAAGCACTGGAGCGTGTAGGTTGAGCCAAAATAATAGGACAATAATACCGGAAGAGGGGTCTATATACCCCCGTTAAGATGGGAGGGGAAGTTATGAAAATGACTTTAGGTTAAAACAACAATATTGAAAATTAATTTCTCAAAAAATATCGATTAAAATAACTTTATTTAAAAAGAAAATTCAAGATTGGGTTTCTGGGTTCAAGATAAGCTATAGGAGAATATTGTGGGTGTTACCATTGTTTTTCAATAGTGTTGTTTTAACCTTAAGTCATTTTCATAACTGCCCCTCCCATCTTAACGGGGGTATATAGACCCCTCTTCCAGTATGATTGCTATATTATTTTGGCTCAACCTACACGCTCCAGTGCTTTAATGCATTTATCTCAACCATTCTTTATTTTCCATTATACTGTTTGATAACACTACTTGTTATATTTTTGTTCGACCAATATCCTGACCAACTGAGCAAAAAATCAGAAATACCAGATTTGACGCAAACGGTGCCTTCCATACAAACGACAAGGTTACTGGACTTAAGCATAATGAACACAGAATTTTTTTCTACGAAGTTTTAAATTTGATTTATTGAAAACAAACTTACTATTTCACCGAAAAGTAGCAATAGGTGCGTTTTAAGCCAAAAGTTAACAAAATGCATAAACAGACGAAAAAAAACTATGACCAGTACAGTATATGGATTTTTCATAACAAAAACTAAATAAATAAAATTTCGTAATTGTTTTTTTTTTTATAAAAACGATGGTTTTAGTTTTGGTTTTTATAAATCCAACAAAAACAAATCAAATCAGGCACTTGATAAAAAACGAAATTCCCGCAAGAATAAAGATGTGTGGATGGGTGGTTTTTAAAAAGATGGAGTTGTTTTTAGTAAAACGTCTATTTTCAATGTTTAATTGTTAAAAGTAAAACCAACTGAACTGTATCTATGAAACCAAGGAAAAAGTTCCTAAAAGAGATTCTTAATAAGTTCTCATCATTGAAATTAAGAAAAATTTAAAAACGAAGCCAAAAAATGGTTTAGTCCTTTTTGCCCCGTAGTCCGTTTGTCCCCCTCTCCCGATCCCATTTAACATAATTTAAATTAAAACGTCGATGTTTGGAAACTTTCTCATAAACATTCAAATAATCGTACATCTTTCCCACTTCCACTTTAGTTATTCACACTAAACAAATAAGTCAACGCTCCCGTGAATCCCATTAACTTTTCTTATAGTTTTCCACGACAACATTGATGGCAGACATAACTTTAATTTTTTTTGTTTTGTTTTATTTTTATTATTTTAATTAAAAGGACAAATTGTTATTGGCTTCTCTGCTGCTCTATACATGCTTCTTGCTGCTGCATGCATATTCAGCATTTCAGCTGGATGTTGTTCCTTGTCGTTTGCATGATCAGCACTTAAAGTTTATTATTTTACGGGATAATTAGACATTATTTGTAGGTATGTGTATGTGTGTTATGTTATGTCAGTGGTATCTGCGTATGGGAATGAGAATATATGGCGTGATGTACACCTACTGCAGGGTTTTCCACATTGCGTTTATCTGACGCGGGTGTGTTCTTTTTCATTATAGTTGAGCACTCAAGCAATTATGTTGGCTTTAAAACATTAAATGCTGGGTTAATGCCTACCGGGCAAAAGTAGGTATTGTGTTGTGCATATCACGGAACAGCGACAGCAATGCAGCAGTGTGTACAACAACAATACACGCACTGAACACGGATATAATTATTGCCTTAAGGTGTGGTCAGGAAATATTCCTCCTCGCAAAATCTCAATTTAAAATCTTCATCAAGCTGTGCAGTATGTATATTTTGGAAATAAATATTCAACCAGCAATTAAAAAGTTAATTGAAATGAGTTTTACATTTTTTAAGGACATACAAGCCTGTGAATATATATTTGGAAAATGCTGAAACACATAATAGAGGTGCCATCGAACTCAAGCTTCACACATATAGGAACCTGGTGCATTATGTATTGTTTATATTATATGTATATGCAGGCGCGAAAGCAGGGGGGGAGGGGGGTTTGGGGTTCAACCCCCCCCACCCAAATTTATGAATTTAACTTCCTCGCCATACAATTTCACTCTTAATTTTGAGTTTTCAGTTTAAACACCCCCTCCCCCTCCGAAATTTGTTCAAGCCCCCCACGAAATTTTTTCCTGCGTTCGCGCCTGTGTATATGTATTGTATAATTTATAATAAACTAAGTATCGGGAACCACGAACAAAAAATTGTTAAGAATCTTAAAAGAAATTATTATGTGTTGAAGCAAGTATAATGACTTCATTTCGAGAACATCAGGCTGTGGCTTAAAGTGAAATCAGCTTTATGGTTTTTGGGGTATTGAATTCTAATATGACATCTCGAGGCTGTGAACAAAATTTCATGACGCAACACATTTTGGTTTAGTTTCTTGCTTATAATTTGAAAACCATCGAGTTTTTGTAAATAACCTCCCTGGTGTAACTAAAATTATATACAATATTTTAAACTTTTCAATTTCAACGTCTTTTTCCTGACAAACCGTTTGAGTTGAAAATTTGGAAATGTGGTAATGAAGTGTAAATTCACAAACGCATCACCGCGCAAATGATGCACAATCACTTTCTAGAAAACACCAAACCCGGCATCATTTTTTTGTATAAGTGTTTATGGCTCTATTTAGATTGTGACCTTTTACTCCAATACAAAAATTGATGTCGGTTTGATATATTTTATGATGTAGAAACTGATTGCGCATCTTTTGCGCAGTGATGCGTTTGTGAATTTACACGAAGGTTTTAAAACTCATGTGACCTCAACTGCAAGATGAGTTATGGCCAGGTACCTACGATAGTATGCGATCAGATAGATGCTGTTGTACCGATTTCTAAGACGCACATTTTGGTAGATTGTTACCCACTCTTATAGTTGGTGAATGAATTTAAAAAAAATCCCGAAGAATTTTAAAATTCACAGTATATTTTCATGCACTGGTGTTTATAAGAGCCGGTAAGCATCGATCAAAATTTCCGTTTTAGAGGGATGCTCTAGTATTTAGGTAAAGAGCTTACTGTTGAATCTGGGTGAAACGCTTCTTGGAGTTCATGTCACTTTGAGCTTTTTTCATTTATACAAAATGGGCACGACTGGATCTCACAAAACTTGCTCTCGTAGCTTTCAACTTTAAAGTAGCTTGAAATAAACAATGTACATATGTTTTGGTCCATAACATTATAATATCATTAAAAAAAAGGTTTAAAAACAATTCCCGTTCCGTAAGTATGGATAACCCTGAAGTGCCGCATAGTAGACTTTATGACCGTCCTGAAAACTGATACAAAAAAGTTCTATCCCAACCACAAGAAAAGTTATATGCATTTTTTTGTTCAGTGCATTATTTTTTTCTTACTTTACATTTTTGAATACCACGACTACAGTGAATGAGTTCCATCATTTTTTTTTTTGCAGGAATATTTTACATTACTTGTGCCAACACATAAGTAGAAGAAAATTATTATAACTGTTGGACTTCTTAGAGAAAAAAATTATTTAACATTGAATTTCAATGCAAAATGTGAAAACAAATAATTTTTGGAAAAGTTAAATCATAGCTGGTATACAAAAAATGCATGAATACCTGAGTGGCCAACTATTTTAAAAATATGCGCGTTAAATGCAGATTTTTTAAAATGGTATTACTTATTTTTATATCTAGAGTCAATAGCAAGTTATTGGTAAAAATCTGCAATACTAGAGTAAATTTAGCAAAAACAAAAGTTTTCAAAATTAGCACAGTAAACGTGAAAATAATACCAAGCGTTGAACATAGCAGATTTTGATTTATTGGCTGTTTCTACGATGTTGTCCTAATGATAAATCCAAGCTTTCAACTTCTAGGGCCGAATGCATTATTGATAAAAATGTCAAAAAAGTGCAAAAAACGGTTACATTTTCGAGCTTGTTTTGAATTTTACCTGTTCTATTGGGCTTTAACAAACCCATCAAATATTTGTTGGTTGCTATTTTTTATTTGTTATTTGCTCTAAACAAAAAGTTTTTGAGCCAGCTTTTAATCACATGATCACTTAATTAGAAAACAAAAACAAAAATAGATAATTTTTCAATTTTTTTTATTTAAAACAAATGCTCAAACTGTTTTCCACCCACTCTTATACAGGTTCTGCACCTCCGATTAAATGAACGTCTTAGTGAACGTGCAAGGTTTTGCTCAGAAATTTGTAATGCAGCTGCCTCCACACGATTCTTAGCTCCTCTAAAGACCTGATGGGCTTGCTGTATACGATTTCCTTAGTGCATCCCCAATAAAAAAAATCAAGTGGATTTAGGTCTGGTGAACGGGGTGGCCATAAAATTGGTCCCAGACGTCCTATCCATCTGCCTGGATATCTGCATTTAAATATGCCCGCACAGGCACAGCATAGTGTGCTGGACAACCATCATTTGAAGCCAATGGGATTCCTTTAGTTCTTGAGGCACTTCTTCCAGCAAGGTTGGGAGATCATTTTGGAGGAACTCCAAATAACCTTGGCCAGTTAAAATCCCCGGCAACTCAAAGGGTCCAATTATTTTCCCATTGAGAATCCCAGTCCAATAGTTTATTTGAATTGGTACTGGGACCTGTCTTCCCTCATGATGTTTGGGTTTTGTAGTGCCCAGAAGTGGAGATTATGGAGATTAGTGTAGCCATCTCTTTTAAATGTCGACTCATCGCTCCAAAGAATTTGTCAAAAACTGCGGATCTTCTTCAATTTTCATTATCAATTGTCGACAAAAACTCATGCTCGTTCAAAATCTTGCGGCTGGAGAGTCTGCACACGTGTTAGGTGAAAGGGATGATATTTATATTTACTTAGCACATTATGCGCAGTCGTCTTTCCGATCCCAGTGCGTCGTACTATTGCTCGGATTGATACTGTAGGATATCGGTCAAGTTCCGCAAGCACTAAGTCTTCGGTATCTCCTCGAGGGGGTCGTCCCACGCCAGCACCACCAACACCACTACCAGGCAGCCTTCCTTCCGAGAAACAGCTATGGACTCTAATAAACACTCGATAATCCGGGTGACGTGCGTTAGGGTACCTTTCCCTATACAGAGTCGCAGCTTCGTTTGCGTTCCTCTGCACTCTCCATAAATGAAATGCATGTTTGCATATTCTTGTTCAGAATACAGAATACGTGTCATCGAAAAAGTTCAATCAAACGTTATCAAAAAGCAGGTTCAGGAAAACAGCTATTTAGACCTTTAATTTTTCTGAAGAATGAACAATAAAAACGATATAAATAAGTGTTCGTCGTGGTCTTAATCTTATGAATTAAGATCAAATGACAAAAAACTTTAATTCAAAATTTAAAAAACTTACGATTTTATGCGTTCTCACTTTCTCAGGATCTTACAATTTACTATTCAAAAAACACAATTAAAATGAATCAGAAGACTTTTTGTTTGGAGAAAATAACAAATAAAAAATAGCAACCAACAAAATATTTGATGGGTTTGTTAAAGCCCAATAGAACAGGTAAAATTCAAAACAAGCTCGAAAATGTAACCGTTTTTTGCACTTTTTTGACATGTTTATCAATAATGCATTCGGCCCTAGAAGTTGAAAGCTTGGATTTATCATTAGGACAACATCGTAGAAACAGCCAATAAATCAAAAATCTGCTATGTTCAACGCTTGGTATTATTTTCACGTTTACTGTGCTAATTTGAAAACTTTTGTTTTTGCTAAATTTACTCTAGTATTGCAGATTTTTACCAATAACTTGCTATTGACTCTAGATATAATAATAAGTAATACCATTTTGAAATCTGCATTTAACGCGCATATTTTTAAAATAGTTGGCTACTCAGGTATTCATGCATTTTTTTTATACCAGCTATGATTTAACTTTTTCAAAAATTATTTGTTTTCACATTATGCATTGAAATTCAATGTTAAATAATTTTTTTCTCTAAGAAGTCCAACAGTTATAATAATTTTCTTCTACTTATGTGTTGGCACAAGTAATGCAAAATATTCCTGCAAAAAAAAATGATGGAACTCATTCACTTTTAGTCGTGGTATTCAAAAATGTAAAGTAAGAAAAAAAATAATGCACTGAACAAAAAAATGCATAACTTTTCTTGTGGTTGGGATAGAACTTTTTTTATCAGTTTTCAGGACGGTTATAAAGTCTACTATGCGGCATTTCAGGGTTATCCATTACTTACGGGACACCCTGTATATTGCTATAAATTTGTTATTTTAATAGTTTAAACAGATAGAGCTAAAAAAATAATCCACCTCATTTGTTTGATAATTATGAATTTATGAAAAAAAAAATCAAAAACAGTTACAGTCAAATTATTGAATTGATTCAAAACTAGTTTTACGGTAAAACTAGTTCAATATAAGTTTCAAGTCCCAATATTTGGACAAATCGGTATTATTAACTAAAGTTTGGTATTTTAAACTCAAAAAATTGAAACTGGGATACCAAAACTTTTATAAATAATACCAATATGTATAAAACTTGCAATTTGAATCTCCATAAAACTAGTTTTGCTTTTAAACTAGTTTTGAAAAACTCAATAATATGGCTGTTAAGGCGGGTTCCTTAAAAATTAATTTTTTATATATAAAAATTCTTAAACATTTTTAGAAATAAATTTGGTATGCCAACTTGTAGTACATATTTAATAAAAGACAATACACAAAATTAAAAAAAATCATTAACCCGTTTTCTTAATACTTATTGAATTAAAAAAAAAAAAAAATATCAACATTTTTAAAAATCCAAATATAATTTTTTTCTAAAAATTTTAGGTATATGCAAAATTGTTAGGGCCAGTTTCACAGTGAACACTTACCGAATAAGTTGCATTTAAGTTTGCATATTTTTACTTTTTGGTAATTTTCGCAGTCTGAGTTAGTGACACTTAAGTGCCCAACACGGGATACTTAAGTACAACTTATTCAGGAAAGTGTGCACTGCGAAATTTGGCATTTTGTGTCCTATATTTTGCACTTAAGTGCTACTTCTGTTACGGTGAAACTGCCCTTTAAATAGTAAAGGACCTTTTATGTAAAAAAATTGGTTGAAATCGATGTGCCGTTAACGAGAAATTTGAAAACCAAAAATCGCTTCTGTGACAGGTACTGGTACCTACCGTTAATAACCGTTACAAATATTTTTTTTCTACCAAAATATTTACTATGGTTATAGGCGTTTTTGAAATAAATTAATTTTTGTATATTGGCTAACAATAAAAATTCAATTTCTCCTCTAGAGAATCCTCAATTAACCTTAAGTCCAAAGTTTGAGGAAAATCGCTTCAGTGGTTTAGGCTGCAGGCCTGCAGGTCGAGGTACAGACACACAGACAGACAAAATTGCGAGACACACTTTTTTCGCGTTCTCTATCATCGTAGTGTTAGGGAAAGTTATTATCTCGAGTTCGATTTTTTGCATGAATCCTAAACTTGGCCTATTCTACGAAAGTAAAAATGAATAAACTTTGGTAAATTAATTGAAATGATTGAATTTATAATCATGATCTGAAGGACCAAAATGTTCGGTAGCTCGTTAGGAAAATTATTAATTAAATACAAAATCAAGAAAAAAAAAATTTAATATAAAATTTAACAGATTTTGGAAGAAAAGCAAAAAAGCGTTATGCTACAAAAGTGAAAGAGTGGTAGAAAGAAAATTTGACATTTAATAAAGTAGGTATTGATTTTAGATAATAGGAACAATATATGAAAATAGTGTTATAAAAGTGATTGCCAGTTATGTAAGGTTTTAGATTAAACATAGTAATTGTGTTTCGGATAAATGTAGTAGATCTTGAACAATACTAGTTAAAAATTATTTAAAATTTAAAACATTTTAGTTAATTGTTTTCAAATTAGAAAAATGCTTAGTAGTATCATACTAAAAGCTTAATATAAGGCTGTTTAATATTTTGAGCCTTTGTTTTTAAATTGTTCCTTAAAACAACTTAATTTTAAAATAATAAATGGATTTCTGGCTTTAAAAAAAGTTAAATCGTGAAATTGTAGTTGATCTTAATATATTTTTGTTAACTAGTGAGGGAAAGTTTCTAGAAAATTTCCCTCACCACCTAGAAGTGGAATCAAAAGATCCACACTGCTTTTAGTTATTTGTCTCTTATTTTGACTATGTATATACACATTCAAGCGATTTGATGCATAAGCAAGAAACCAATTATAATAGGTGTAACTTTAATACAACCTTTAAGTTAATGATGATGGAAAAATATATTTTTTTTCCTGCCAAGACAATAATTCATTCAATATTTTTCCTATTTCTCATACAAACCTACGCATACTTCACGTTCACGTATATAGAAATACATTAGGGACAGAAAATTAGTCTTACAAGACTTCCCTTTGTTTGAAAAAAAGAAAAGATACGAGTCTTATTATTTGTTGATTTTTTTTGTCCGTTGTTACTAAAAACCCCACACCATCTCTTACGTCTTATAACCAACTATAACCAGATAGAGAAGCCACCCTAAATTTCGTTAACTCATTACAAAAGCCAAGCACGCTCAAAAATGTTTTACAAGACGAAGATATGAACAAACTTACATGCCGACACAAAAAATACCAAACTCATGAACGCGTTGCTATCCGAAGCCCAACCAACGATGTTATGATAGCATTTAGTAGTAAAGCCAAGAAATAAACCCTCACGTCTTGGAATTTCTTCATTTTTCATGAAGAATTTTGTTGGCATCTCGCATCTGTGCCGGATATATGTATAAATCGACAAAAATAAAACATAAAAAAAAATACTTAACTTAAATATACATTTTTTCTTCCTCTGTAGCAGATTGGTGTTAACTTATAAAGAGAAGGGTTTAGGGTTGTGATTGTTTTTTTTTTCTGAAATACTGCGGTCTTGGAAACAAAAATTTTGTCAGTCGGTAACATATTTTGAAGCGATAATATATGGTTGGAGGCAATTTGTTGAATTCCGAGACTCGAAAAGGATGTTTCAAAGGACGATATTTGGATATTTGATACAATTATATCCCTGCTAAGCATATTTGTAGGTCTTTATTAGTCTTATTTTCTTAGGTTGGTTGGGTAAGCTCCACCAAAACTCTAAACCCTGTATGTAAGTTAAAAACAAGAACAAAATTGGGTAGAGTAATCTGATTCATCACACTTAGGGTCTTTCTGGAGTTCTATAAGTTGGATTGTCAAAAATAAAGTCCTTAGGCTAAGGGGAACATACAGATGCATGATTTAATTTTTGAATATTAATTAAAATGATCATCACAAAAATCAGATGACTGTGTTTTGTAACTCTTCCACCCCCAGGCGATATTATAATCGATATTCCTTTAGAACCATTACTTCAGAACCATATACAACATAATCGTACCTTCGAAACATATTCATATTTTGGCAATACTTACATCCTCTTCCAAAATTTGCTCTCGGTTCTTCGTAGTACAGATAAATGAAAGCAGAAGTTTTGAAATTAATCTTTCAAACAAATTAGTCTTGAAACTTTTACGTAGAAATTTCATGGGAATAGAAAGCTACTATGTTTCTGTAATAAACATATACAGACACACAATTTTCATGTAAAATCATCAATACACAATTTCTCTCTAGCGTTTTGCCGCGCAATAATCAATTATTTCCCCAAACACAAAGACTTCGATTTCGTTGGAAAATTAATCAAACTCCAATCATATTTCCAATGATGGGATCCCTGGTGCCTGGCCTAATAGTATCCAACTCGTACTTTGTTTCGGAAAATGTTGCAATAGGATCGAATAGGATTTCCACACCATTCAAATAGTTTTCCATATACATACCTACCTAATCTTACCCTTATATCTTTTATAGTAGATAGTTATAGAGATGTGGATTTATCAAAACCTGCGGCATATAAAGGATAAAACTTCAACACAGAAATACCTACTGAACCATGTTTGCTATGAAAAAGGCAGAGGCGATTATTGGAAACTTTCATTTGTCAATCACGCGAGTATAATTGGTAAGCTGACACTCAAATACATTCAAAAAGCTACCGATTTTCATTTAAACATGCACATGATGTGTAACATTTCCTACGAACTGTGTGGGTTGATAACAGAAGAAAACGTCCATGGCTGGTAATGTGGTTTCCTTTTTATTTGAAGAATAACTAGGTCACAATTATTTGACCCATTATTATGAGGACGACAGAACACACTAACACTGAAGCAAAAATAATTTGTTCATTATAAAAACTAAAGTAAAAATAGTCGAGTCCCAAAAATAAACCCGAAAAAAGACGGAAAAATTCAATAGGTTCATCAAAGATTAAATCATGAGAAAGTCGTAAATATGGAAAGTAGGTACCTAATGTTAATAAGAACGCAAAATAAAGAAATTTCTTATTTATAAACAGATTGCACTTATTGAAAAACAGCAGCCGTTTTCGAGGAAAATAAGATTTTTCTTATGTTTTTTTTTATATTGCCCATGTGTATAGAAATGCAGGAAAGATATCATTGTATCGGAAAACGAGAAGTTGTGTAATTTTTTTATTCATGAAGATAGAATATTAGACCAAGAGCCCACAGCAGATTTGGGGTGCGAAAGTGAACAAAAAAAAAATTATATGAGTCGAAAGGTGTACTAAGGCTGATAAAAGAAATGTTTGTCTTGCAGTCCCTGGTTGCGGCTGTTAGGTGGGAGGAGCAATTTTCCAAAAAATTGACTAAAAACAGAAAAGAATATATTAAAATACAACGGTAACATGTTCAATGCCCTGTTTTATTTTCATGAAAGGCCAAAAGTCCCTTCTTTTACTTTCTTTTTAAATAAAATTCTCTCAATGAAAAGGCTTTGAAATATTAATGTTTGAACTCAAAATTTTGAAAAAAAAAAATTAAAAAATGGTAAAAAATATTTTTTTCGCAAAATTTCACGTATTTAAGTACTATTTTTGTTTCCAAAATTCAATGCCCTTATTAATTTGTAGTCAAAAACTGAAAACCGGATGGTTCTAGGATTTTTACTTTTTAAGATATTAAAAAAGTAAATGAACCAGCTTTCTCATAAAAATAAGACAAATCCGGCTAAATTATCTTTTCAGCAACCAGTTAAAATAGGAAAAACATGAGGGACAAAATTCTTACATTTTTGAAACTTGGTAGGAATGTCGGATTAACCATAAGAATTAAGAATCAAAAGAGTCTATCAAAATATCTGTATCGCACGAGTGTTTTTTGAAGGGGGAAAGAGGGAGGTAAGATTTATCGAAATTAAAAAAAAAAATATATTGATACAATTTGGACATATGATACATGATTTTAGGGTATTTTTCAATTCTGAATCTAATGACATCAAAATTAAGGCGATACAATCATCCTTAAAAAATGTATGGTTCATTTTATCCAGAGATGACAGTTTTTCAGTAAAACTGGTAAACTATTAAAAAATACCTTGAAAAGAATGGTACATTGATGAAAATTAGAATAAATATTCAATTTGGCTATTGACAAATGAAACATTTTTAATAAATTTCTTCCCATTCCTGGAATAGGTGTTATGATCAGAATTTCATACCTTCTCTTTCCCTTAAGACAAACACCCTTTCGTCATAGATATTTTTATGGAATCTTTTGATCCTTTATTCTCATGTCAAACTGAATATTTATACTAATTTTCATCAATTTACCATTCTTTTCAAGGTATTTTTTATTTGTGTTAGGGGAATACACGATGAAACGGACGGGGTTATGAAACGGACAATTTAGATATCTTAAAAGCTTCTTACTTCCTTACTTAGGTCCTCGGACCTATGACGTCCGTGATGTTTCCCTTACGGGACATAGGGCCTCCACTACACCTACGCGCCATCGTGTACGATTTCTTGAAATATATTTCAGCTCTCTCCAACTTTTCCCCAGTCGTGCCGATTCCTGTTCGACCGTTCTTCGCCATGTACTTCTAGGCCGGCCCACTTGTTTTCCCTCCTGTGTGAGCGGGTTCCACTGCATTGCTTGAGATGCAATGCACCGATCGCCTTTTCAAAGCGTATGGCCAATCCACTGCCACTTTCTTCTTCGTATAATGGAGTCTATGGGCTCCTGACCCGTTCTCGCATGAAGTTTGGCATTAGAGATACGGTTGGGCCAGAAAATCCTCAAGATGTTTCGTAGACATCTATTAACGAAGGTTTGCAGCTTTCTAGTGACAGTGACTTTCCATGTGCTGCATCCGTAAAGCAGAACGGATACAACATTGGAGCGGAACAGTCGTAGCTTGGTCTTTAAGCTAAAAGAGTTGTTTCTCCATATTTTGGACAGCATTCCGAACGCAGCCTTTGCTTTTCTGATTCGGCTGTTTACGTTCAGTTCAGTTCCGCCACCCGTAGAGACAATACTCCCAAGATATTGGAAATCCTCTACCATCTCTACCGGTTGTCCAGAAATATTTACTTGGATTGATAAGGAAGTTCCAAGGCTGATCCTTTTAGTTTTTGCCGAGTTGATCTTAAGCCCTACGATTTCTGCTTCTCTCTCCACCCATGTTGTCATTTGATGGATATCCAAGATCTTATGAGCGAGTAAGCATACGTCGTCCGCGTAGTCCAGATGTTTGAGGTGAGATTGCAGAGTACACTGAATTCCTCCATTTCCATTTGACAAAGCTGCGGGCAGTATGTCACTTATCACCAACAGGAACAGTATTGGTGACAGTATACAGCCTTGCCTAACTCCACTTTGGATTTCAAACTCCTCTGACAGCCTACCTTTGTGCAAAATGTAACACTTGGATCCATCATATGTAGCCTTGATAATAGCACTGTTCGATGATGATCCGCAAGGTGTTGATGTGATCCACACAGGAAGACCCAGTGCGGCAACCTGCTTGTTCGGCGTCGAGTGTGTCTTCGAGGTGGTCTTTAAGTCGGTCCAATACTATCCTTGCTATTATTTTGGCTACTGCAGGCAGAACGCATATTCCTCTCCAGGTTTCGCACTGTGTGAGATCGTCTTTCTTTGGGAGCTTGACAATCATTCCTTTTTTCCACTCTTCAGGAAAGCTCTCTGTTTTCCAAGCTCTCTTAATAAGTGGGTGCAGTAGCTCGCTCGATGTCGTTGGGGCTGCTCCTTAGAGCTCTGCAGGAATACCGTCAAGTCCAACCGCTTTGTTGTTCTTCAGTGCTTTGATGGCGGTGATAATTTCTTCTTTACTGGGGAGTACGGTGCGTATTCGGGAAACTGTTACTTCGGGTGGCTCAGTGGGAATAGCGTTCACTTCACTGGCGAAAACGAGGTTAAAACCCCAGAAAAGTGTTCCCTCCACCTTATGAGCCGAACCTCGTCCGAAATTAGCAGGGATCCGTTTGTGTCTTTAACCAGGTGTTGTTTAGAGCTCTGGACACCAGTGAGCTCTTTGGTAATTCTGTAGACGGTCCTAATGTCACACCTACTAGCTGCTTCTTCTGCTTCTGTAGCCAATGCGTTGAAGTAGTTACGCTTATCACGTCGCACACTCATCTCCCTCATCTTCATGCGGTACGTAGACTCAAGCTCGTTTCTCCCAGCTGCTGGGGTAGCTTCTGAACGAAAATATTCATGTCTTGGTTGTTGGCAACACTGATGAGGATGACCATAAATAAACCCACAATAATGACAGACTCTGACAAATATTGGAACTTTTTTGTGACCTCTTCAATGTTATACAAATAAATATAGTTATAGTAGGCTCCAGGTAAAAAAAAACGGTTTTAAATGGTGTGCGACGTTTCGAGCATGAATACACTCTCATCTGAGCAGTAAAAACACATTGAATAAACTTTCGGAATATTTTAACGGAAAATTTAAATTTGAATTTAAACTTTTTTCAGACTCTGACAGCCATTACTTCGTTCATTTTTTCGCATGTGTTTGAAGCGGATTAGTTTTGTAAAAATGTAAAAAAAATCGTATATTTGCAAAGTGATTAAAAATTCAATTTTATCTTAAGTTACAATTGTGGTGGTTTTATTTGTTGTGACAATTTGTCAAAAAGATACGGAGCGGTGAGCTATAGTCTTATCAAAATTTAATTATTTAGAATTTTGTCAAACTGTTGTAAGGTTAGATTTGCAATGAACCACACAGGTGCAGCCGTCGCGGACGTCCGATTCAATGCACCAGTGGCTGTCCGATTCACTAATCCTGCATTCTGTTAGTATTTTCTTTTCTTATTATTTCTTAAAACTGGTTTTGTTTATTCCTAATCATCAGATTTCGGCAAAGAAGTGGATTCGTCTAGAAATAGCTGCAATGAGTCTGCTATGAAAAAAGTACTAAAAAAGGACAGTCAATTCGGTCAGTTGCATCAGCATACAAAATATCTAAATCATTGTTAAAAAAGCTAAAGGGTCTTCAACTACATTCACTCATGATCCAAATATTGAAAAAAGACGAATTTTTACACGTGAACAAGAAGAACAATACTAGCTGATTATTTGAAAAAATCTTCGTAGATGTGCTATGGACTAACTACAACCCAGGTGAAAGAGTTTGCTTATCAATTTGTAGCTGCAAATCATGTAGTACCCAAAAAGTGGATTGAGCAACAAAAGGCCACAAAGGATTGGTTTCGTGGGTTTGTGAAAAGAAATCCATGACTAACAGTACGCATAAAACTTTATCAAGGGCTACATTTTTTAACCAAGAAAATGTTAGTAAATTTTACGAAAATCTTGCAAACATATTAAATACTAGCCTACCCATGCTCGTGTTGCTTCGCAAACTTTAAAAAATAATATTTTGTTTGCTATAAGTAGGTACATAATATTAAAAGAGTTTGTTTATATATTTGCATACCATCCTACCTACATGTACCTATGTTTTTGTTTTTTAAATACTTTCGGATACACAATGTTTTTGCAGTGTCGCCATTTTGTAAATATGTGAAGCGTTTTTTAAGACTGAATTCATTTGCCAAATTCAATTGCATTAATATTCATTGTACCTCTCTCAATACACACCTGTTTTCCCGTCATTTTAAAATCTCAATCTTGAAGATCCGACTATTAGGAGTCAAATTATACGCTTTTTACTCGAACCAAATCATTTTTTTCCACCAGTCACATGATCACAAAAAGAGTCACACTTTTCTTAAATAAAATACCTACAAAGTTCACACACACACACACTTTCTTGCAATGCTGCTTTTCATTGTGGCGCTATATTTCTACAACTACATCAAATAAAAATGAAATAAAAACTAGCCTAAAACCGTCTCATAGACATAAAGAAAATTATAAAATTTGTTTCATGTAAATCAGTTAATTATTTTATGAGTTATGCGCGAAGAAACAAAATAATTCTAAGATAAGATTAAGATAAAGAACATTGAACCTCATGATAGGGAACCTTGACGAAACGGGATGTTCAACAGTGACCAACCCGCCAAGAGTAGTTGCAACCCGAGGGTGTGAACAAGTTGGACAGGTGACATCGGCAGAGTGAGGACAGTTAGAGTCACAATTCATGGATTCATTAATGCTTCTGGTGGCACCGTTCTTCCTGTATTTGTGTTTCCTAGAGTTTATTTCAAGGAATTCATGTTATAAGGTGGTCCAAAAGGGTCACTGATAGGGCTGGCCACGAGACGAGACTCTGCGAGACTTTTGTAAGTCTCGTCTCGGTCTCGTTAAAATCGAACATTTTAAGTCACGTCTCGCTCTCGTGTCGGTCTCGTATAATTCAGTCTCGTCTCGGTCTCGTCTCCGAAAAATACGATTTTCTGACAAACTGTTGATTGTTAGAACGTAATATAATCGATTGTCGTTTGAATATGTGCAGAAGAAAATAAATATTTAACTGAAATTGGATTTTTTAATTTATTAGACTATCTGTAAATTTCGGTCCAAATATACAGTCTCGTCTCGTTCTCGTCTCGGTTGCTTAAAAGCCAGTCTCGTCTCGTCTCGGTCTCGTCATGCGAGACCGAGATCGAGACCGTCACTTTTCTCGCCTCATGACCAGCCCTAGTCACTGTGTCTAGCCAACCCAAGTGGTTGGATAACTGTAGAGAGTTTCTACAAGGTCATGATACACTTTATCAAATATGTGAAGCCCTCTGAGGAAAACCCTTGTCTATTACTATGTGACAACCATTCTACCCACATATCAATTGACATTGTCATGTTGACTAGAGATAATCATATACCAATTTTAACGTTTCCAACATACTGCAACCATTGCCTCCACCGGCTGCAGGTTTCTGTTTATGGACATTTTTAAGCTCAATATAGGGAGGCCATGAATGCATGGATGTTATCTAATCCCGGAAAGACAGTTTTCATTTATGAGGTAGCTCAATTTGCCAACACCACGTATATTGCCGCATTTTCTATGGAAAATAATATTTCGGGTTTCAGAAAACTGTTGTACATCCTTTTAATAGAAATACGTTCACTGTGGATGATTTATTTTACATTCCTTTTCACTGACAGACATTTACCTAACCTCCATAATGCTGAAGTACCAACTGGATAATGCTCCTGGAACATTTTCCAGCGATGTTCAACGATTACGTCTGCTGCCATTTCGTCTAGCTCCACGCCACAATTAACATCAGGCTCAGAATCGAATCCATCAACCATGGTTTTATCTCCTGAATGTATTCGACCATAATCCAAAGACGTTGCCTAGAAAAAGGTGGTACCTTCTGGTTAGAAAATGCACTTCTTCGGCGACTTTCAAATTACTAGAAATACTAATTAGGCATTCACAAACCACATATAAATGTATGTTGTCGAATGTGGGTGTAATCATGGCCATCTCCGGACAAGACAAAATTCGCTTATAAATTTTAGCTGTAGGTCTTTCTTTATTTCAAAAGGAAATATAATTCTCTTATCAACCAGAAGCTAGAATTTGTGTTTTTTTATTTGATGGTAGTAAACAAAAGTTATGTGACCCTTTTTCCTTCACAAGCGTTTGTGAACTATTAGCTCTGTAAACCGCCATTTTAGGTTTTACAGATCTTTTCTTCTTGATGGTAAACAAAGATTTACGAAAAACGGTTATAAGTAAATTTCAAAATGCACAGCTGACTAATTTTAGACTGAATTGGATTTTATTTCAGTGCAATTTAGATGTTCACTGTTATAAAATAAATTCAAAATAGAACATCCGCTCCAAAATGAGGAATTTTGGCTAAAAATGTTATAAATTAAAAAAATGCGCATACGCCCCATTATACGACATTTTATATTGTTGTCAGTCTACACAGAATAAATCTGTAGTATTTTTACTGCATAATTTTAATGTTCCTCTCATTATGCTTTTAAAAATTGCAAAATTGCATCTAATATTAGCTTTTTTTTTAGATTTTGTGATTTTTTGGTTCAGATTTTGTGATTTGATATTTTTTTTTGATTTTGGAACATTTGTTTTAACAACAAACTTTGCATTCAGACATATGGCTAACGAAGTAAAAAAAATCTACAAAACAAGTTTAAACGTTTAAAAATTTAGGTATACCAACATTTTCTTCCTATAACTCATTCAATACAATTAAACACCAACTTAAATATCCGCTTAGTAATCATTCTCTATCACGTTTGTACAATAAACCATCCCCGCTTCTATACCGCTTGTATATACTTGCAATACTTACCTCTACGAGTTCCGACTCCAAGATGATAATATAAATAAATGCAAAGAGAAACTGGGAAGGAATCGTTGTCGGCAAAGCGTGTGCTTCAATGCTTCACTCTATCTCAACCATTATTGCCCCGAAAAATCAGCTTTATATTCATGACAATAACTCACCTGCCAGGGGCGACAAAATGAAACGAATTTGCCAAAAAAGTAAATAATTTATTTTCACTCCTTGAAATACGCTCCTTTCAACAGTTAATTAACAAGAAGAAGAGGGTTGGCACAAAATCCTTCGTCCTTTGTTATGGTTTCGGTTTGAGTTGGCCGGATTCGGATAGCTCTGAGAACTGAGATAGAACGACGACGACGAACGGAACGAACGTATCTGCTTATTAAGGAATGAGCAGCATCATTAACGCTTACCCAGCTCATTCGTTTTGCATGCGCGCTGCTCTAACGAAAACCCCTCTCCCCCAGTAGTATATGTAGGTATACCTTCTTTGGAGCTGGCCTGACGATAAAAACGACACCTAAAGACGATAGCAGCTATGCCACAATAAAACGCAAATTGTCAAAATAAATTTCCTTAATGATTTGCACGATTCTGCTGGGTTGGCATTGGCATTAAAAATAAAACGTGCAACCTTCAAAAAGCAATATAGCTCTATGTTGCTGTTGCCGTTATTGGTTGGTTGGTTGCGATGGTCTTTCTGAGCTCAAACTTTCTCAGAATATTTTTCTTCTGGAAGAATTTAATTCAGAACAAAAGAGGTATAGGTTGTTGGTCACTAAGGTAGATGTAGATGTTTCGCAAAACTGGTCCCAATATACTCGTACCCAATGATTATATTATTTCTCCCCCAAGGACGAAAGTGAACCTTTTAGAAAAATCCCCCCAAGAAACTATTATGCAATTATATAAACATTTCGGCTAGCGGGCAACCCTTAGATGGATTCATTGCCAATATGTGCTTCGCATAGAAATGGGAGTCCTTTTGTTTTAACGTCTTCTCGTTCTCGTTTTCCACACGCCTCCGCATCAAAAATATGCGGACGAAGAAATCGGTCGTCGGAAATTTCCCTTTCCTCAGATTAAACACTAATTGAGAAAGTTTTTCACCCGAATGTCCTTTTGGTCTTCCGTTGGCAATGCCAATGCCGAAGCAAAACCCTGGAAAACCCACTTTCAAAATATATACATATAAATGTCGGCCGGGTGAAAACTTGGCTCATATATCCTTCATTTGACCCAAGCCCATAGACCCCTGTGAAGACACAATGCATATAGAGAGGCTCTGTGAGGATTAATAAGTTTTTGGGCATTTGTTTTGTTTGTATTTGGCTGGTTGGATTGGTTGGTTGGATAGATGTTATGGGTGACTGTTAATCCGTCAGGAGATTTAGTGATTTTGAAGAAGCACTTGTGTGGGAGCTGATGACGATTACTTGACATCATCGGTGGCGGCGGTAGCGTCGTCGGCAATGACAAAGACGAATGTGGGATATTAAGTCTTTTAGAGGTTCCGAGCACGTCGCCGTCGTGGGTTGTTGGCGAATCCCTATACATGGTTATTAAATCTATTGTAAAATTATTGTTGATGGGATTTCGTAAAGGGACGGAGGTGTAAGACAATTGGAAACGACTTAGGTCTTAAGTACCTACTCCTACATATTCAATTTTCCACATGAACCTGTTGAGACGTTAGTTCTTGTTCAGAACTGAATTGAATATTTAATATTCGCTAACACACTTCTGATACCTTTCTCACCAAATTAAATAGTATTTACTTATTTTACTGATATTTACCGTTAGTATACATTTCATTTGATGACTAGTTTTTAAAGATCGAGAAAGAATTGCCGAATTGTGTAGAATTCAATAATTTGTAGTTAGACTCCGAACAAGGGGTAGCCCTTGTTATTGATTTACATAAAACTAAAGCTGCATTGCTTAGGTGAATGTAACTTAAAATCTGATGACCTGACATTTAAATGTAAGGTCTTAAAATACAGGAGGTATAACAGTCTATAGGGTAAGGTCGGGTAATTTGGCACCACGGGGAATATGGCACCCTTTCAATATTTTCCACTTGATGACTTTTTTCAAACAATGACTTCAGAATATCTTTAAGTTTCACACAAGCTTCTAGCGGGTGCAGTTGAAATCCAAGAAGCTTTTTAAATGTTTAAACTACACCCGAAAATACAAACAAATTGTGATATTTTTGTAAGATAATTTTTTTGTATTTTTGTAAATTTAGTGTAGTAAAGAAAGTATTCGGTGTCAGGTCTTCGTTCTAACGGAAAAACAAAGAGTGAACTGCACATACGTAAAAGTTCTTTTCATTTCGAATAACAGTGGCAATCTCGCTGTTTATATAAGGAATGATGTTGCGTACCAACTTAATAATAACAGCAATAATAGTGGCAGACTCGCTGTTTACATAAGGAATGATGCTGGGTACCAACTTTAACCACAATATGGTTTGTGCTCAAACACAAATTTTTACTTCATGTGGTTCAAATTTACGGTCAGTAAGCACATCATTCATTCCTGTTTTATTTATCGGAGCCCAAATCGGGACAGAAACTCAATTTTTAACGAATTTGATGCTCTGTCCGACTTCATCCTTAGAATTGTTGCCCATTATCCTCACACTGAAATCGTCATTGCGGCGATTTCAATGTACACAATTCTAGTTGGCTTCGATTTCCTGGCCAGAAAACACCAAACCTGAATCAGCTTGTTGACGAGCCAACTCGAATCCCGGATGTTGCAGGTCAACCCGCCAACACACTAGACTTGTTTCTTACCTCTGACCCCGATAAATACACTATTAGTGTATTATCGCCTCTATAGGCTCATCAGACCATTGTGTCATATCTGCTAATTTCTCGTACCAACAAAACTCAATAGTTAAGTTAAATTAAGATTTATCGAACAAAATAATATTTACAATTTGACTTATAACTAGTTAGATACGATGATATTATACATTTATTGGCACATAGGGGGCCTAATTTGGTACTTTGTCTTAATTTTAAAGGATTATAAAAATAAAATACATGTCAAAAAATTAATTCTAAAAGTCGGTTGACTTTATCGTCCTCGGGGTGTTTCGTCCTGGTTGTCAAGTTGTGGTTTAGGTGGGGGGATTGGTTGGCATTTAGCCTCAGTGATATTCTAACCCTGTGTCAGCGTAGAACGAAACTGTTTGCTCGTTGTCCGTGATGATGTTGTCGTCCAGGATGTCAATCGTACTGAGATACGTCGCCTCGGGATGTCGTTGCTGAGTAGCCATTCTTCTCATCAGTTGATTTGGGTGACTGTTGGTGAGTCCTACTAGCTTCTTTGCTTGAAGCAGTAGGTACCTGTCCAGGGGGATGATGCTCGACTCTGTGTAAAGACGCTCGTTGCTGTGATATTTCATTCGCTGCCGGTCGAAATGTGGTCCGGTACAAATCCTTAGTAGCTTTCTTTCGAACATTTGAAGTTCCTTCATGGCCGTCTTCGAGATGGAGAACCAGACTGGGAAGGAACAGCTGATTACGAGCTGCTTGTACATAAGAAGCTTCGACTTCTGGCTTGGTCCGTTTCTGCGTCTCATCAATGGGTCGAGTCGGTGGAAGGCCCAGTTGGCTTTTTTGATCAAGTTTCGAGATTGTGGGTTGAACCTTAACAACTCGTTGAAGTGGATGCCTAGGTACTTCACGTTCTTTTTGGCTGCTATTGTAGATCCGTCCGGAAGTTTCAGAACCAGAGTTCTGCAGTTGGCTGCGCTGCAACTACCTCTACTAGGTCTCCGGAAGCACACTAGCTCCAATTTGGAGGTGTTTATCCTGATGCCCCATTTCTTGTAGAAGGCGTAGAGTCTGTTGACGTGCTGCTCAACTTTGCGTAAAGCTACCAGAGGAGATATCGAGGTGGCATACGTAAGGGAGTCATCAGCATACAGGAGATGCAGATGGCACAGGCTGGTCAGATGTCATCAGGCTGTAGAGGAAGCGGCCAAGCATCGAGCCTTGGGCAACTCCGGCTTTGATGTTCTTCACTTGTGATTTGCAGTTGTCCATTTGTAAGTAGAATTTCCTGGAAGAAAGAAAAGAGAAAATAATTTTTATAAGCGACGGGGGTATATGTAATACGCCAAGCTTATGGATAAGGGCTTCAATCCATATGCTGTCGAATGCTTTCTGGACATCTAGAAAGCATCCAACGGTGACACGAGCCGACAAAACTCAGTTAAAGGAAAAGTACCAACGAGAACCGTTTGGCAATACGAGAAAGCCAACTGGGACGATCTCAACGGTTTTTTCAGTAACTTTAACTGGTCACTGTTCCTCGATAGTGACGTAGATTTCAGTGTAGATATGATTACAAACTTAATTCTTTGTGGAATTAGAAATTTTATTCCGAATAGGGTAAAATCTCTCAAATCCAAGGAAAACTCATGGTTTGATTCGAGCTGTAAAGAGGTTATTAGGGTTAGAGACGTTAGTTTCCGATGTTATAAGGCCAACCCTACTGAGGAAAACCAGAATAAGTTCAAACAAGCTAGAAAGACTGTAATGTTCATATTCGACGAATCAAATTTTTGCATGACCAGAAATTAAGGCAAAAAATACTACAATGTCCCACAGGTAGTAAAAATTTTTGGTCATTTGCAAAGAAATACGAAATGCTACTTCGTTCCAACGCTCGTCTTCAACGATACACCTTTTGTCAGCTCGATAGATACAGCCAATTTGCTTGCAGCACAGTTTGCTGTTAATTCGACGCTGCCAGAAAGAGTTATGATTCTGTACTGTATGGGACAAATCTTTTTTCGCACTCGTGCAGTTGCTAGAGTTCTAAAAGATCTCGACATTCATAAATCCGCTGGCCCGGATAGTATCCCCCCCATTATTTTGAAGAGGTGTTCTTCAACGCTGGCAAAACCACTGCGTAAGCTTTTCCATCTGTCCTATTCTACTGGTCTCTTTCCGAGTGGATGGAAAACAGGATTTGTCCAGCCTGTCCCTAAAAAAGGCGTATCTTCCTCACGCTCAAACTATCGACCAATTGCACTTACGTCCCTTCTTTCCAAGGTCATGGAAACGCTGATTAATTTCCAGCTTCTTAATGACCGGCAGTACGGCTTTCGCAGCAATAGGTCCACTGGTGATCTGATGGTATATCTCACCGGACAGTGGAAGACATCTTTACATCGTTTTGGAGAAAATAAGATTATTGCGCTTGATAATTCAAAAGCGTTGGGTTGAGTTTGGTATCAAGCTCTCTTATCGAAAATGCGCGCATTTGGTTTCGATGAATGTCTTCTTCGTTGGATCAGAAATAACCTGTGGGACCGTTTAATACAAGTTGTATTGGACGGTTTCAAATCTGAAATTCACAAAATAAATGCTGGTGTGCCCCAGGGCTCCGTTTTGTCTTCAACTCTCTTCCTTATATTCAAAAATGATCTTCTGTCTGAAACGTCTAATCCATTAAACTGTTTCGCTGACGACAGCACCATCAGCTTCTCATATTCGTTTTCAGATACACATCCATGTCCTTCGGATGTGGAACTTGAACGGCAGCGTATGATTAGCTCATTGAATTCCGATCTTGACAGCATTGTCCAATGGGGAATTAAAAACCGCGTAGAATTTAATGCTTCAAAAACTCAATGCTGTCTACTGTCGTAAGAGAAACCCACCCCCATGCCACTATCCATGAGTGGCACTTGCATTGAGGAAACCGAAAAGCTTTCAGTCCTCGGTATGTGTATCACAGACCACCTTCTGTGGAATGACCACATATTCGACGTCGCCAAAAATACTGTTAAGTGCTTAGGTTTTCTTCGGCGATGCAAGAAATTTTTCTCCCCTTCTGATCTGGCTGTAATTTATAAAGCCTTTATTCGTCCAAAAATCGAGTACATCTCTCATGTTTTGGGCAGGTGCTCCAATAACCCATTGGAGTTTATTAGAAAGAATTCAAAGAAGAGCTATGAAAATGATTGGTGAAAGAAATATAACTGATACATTTGCTTCTCTAGAACGCCGCAATATTTCTTGTATTTCATTATTTTAACGTTATTTTCATAAGCAGTGCTTTAGCGAAATAGCCAGTTGAATTCCTCCCTTAAACAATTCAACCGTAATACTCGTGCCTCTAGGAATGCCCATCAGTTGACCCTTAAGCCCAACTTCGGACGTACTGTCAAGTTCAGGGATTCTTTCTTTTCTCCCACCACGCGAATGTGGAATGTTTTACCCGACTCTATCTTTCCCTCCCATTTTAATATTCAGAACTTCAAAATCAATGTGCATCGGTTCCTCCCCTTAAATCCTTCCCTATTTTTCTAAAGCTCGCACTGTGTTAAATCATATTAAGGGTAGTCACAACCCCTTTAGTGCGCGCACATAATAAAAAAAAAATGTCCAAAGGGTGATTATGCCCCCCCCCCAAATTCAGTACATTTACACTGGTGCCATATCACCCCTTCCTGATTCTAATAATTGTTTGGTTTTAATTTTAGAATAGTTTTTTTGTAACTTTCGAGTGCATGAAGTGCACATTTTTTCAAGTCCCATTGCATTGTACGTATATTAACAACGTCTGATGCAAAAAATCACTTAAATAGCTCCATATCATCCGCCAGTAGGTGCCATAATATAACCCGCTATTTTTTTCACTTGTAATTTTTGTAATGTATTTTGTTATTGAAAACAAATATGCTTTACATTGTGAAATGCCCTAGTAATCAATTTTTTTCGTTTTATAAATTAGCTACAGATTATTTAAATCTATGTTTGAAATTATTATGCTTTTTACTTTTAAAGTTTTAAGAAAAATAAAAAAGGGTTCCCGCCTTTACTCTACATTCCTACATAAAGCAGCCATAATTTCTATGATTAATTTAATACTTAATACTTAGTTAGAATATCTACCTATTATTTCAAAAATCATTATTAAATTAGCCATTAAATACAAGCAATTAGAAAAAATTATTGGTAGGAACCAGCCCCAACGGCCGCCCATATGGGGGTTTCCCCCATCTCCCCACACAAGACGCATAGCATTTGCACAATTGTGCACCTTACCTACCGTTAACCGTTTAAACTGATTTGTCCGTTGTTTGTTGATGAATAAATGGTCTTGAATAAATGTTTTATTTGTCATAAAAACTAAAATAAAATAAGTATAAATAGTTATGGCCAAAGGGTTTTTTTAAGAGGAGGTGAAAGGAATTATTACCAAAACACATATTGTGAAGAACATGATGTAAAATAGTCGCGCAGAGAAAATATTAAAATAAGTGGTATGCGTATGTTTCGCCAAAATTCGTGGAAGGTCATTTTGCGATTCGCATTTTTGCTATTTTTAGCAAATAACGTTTCGTCGTTAAAATCTTATTTTCACAATTTTTATTAACTTTTTTCTTTAATTGGCTTTTTAAAGTTTGGCAATTTTTTATTTGGTATTCTGTTGTTTTCCAATTTTTATTTAGCATTTTGTTGTTCTGCATTTTTTTACTCTGCAGTGTGTTCTTTATAGGATTCGTGCAAAAAAAAAGTTCGAGATAATAATTTTCCCTTACATTACGATCGTCATTCTGTCTGTCCATCTGTCTGTACCTCAACCTGCAGCCTAAACGGCTGAAGCGATTTTTTTCAAACTTTGGACTTAAGGTTCTTATGTGATTCCTTAGAGGGGAAATTGAATTTTTTTTAGCTAAAAAAATAACGGTACCTGTCATACAAACCAATATACAAAAATTGATTTATTTCAAAAACGGTTCTAACGATTTTCAAAAAAATTACGAGGTACTAAAATTCCTAAAATAAATATTTTGGTATACATTTTTTTTTAATAACGGTTGTTAACGGTACCTGTCATACAACCGATCTTTTGGTTTTCAAATTTCTCGTTTACTACTACACCGATTTTAACCAAATTTTTTATACAAAAGGTCGCTTACAATTTTAACAATTTTGGATATAAATATTTTCGGAAAAAAAATTTTGGATTTTTAAAAAAAATATTGAATTTTTTTTTTTTGAAAATTCAATATCTTGCAATCGGATCAATGAATATTTTGTTAATTTTGTGTAAAATTGTATTGTATTTACTTCTAAAAGTTGGATTACCAAATTTTATTTTTAAAAATTTTCAAGAATTTTTATATATAAAAAAATTAATTTTTAAGAAAACCGCTCCAACGATTTTTAATTTTTTTTATAAATTCATTTTTATCAAACAAATCAGATGGCATATTGTTTTTTTTAAGCTCTATATGTTTTATCTATTTAAATAACAAATGTAAGGTTATTTGTATGTAAGAGGTCCTTTATTTAAAAAAATGACATCATAATGCTTTGGTACCAATACATATGCACATTGTCAACTTCAAGCTACGTTAAAGTTGTTAGCTACGAGAGCAAGTTTGTGCGATCCAGTCGTGGTCATTTTTTTAAAGTATTCAACCGATTTCGATAAATTTTATATTTGTAATTGGAAATCCGTATTTGGTGAGTTAATTCGGGTTTAACCTTAACCCCGCACTGAAAAACTCTTTCAAAAATTTTTATATAAAAAGTAAATTTGTAAAAACCGCTCCAACAGTTTTTTGATTGCTTAAGATTTTAAGCAATTACAAAAAATTAATTACATATTTTTGAACATTTTTGTAATTTTAAATTTTAAAGTTTCTAAATTTTATTTTAATTAGATATTTGACATTACATTATTCAAACATTAACATACGTCGTTAATGTCTAGCTTTATTATAAATGTTAATTTCAAAAGCAAGTTCGTGCGATCCAGTCGTGAACTTTATTTTTTTTAAATATTAGAGCCACAATAAATAATTAACTACCAAAAAGCTAAGTCAGAAATGGTGATTATACCATGTATACCAAATATTGAGCTTCATCACTTTAGTGTTCGATTTAAATCCTCAAATCTATTTCACTATACCTAGAAAAAAAGCTTAGTTAGGTATGTTTTTCCATGTTTTTTCCCCATGAATAACATGACCACTTTAACAGTATTTTCGTTTCCGGGATCTATTAATACTTTACCTGCTGCATTTCAAAATGAAAAAAAGGTCGAATACCTTCCTATATTATTTATAATCCTTAAGTATTGGAGCAACACAAGAACATGAACTATTTTGTACGAGTGCCACAACAAGCGTTCTCAATTCCTTGTCGAGCTTATAGATGTACACATAGTAAAAGGAGTGTAGTTGTAGGTAGATGAAGATCCTTGGCAAAAAAGGAGGATATTATTTGCATATTGTTGATTTTTTTGCCTTATTATTTTTTTTTTTTTAAATAGAAATTTCCATCACTACTCCGGTTTCTCTATTTAAATCACTTTTTTCCATTAGATTCATCGTCCTTCTGCAGGAATTAAAACTTGATGCGAAACAAAATAAAGAAAAAATTATATAAATGGAAAAAAAATATTGAAGGGTTTCCCGCCGCCACCGTTTCTACTCGTTTGAATTCGATTTGTTATCCATTTGGAATTACTAATATTTGTGTTTTGCCCTCTTGAAGTAGAAGTTTTTAAATCGGTCCTCCAACTCTGATGCTGCAGGAATTTGTGTTCTCTTTCGATGCTCCTGTCTTTCTCGGAAATAAGGATTTTCATATAGTTTTTCGTTTTTTCCATTCTCTATTCAGATGATTCGTTGCATTTATATTTCCGCGTAATATAATTTATTATTCTTCTGTTGATAAGAAGAGTAGGTTGGTTTATATCATAGACGAGAGCTATACGAGGAATCAGACATGAACACTGGAAGTTGTTGAAGAATATCTAATTCTTTACAAAAGTTTTGTGGTTTTTTTTTTTTTATTGCGAGTGCAACTTTGGTGAAGTGGTATATTATACAATGATGACCAGATATGAAGGAGAGAGGAGTTCAATTCAATTAGATAACCTATAATGTATTCTTTCTTCTGTTCTTTTTCATATTCAAAGCAGACTTGAAGGAGAAAATGCAAATAAAATGCATTTTTATTATAATAACTTCATCAAAAGTTGAGACAATTTTAAGACAAAAAATCAGGATCTCAGATGATTTTTTTTTCTCTAGAGAAAATTAATTCAAATTCACTTTAACAAGATTTTTCATTGAAATGCATTACCTAGAGAAGTTTACTTTAATAAATCATTTCTGATTTCCAATATAATTGCAAATTTTACAGACACGCTAAGTTCAAAATAGTAAAACAAAGAGATGAATCAATTTGAAAATTCAGAGAATCGAATTTCGCAGAAAGTCGTGGGACAAGTCTATTTAATTTGAATTCTAATCCTACTATTGGGATACCGAGCGTGAAGGTCGGGTTAGGGAAATAAATAAACGGCACGAAATGGATCACAAAAATTTCCTTTCAAAGCTAACAACTATAACGTAACTAGAACATTACGATATCATTAAAAAAAAAGTTCTAAAAACAAGTTAAAATATAAGTTAATTATACGATAAATTTCTAAAAATTTGTAAAAATTAAAAAAAAAAAATGATTAACCTGTTTTCAAGATATTGAAGTTTCAACAATAAAAAATTATTAATTTTATAAAATTCCAAAAATTATTTTTTAGAAAATTTGTATACAGAGTGTCCGGTAATTCGTGTGCCATACTTCGGGATGTGATTCTTGGTCATATTCTAAGAAAAATATTTTTTTTACAGTTAAGTCCGATTTTGAACTTTGACATCACTTTTTGACGATTTAAAAAAAAGGCTAACTTTGGTGTACCCATATTAAGGTCAATTTCTCTGTCAGTACTAACAGTATGGACCTCATTTTGGACTTTTTTTAGAAGAAATACTAGCCTTTAAAACTACGTTTAAAATTGTAAGGATCTCTTTTATACAAAAATTGGACAAAATCGGTGAAGCGGTTAACGAAAAATTTAAATATCAGAAAATCGGTTCTATAGAAGTTACCGTTAACCGTTATAATACTTAATTTTTGTTTGTACGAAAATATTTGGCTTACCTTAAATAAATAACGTTTTTTTTATTTTGGTTGTATGTTAGGTGCCGTTATTTTTAGATGTAAAAAAATGTTTCAATTTCCCCTCTTGGGAATCTTTTAAACCGTGTGTCCAAAGTCAGACAGATAGACGGACAGACAGACAGGCAGACAGAAACACTTTTTTCGCGTTCTCTGTCATCGTTATGTTAGGAAAAATTATTATCTCGAGGTCGCTTTTTGTACGAATCCTAAACTTGCTACTATACAGGTTGATTGGTATAAGGAGCACCAAAAAGCTGTAATGAGTAGGTTGGGTTAAGACAAGAAAAAAATTCTATGGGAGGGGGGTCAATTTTCCTCCGTTCAGGAGGGAGGGTCAATTTCCAAAAAAAAAAAAAAATGGCTTAAAACAAAAAAAAAATTATTTAAAAACAATGGTAAACTTTGCAATTCCCTGCTATACCTTTTTGGAAATCCAGAAATCTCTTCTTTAATTTCCATCTTTAATTAAGTTGAGTTTGTGAATCGTTTTTAAAAAATAATTTTCAAACTCGAAATTTTGAAAAAAAAATAATGTCAAACTAATTTCTTTCAACATTTTATATAATTAAGTATAATTTTGTTTTCAAAACTTAATCTTCTTCTTAAATTTTCAATCAAAAACTGAAAACCGCATGGTTGTAGGACTTTGACTTTTTAAGATATTAACAAATAAATAAACCAACATCTTAGTCAAAAAAAGAAAAAACGATGTTGATGGTAATCAACTGGTTGCTGAAATGATCATTTAGCCAGTTTCTTCTGAGTTTTATGAGAAAGTTGCTTCATTTATTTTTTCATATCTTGAAAAGTAAAAGTCCTATATCCATATGGTTTTCAGTGTTTGACTGAAAACTAATAAGCATTGAGTTTTGAAACCAAAAAAAGTATTTAATAACGTAAAATTTTAAATATAATTATTTTTTTCGAGTTTGAAAATTAATTTTGTTAAAACTATTCACAAACGCAACTTAATTAAAAATAGAAATTGAGAAGAGATTTATGGCTTTCCAAAAAGTTTTGTCAGGGGATTGCAAACTTTACCGTTGTTTTCAAATATATTTTTTTCTGTTTTAAGTAATTTTTTTTAGAAAATTACCCCTCCCGCCTAAACGGAGGGAAATAGACGCCCCCTCCTGTACGATTTTCTTCTTGTCTTAACCCAACCTATTCGTTACAGCTTTTTGGTGCACCTTATACCAATCACCCTGTATAGTAGATACCTATATATCGCAAGTTAAATTAATATTAATACCAAAGTTATAGATAGTTAAAATTTAAACTTTTTTAATAAAAAGTTGAAAATAAACGATTTATTTAACAAAAAACAGTTTTCCGAAAATTTAAGATGCCGGCACACGCAAAAGAGCTAGGAGGTCGAAAACCATACTAATAAACCCCTCTAACGATTTAAAGAAAATAAATCCACTAACTAATTTTTTGCATTTCAGCATTTATTTTTGTTTAATTAGACTGGGCTATTACAAATTATAAACGTCAACGGGTAAACAAATCTGCTGTTTTCAAAATATAAAACATTTCTTTAATGCAAATCGACTTTATTTAGTAAAATTACCCAATAAATTAACACTTAACATTATCGACATGTATATTTATGATGATGAAATATCGAGTATAATTTTTTTTTGTTTGTAATCATGAAAATTTTCATCAACTTTTGAATAAACAACAGTCAATGTCATATTTAGGGGTCACTTCCACAACATCGCTTTAGTATAAAATATTTACCCTGATGGTAGCGCGTCTTGTGATCTTTTTTTAGAAATATAAGAACCAAAGTTATGATTTATTACAGAAAATAAATCAGTTTAAAATTAAGATTTTAGACAAGTAAATGAGGTTCCGGGATTTTAGCACCTGATACATGTGTAATTGGTACAAAACTTACTTTACTTTATTTCAGATGTCACTCACAGCCCAGGTAGCTCAGGCAAAATGTACAAAAAAAATGGCCAATCTGCCAAAAGAATCCAAGTGAAGGTTTTTAAATGCAATTGTCTTTATTTTGCAATAAGAAATATTGTCGTGAAAGTCCATTACCAAATCGTGTGCGCGTCAATATTTATTCAAGGTTAAATGTCGAAAATATCAGTTTTTCGCATAAAACGCGGAAACGGTAAATGCTTTCGAAAAGTGTTTCATACAAAACTTGTAGATTATATCATTTTCAAAAAAAAAAGTAATGACATTTCAAAAATCGAAAAATGTCGAAAATGGTCGTTTTCACGTATAAATCCTAAACAGTTCAAATTTTTGAAAACATCTGAATGCAAAGTTTGTTTTAAAGATATAAATTTTTTAAAAGTTTGACAAAAAGTTCAAATTTCAGTTTTTTGCTATTAAAAACACAAGTTGTCGAAAAAAATCATGCACTCAGTTTAAACATCATAATATTCCCTTCAAAAAAATATAAAACTTTTTTCCATACGAGTCATAAGTCGCAAGATATTGTGTCAACTATCAAAAAAAAAACGGTTTTTGGCATACATCTTTTAAACCCTAAGCTCAATCGAAAAATTACACTAACAAAATTTGTAAAATATGTAAAATATTATACAAGTATGCATTAACAGTTTTTTTCTATAAGCCATAATTTTTTGACACCATTATTTACATAAAAACACCAAAAGTCTAAAATACCGGTTTTTGGCTCTTTACTCTTAAATGACGAATTTTTCGGAAAATATTTTATGTCTACTTCGCAGATGTGAATATTCCCCAAAGGAAATGTTATAACACTCAGTTGCAAGATATTGCGACTTCAAAAATGGACATCTTCGAATAAACAGGGTTTTGTAATAAAAATGTTTGTACATTGTACAACTATATTTCCGAAGTTTGACCATTTTTGAAGTCGCAACATCTTGCAACTGATGCGTTATACGCAAAAAAGTCGTTCTAAGGAAAAAAAATAATAATTTTTTCTTGTAGGGATTTATATAATGTACAAACTTTGCGTTCAGATGTTTTCAAAAATTTGAACCGTTTAGGAGTTAAACGTGAAAAACGACCATTTTCGACATTTTTCGATTTTTGAAATGTCGATATCTTCTTAACGGTGGGTCGTAAGAAAAAAATTGTCATAACTTTTTTTTTGAAAATGACATAAACCTTCACTTGGATTTTTTTGGCAGAAAAAGGTACAATTTGCCTGGGATAAGGGTGGACTACGCCTCAACCAACAAGCCCTTTACCAGCCAGCTCTGTCCCTAGCTATCTTCTTCCAGTTGTGCACAGCACACCATAAGTTGGTTGAGGTCGTTCTTGCCTTGTACACGCCACCTGTTATGGGTTCTTACTCTGCTGCGTACACCATCGGGGTTGAATTCGAAGACTCTTTGGGCAGGTGCGTTGTTGTGTCCATATACGCTTCACGTGCCCCAGCCATCTCAGCCGGTGTATTTTCAGCTTTTTGACAGGGTCCTTCGATACACACCGGACCGAAAATCACCCGAAGAATCTTCCTTTCAAAGCACCCTAGAAGACTTTCATCCAATAGAGCAGGACCGGGATGATAAGGGTCGTGTATAACAAAGTCTCCTTGGTTCTCTGAGAGAGGGCCTTACTACTTAAATGCCTTATTAGACCGAAGAAACAGCGGTTGGCAAGAGTAATTCTTCATTTGATTTCTGCACTGATGTCATTTTGCGAGGTAATATTGGAGCGCAGGTAGACAACGTCCTTGACAATTTCGAAGTTATATCTGTCCATCGTGATATTTTGCCCGAGTCGACGATAGTGAGATTCCTTTCTCGATGACAGAACAAATTTCGTCTTGTCCTCATTAATCGCCAATCCCATTTTAGCCTCCTCCGATTCAATGCTAGCAAATACGCCTGTCACAGCTCGCTTCGTTCTGCCGACTATTGGTACAAAAGTATACACCTTAAATGCCAGTTAGTCAATAAAGTTCAGCTTGTTTCAATAATAAGTCAGCTATAGATTTAAAAAAAAAAATTCTGAAGGTTGCTCAGGTTTTTAGCACATAATATTTGGGATGTTCGTGAAAAATTTATACTGTTTGAAAAGCCACCAAATATTTATATTTATATTTAGTTTCATAAATTGATCACACATTTTTTTTTCTACGAATTTTGTTGAAGGCCGTATGAGGCTCTTGGCAACTTCATCATCTTTAAAAACTCATTTAAACACGTCTATAGCTGATCAACTAGTGGAATATAGGACATTATGTTGTGCTAAGATCCCGCAGCCAGATAACGGGGCTTTCCCAGTCATTAACTGGAGGCACTCTAACACTTAAATTCACACCGTTCAACAGTAAGTTCAATTTTTTCCATGGAAAATCTTAATTAATTAACTTTCTAATAAGACCTACCGCGTTACAAAAGATGAAATTAGTTATAAACATTTATGTATAGGTATGAAAATAAATTGTATATTTTTATTAGTAATATTAAACCTACAATTAATCTTTGTAACTTATTCAAATTAAGAAGATCCTGTATGTTACTGTGTAAGGTTAAATAAATAAATAAATAAAATAAATGAAATATTACAAATATAATTTTTGAAACTTTTAACGCCTCTTTACGCTCAATCGGACGGAGTCTCTTACAGAATTTGTCCTTTTTCTTAAAATTACCTATACAAATTGGCCTATACCGGGAGCTACATGTTATTATTTTAAAAGAGGCAACACTACACTTTTATTTTCATTAGGTGTACCTGTATCTACTATTTCATCTTTCATTTGGTACCATTTCCCATAGTTAGATTTGTCGATCTTTTGGGAAGCCCTTTTTTGACGACCTTAACGAATTCTCCGGAACGAAGATCAAAGATTTGACTTCTTTCCTCAACGCGACGAAATGGATCTAGGATTAACTTCGGTACCCTCTTCCACCATCTTCTTCCCCAAACTCCTATGACTGCGAGCTAGCAGACTAATGATTTTTGAAGGTGGCTCATGGTGCACGAGGACCGGACGATTACACAATTAGGCCGATCTCCGCTTCAATACCAGTCAACAAGTGCCTAGGTGGCACAATGTAGATGGCTCTTAGGTGCGGATTTCGACCCTTTTGAGTGTTTTCCTATGTGCAAGTCCAAGAAAGTTTCAATGGATCTAGAATTAACTTCGGTTTCCTTTTGCACCATTTTCTTCCTCAAACTCCTATGGCTGTGAGCTAGCAGACTACTGGTTTTTGAAGGTGGACCATGGTGCACGAGGACCGGACGATCACACGGTTGTGCCAACCTTCGCTTCAATACCAGTCAACAAGTTGCCTAGTTGGCACAGTGTAGATGGTTTTAAGTTGCGAACTATGGTCCTATCGGGTGTTTTTCCTATGTCCAAATCCTTAATAAGTTTTATCACATGTCTTAATCCAATAAAAGCGTCTGGTCATACAGGCGGGTATGGTACTTTCTCTGGTAACCACAAGTCATGTTGTGCAAACAGACGGAGGTGTACAGAGATTACCATATCCGAGTGTTCGACTAGATGATCACCCTAAGGGATCAGATCGTATGCGTCCTGGGCAAATCAGCAAATTGCTTAGCGTAGCATACTGCAGCCGAGCTCGAGCGTAGGCGATGATCCGTTGGGAGATCTATCACCAAATACCCTCATTATCTTAAAAAAAATGTTCTTTTAATCCACAGGTCAAACGAGTTATGGTATCAACACGGCGCATTACAGCGTTAATTGGGTCATCGAGCGAGGATGCTTGTGACCGCCATCTCAACCTACCTACCTAAATTTGTCGATTAAGTATAAATGTATGTAAGTGTACCCAGCGGAAAAAAATTGAAAAATTCATTGGGGAAAGATCAGCTTTTTCCTTGAGGAATGGCAGCTACACCGTCCACTTTTCAGCTGACTCTTCACTGACTTAATCATTCATGACGTTTCCTTTTATTATTTGGCTAGTGAATTGATTGAAGAATTCAGCTATAAAATTCATTGGGGACGATATTTCCCGCTGGGTAATTAAAATGTCTAATCTAATATAGGTATACTTAATGATTCGATAGCTGGTTCACTGCTTGTTTTTAATCCAAATCCGAACCTCAATTAAATTCATAATAGAATTTATCTGTTATGAAAACAACAATCAAAAAATGGAACATCAAGAGGTGTTTATTGAAATTTCATCACCAAGCTGACACAAAAATCCCCCATATTATTCGCACACGTCCTAACGTTATAACGAGATTGTAATCCATTTAAGTTAAAGGAATCCCAGCATATGTCAAAAACAATTTTAAAACACTGTCCCATCTTTGTATATGCATCCTTAAGTTGTCAGCTTCAGTTAAAAAATATGAAAGGTAGGTAAGTATAACGTTAACTTGTTTTTCTACGAAAAATAAAATTTCAAAAAATATATTAGATATTCTTTTTTTGGAATGAAAAAGGAAGAGTAAAAAATAAAAGTCTTTAATACTCCATCTCAACCCTTTCCCCTTCACCTCCCCCCCCACCACTCTACAACAAAGACATAATGTTTTAAAATCCCCTGTTATAACAAAGCAGCCATCATTTTTCTTTTTTATTTTTGTAACAAAAATAATAAAAAAATAGAATAAGGAATAAAAAAAAACACACAGAGAAAAAGAATATACTCAAGGATGCACCTTCGAGCTATCAACTCGTTTACAGTTTAATTTTCTCTTTCCCGTGTTCGCCTCCTTATTCAATGTTACCATATACTGTACGTTACGTTGTTACGTACATTCCTTACTATACCGTTAGTATATTGTTCACAGGGTGATATGCCAGTGCCTTTGACTTTCAACTACAAAAAAAGTAATATAAATGTGGGTGGTGCTTGGTGGGTGGATGGGTTCCTAACGGATTACTGCAGATGACAACAGAGATTCAGATGGGTGACAGGGGGTGTCTATGGACGTCAAGAAGAGCAGGAGTATAGGTAGTTCAAAATGGGCGCCAATTCCGGACGTGATATGCATTATTAAGCAATAAATATTAAAAGGATCGATCGTGTATGGTAAGTTCGACAATGTTTTATCCTTTTATTGGAAAAGTTTAAATTAAAAGTTTTCGTTCGCTTAGCTTCTGTGGGACTGGAACTGGGACTGAGACTCTAGAGACCATCAGACTTCCCACAGAGGCAACTCAAACTCTATCCTCTCTTGCTTCGATTTTCTCTGTATTTGCCTTTTCGTTGTCCTGCTGTCAATATTCTTTAAGGTTTTTTTTTATAGAGCAATATGCTGCCAATGCCAATGGGTAAAATTGGCAAAAGGTGTGGGTGCTGCAATGGAAAGTTAAGCTGGCCAAAAGTTTTTCGAGTGACAGTTTCTTTTAAAGATTATGGGATTTCGAAGTGAGCTATATTGTAAAAAATACCTTCGGTAATTGTTGGGAATTTCCAAAGAGTTTATATAAATATGTGCGTGTGAGTGCAGTTGACTTTATTGTTTTTTTTTTTTTGTGGCTGAGTGAAATTTTAGAGGGAAATATGGTGATTTTTATGGCACTTTTGTATTTCTTCCCATCATGGTTCAATTTGTTCATGCTTCAAATTTAGATTTGTGGGTCTTCGAAAATTATAGAACAGGTCCTTGAAACTTTTAAATGGACTTTAAGTTATTTGAATAGATGTGTCTTTGAATTTTAAGAAGCCAGAATTTTAGTCAATATTCAAAACAGTGCGACACACATATATTGATACCAACAATGTTCATGCTCTCATTCTTATTACACCTTCTTTTGACAAAGAACAGCCTTCGGTAATAATTTTTTGTTAGAAAAAATATTTCCATAATTCAGAGCCAGATTAATCATTGAAACCACTTGGTTGCTGGTTGGGGTCTACTTTAGGAACACTACTAAAAGTCATTCACAATGTTAATACATATTTACATTCATAACTCAAATTCCGTATAGTCAACAAGGACTTCTTGCGAAAATGTTACCAAGAAAAGAAGGTAAATTTATTTGAAAAAAAAAAAAAAAATATTATTTCCTACTGACCTTAATTTTTGTCAACAAGCTTACTTCACCTAAATACATTGAAAGGTTTACATTGCAACATTGAGATGGCTTCTACGAAAACGGCATTGAATTTTTAGTTTCCAGTTTACTATGAGCTCTCGGGAAAAATATTAAGAAATACTTGCAAAGAGCGAAATCTACTACACATTAACAGCACTTGCCACAGTTGGTAAGTTTTTCAGTGAGATATTTGAAAGGATAAAATAGCTTCACACACATGTTATGTATGTACTTACAATGGAGGATGAAGTTGAGCTTTGGTAAGACATAGAATTTTGTTAAGCTATCATTGGTTCCTCAGTGATAAATAGTAAATTTTGAAGGGTGTGATTCTATTGAATGTGTCATGTCTTTAAAATCTTCCGAGCTAAGGCATCCGTTATTACATTCAGGTCGTAATAGTGTTTTATTTATTTTACTTCAAAATTAATTCATAGTAAGTATGTATCATAAACTATACCTATATATATACATACATACCCTATTTAAATGTATAGTAGGGTGGTTGTCTACAATGGCTTTTGTTTGGATTTTAATATTTGGGAGATGGACTTAAATCAGCTCCAAATGAAGAACAGATAATTTTCGAATTTTGTAGGTTATTATTTTTATCCGATATTAGTCGGTGAATTATGGACCTAATTTCGTTATATCATAAAGGCACAGGATGATTTAAAACCCATAACATCTGCGATAAGAAAGATGTGCATCATGTAGATTGAAATTCGACAAGTACAATATTGTATCGGAAATTATGTCTCTTTCCCTTGTTTGAACGGCAATTTCTTTAAAAAATATTTTTTTTTTTTAACTTTTTTCTCAAACATTTTATTTTGACAATTCATTTTTCAGTTTTTTGAAATAATTTGATTGGAAAACATTTTAAAAGAATGCTTTAAAAATTCATTCAACACATTATTGTAGGTCTTTGCGTTGTTATCAAGTTTTTGTTTTGGTAAAATTAACAAACGTCATTGTGACTTTTAGAATTGGGCGTGTTCAGAATCATGATATATACATATGATATCTCAGAGAATTAAAAAAAAATTCTTACCGTGTTCTGTAACTTCTGGTATAAACCTAGTTTATACCAGAAAAATAATTCAAACGTCTAAATTTACTCAACGATTAGGAAAGCTATATTTTTCGTAAATTATTAAGGTATAAACGCTCTCCCAAACCAATGAGAATCACCCGTTGTCAACGACGAAACTACATCAACAACATGTTGTTTTCTTCGTCGTCAACGTATGATTTCATTGGTTTGGTAGATCCTTAAAAGTCGGAAGCTGTCGGAAGCAGATGTCATAAGCCAATGAAAAGTAGCTTTCTGAACATTCAATATTTCACTTTCGTGAGCTCCACACTTCCGAAAGCAAAAGTTTACGTAAAATCAAGAAACCTAACAGAGAAACTGATTTTCTGCCTTCGTTAATTTTCGTCCGAACACTGCAGTGAGCTTGCGACCATTAAAGTGCCACCTTAAAAAACGACTTACGATTTCTTCAACATCATACTTGAAGGAATAGTGCAAAACTCTCACGTCAACACTAAAGGCACAATTTTTCAAAGGTCCATCCAATTACTTGCATACTCTGACGATATTGACATAATTGGAAGCACAAAGCGTGATGTCACTGGAGCTTTGGCGAGCATTGATAAGGAAGTGGCAAAAATGGGTTTAGCGGTGAATGAGGACAAAACAAAGTATATGCTGTCATCTAGAAAGGACGCTCAACACCGACGCGACGTCTCGGATAGAACGTCACCATAGACAAACATAACGTTGAGATAGTTAAGGACTGTGTCTACCTGGGCTCCGCTATCAATTCAGACAGTGAAGGATACCAGCGATGAGATCAAACGAAGGCTAACTCTTGCCAATCTAAGAAGGCAATTGAGAAGTTAAGCGCTCTCTCGAATGACTAAAGTGTCCCTCTACAAAACACTTATCATTCCGGTCCTGCTGTAAGGTGAGAAGCATGGACCCTGTAAGCGGCGGATAAGTACGCTTTGGGAATATTCGAGAGAAAAATTCTTCGGTTGACCTTCGGTCCCGTATGCATAGACGAAGAATGGAGAAGAAGATACAAAACAACGAACTGTACGGGCTGTACAGCCACATCGATCTAGTCATAAAAGTGAAAAGGCAACGACTCTGGTGGCTGGTTCATGAAGAGCAGATGTACACCAATGCTCCGGCCCGAAAAGTCTTTGAATCCATCCCCGAGGGACGGCGCAGTCAAAGAAGACCACGAAACCGGTGGCGCAGGCAAGTGAAAGATGATCTCAACCAACTTGGCGTGCGAAACTGGAAACAGCAACCTAGGGACAGAGCTGGCTGGAGAAGGCTTGTTGGTTGAGGGTTTGGTCCACACCGGACTGTAGCGCAACCATAAGTAAGTAAGTAAGTAAGTTAGTAAGTTAAAATACGACTTACGGTTAAAACGAGACTATTTGTCGTGAATCTTACATTTTTGTATCGTTTCGAGACATTCGACTCCGATTTTGCGTTGTTTGGGTTCTCCATTAAAAAACTTCAAAATCTAAACACTTTTAACTTTTGAAGTTAAATATTTGACATTTAACGAACAGCTGATTCAATAACACAGCATTTAACGAAATGAATAAAAAAGTCGTTCATACTAACTTTTGTGTAAGCTTATCATTTAACACAATTTGTAAACTTATGACGTTGCATGAATACCCTTATCACTTTCATTGCTTGCTAGTGACAATTCCGACTTCACGCCAAAATACTTAATCACAACTCGTGCCGACCCATTCAATTTTAACAGGATACTTACTTACTTTACTTTTGATGGCGCTCACAGCCTAGGATGGGCTTCGGCCTCCACTAACAAACCCCTCCAGCCAGCTCTGTCCCTAGCTAGCCGCTTCCAGTTGCGCACACCGAGTGCTTTGATGTCGTCATTCACTTGATTGCGCCACCTGTTACGGGTTCTTCCTCTGCTGCGTACCCCATCGGGATTCGGATCGGATTCGAAGACTCGTCGGGCAGGTGCGTTGCTGTCCATACGCTCCACGTACCCAGCCATCTCAGCCGCTGTATTTTCAGCTTTTTGACCAGGTCAACGTCGCTGTAAAGCCCGTATAGCTCGTCCTTGAATCTTCTCCTCCATACTCCTTCGATACACACCGGACCAAAAATCACACGATGAATCTTCCTCTCAAAGCACCCTAGCAGATTTTTATCCGAATCTTTCAGTGTCCATGCTTCTGATCCATAAAGCAGGACCGGGATGATTAGGGTTTTGTATAAAGTCTCCTTGGTTCTCTGAGAGAGGGCCTTACTACTTATATGCCTTCTTAGACCGAAGAAACAGCGGTTGGCAAGAGTAATTCTTCGCTTGATCTCTGCACTGATGTCATTCTGCGATGTAATAGTGGAGCCCAGGTAGACAAAGTCCTTGACAACTTCGAAGTTATATCTGTCCATCGTGATATTTTGCCCGAGTCGACGATGTTGAGATTCCTCTCTCGATGACAGCATATACTTCGTCTTGTCCTCATTAACCGCCAATCCCATTCTAGCCGCCTCCGAGTCAATGCTCGCAAATGCCCCTGCCACAGCTCGCTTCGTTCTGCCGACAATGTCTTTGTCATCCGCATATGCAAGCAATTGAACGGACTTTTGATAGATTGTACCGCTGGTGTTGACATGTGCGTTGCGTACAATGGCTTCAAGAACGATGTTGAATAGGTTGCATGATAACGCGTCGCCTTGCCTCAATCCTTTCTCAACATCAAAGGAATCGGTGGTGTTCTTACCAATTTTGACGGAGCAGCGAGATTTCTCCATCGTCATCCTGCACAAGCGGACGAGTTTGGCAGGGATGCCGAGACTCGACATGGCTCTGTATAATTCGTCCCTTTTCACGCTATCATACGCGACTTTAAAATCGATAAAAAGGTGGTGTGTGTCGATCTGGAATTCCCGGGATTTTTCCAAAATCTGGATATAGGAATATAAAATGCAGAGGTATATGGCACGAACTAGTTCTTATGGCTCGCGATTAGAAGTGGGTGTGCCATTTTTATAAGGTATTTTTATTTTATACGAAAATTACATTGCTAATAATAATTGTGAAGACAGTATACACTAGAACATTAATTAAAAAATAAATAAAAATGTAACACCGCACTCAAAACCAAACAGTTTCCGCACACAAACGTCGCCAGTCTTCCATTGCTTTCACCACCCCGCAGCTTCATTAAATAAATGGCTAGCGCAGTTTTTGACTTTGAACCACACAAGGACGGCGTCTGTTGCAAGATATTTGAAAATTGTTCTCGGCTAATACACAACCAGATATGTATTTCATTGGGTTCCATGTTTTCAATATTTTCAAAATCTAGAATAGACGTTCCTGTCAAAGCAGCTTTCATAAGACCCATCATGTTTAAAAAGTCACCACAATTACAATCGTGCCAATGATTTGGACTATCAATGATCTCATCCCAATTATTGGATCTTAAATGTCTTTTACATATTCTTGCTTCTTCCGACACATAAAAGTTCGAATTTACCAAAAGTGATATCCATATATTTTCAGGAACCCGATGACGTATAGTACTTCTACATCTCTCAAATACAGATCGTTGTATTATTAGAGGTTTTAGCATATTCTTCAATCTGACGTACACATTCGTGCACGGGAGGGTTTCGTTGTACAGCTCTTTGGGCTCGTTGCCAGCATGGTCGGCAAACGTATTCTATACCATTATAATAAACAACCTGGAAAAATATTGATTGGAAGTTAGCGCCAACCTCCACGAACGAAAAACACATGTTTAGAATTGGATAACAATTGGAAAGTTTTGGTTCGGTCGAATTTTGTCTAATCGAACTTTGACCAACACTCGCAAAAACACTCGATAAGTAGCTACATATATGTACATATGTATATATAATAAACTTGCTGTGGGGCAATAGCTTCAATTATATATTGAGCACTGGCGGCATTTTCCTCAAAAAAAAACACGGTTTATTTCGAATCTTCTTCTAATTGAGGAATTGCACAAAACACAGACTGATCGATTTTCTGCCATGTTGAAAAAGTTCTCAGATTAGAACTTTAGAGAAAAACAGATACAAGTATGCAAGCAGAAGTCAAAACTCAAAATACTTAAAGGAGCGATTAAAATCGCGCAGTAGATATCGACATTAGCATATCTGATTGCTTTGATCATGCTGGTCAGCGTGAGGTAATCAAGTTACTCTCATTTCGCTGAATTGAAAGTACTAATAACAGGAGGTAGTGCTTTTGGAGGATTCCAAAAAGTCCAAACTTTTTTATAGGTACCGGAGGCATTGAGAACCTCTCTGACTCGCATTCGTACAAAGAGGGAAGTCTTAGCTATGTTATTTGATACTCCATTCTTAGAATTCTCTTGAAAAGAGGTATACTTATACCAAAATGACACAGAAAAAGTGCATTTTCTCACCGAAACAGCCCGAAGAGGCTTGTCCAACCACCGGTTTTGTCAATGGTTGGCTCAAAAGTATCGGTTGGTATCCTATTTTAGAAGGCTACGATGAGATAGGAAATCTTATACTGTTGCCTTTTTGACTAGTTAAAGGGGCTTAGTAAAATAACCGTGGGCTATCTTGACCTATTACGTATTGTGTCATTAGACGTTGGATAACGCATCAGATAGACCGCCATCTGTCCCAAAAATGCATTTGCAAATGTATTCATATCTTTTTTCCTAAATACACTGTAGCAAAACGCTCAAGATACTCATTTTTAGCAGACCTTTCATTTGACACTAATGTCATTCGTGGCCGCTCGCACCCAAAAATGCCCATTCTCCTTTAAATATTTATGTTTCGTACATTATAAAAACGAAACGAACCTAGGTATAGGTTGGTACTTTATTATTTTCTACTATTATATTTTTCCTTGAATGTTAAATGTCCTTAACCAAATGAATTTAATTAACAACAATGTTAATATATGTTTTTTTTTTTTTTTCTAGATTGAATTTGTCATAATTGGTAAGTTCCTCTTTTCTTTAAGGTTCAAATCCTATACAGTATATACAGTTTATTACATATATCTAGTACCTACCATCAATACCATTATATATATATGAGTAGTTATTTCATTGCTCTATAACTATTACCAAATTTATATTTAACAATTTTAAGTGGTCAACAATAAAGAACATCATTTTGGTATGACACTTACATAAATTAAATTTTATTTCTTTTCATTCTACATCGAAATTTAAGGTTCTATTTTAAAACAAAATAAATAAATTTAATCCCTAAAAACTAATTCTTCGTTTTCTTACACAAACAAAAACATACATTATGTTTTCCTTCTTTCATTCTTACAAAAATAGAAATAAAAAAAAGAACTAATATTTAACAAGCAAAAAATAAATTACTGAAAACAATAAGTATTAAGGACATTGAATTCCTTTCTCACACAAAAAGATATCCCCCCATTCTACTTCTTGTAACTTCTATTATATGTATTTGAAAAGCAATCCCTTTTCGTGTGAATTCCATTGAATTCGCTTTCGTCCTCTTTTGTAAATATTGAACAGGAGCATTGGCAGCAGTAGCAGCAGCAGCAGTAGGAGTAGCAGTTTAGTGTATAGCAAGCAGCATTACAACTTCTCACCACTTAAATTGAGTATATTGTAGTAGTTGTGATCAGGAAATCGTTCTAGTTCAATGTAGTCCATTTCCGTGTGTAAAAGTTTATCGAGCATTTGTACTATTTCGGAGAATGTTGGTCGTTCAATGGCGTCCTGCGCCCAACAATAGTACATGATGTTGTACAATTCCCGGCGACAATGCTCTGGTTTCTCTAATCGATAGCCATCCCTCACCTATTCATAATCAAACACACAAAAAGGATATGAGTATAAAAAAAAGAAAAAAACAGAAAATGAAAAAGGACAACAGTAAATAAATAAAAATAGAATCGATATTATGTATAGGTATGTAAATACATATATCTATGTGAAGTGGAAAGGAATAGGACAACAATGATAGCAGCAGGACCGGAATATAGGTTCCTATAGAGAGAAGGATTCTTAACCATTAAAGTGAACGGATACGATGGCACTTGTGTTTTTACACAGTAAGGTTAGCTGGAGTGAAAGGATAATAAAAGCTGAATGACTGCAATTAAATGTACTCCTCTCAATATAGTTGGCACGTCTAACAACAAAACTAACAAGCTCCCAGCTCCTGGCTCCCATTGCAGGATGAAATCCCAATGATACGATAGCGCAAATATAACCGTTCCGCTGACTCCCATAAGGCGAAATGGTATACATCCTGTCGTCTTCATATAGTGGGGCACGCTATAACTACATATAAGGACCAGGACACTGATGTTATTCCCGAAAAGGGAGGTTTAGATATTGGCCATCATCGCCACAATCATTCCCATTATCAAGATACAAACACACATACACATGCTATCGACTTGCCCTCTTCAAAAAATCAAAAAACTAGACGGAAAAGGACGAAAAGGCAAGCGATAGACCGAAAGAATGTTTGATTACCTTTCGCATAACATCTGCAGCTGATATCCCCGGATATGGTGTTGAGCCCAATGTTACGATTTCCCACATTAGTATTCCGAAGCTCCAAATGTCCGATTTCACTGAGAATATATTATCGTAGAGTGATTCGATAGCCATCCATCTGCAAGAAAATAAAAAAAAAATCAAGAATATTTTTATTACGAAAACATTTAAAAGGGCAAATTATGGGTTGTAAGGAATTGTTCAACAAAAAGAAGTTCATCAGTTTATACAATTTGTAAAGAAAACGTTTATTTTTGGACCAATTTTAAAGTTTTAAAAATAAACCACAGAGTTTTAAGTTCTAGGGATAATTTTAATAGCATTAAACTTCCAAGCTCAATTATTGGAAGGTACTACCATCTTGCTTTTAAAACTTGAAAAAAGTCCAATAAGTATAAGATTATTATCGAGGGATTTCTTTTCTTTCAAAAACATTGCCTTTTAGGCATGTGATAAACACCTACATTTTAGTAAGGAACGATTGCGTGCAAAGGTTCTTATTATTGAATAAAATCATCCTTGGGTCCCTGAGAGAATGCTCAAACTATCCACTATTCAATATTTTGATTATACCTTCATAACTCGAAAGAAAGTCCAAATTTTAAATATTAACTTAAGAAGCATTTTGTTAGAAATTAAATGGATGGTTTACAAAACCTTATAATATAATATATGCAGAGAAAATAACAATTCTTACGTGTAGTTCATTTGCGCCAAGTTATGCATTTGTAAAAATATAAGAATTTAAGGTTTAGATAAGATAAGACATAATGAAGACACACAATGTATATGTTATGTTTTCCGCAAATTAGTAGTAGTGGTAGTCCAATTAAATAAGATATTCACTTCGAGAAAATTCCGACAAAGCTGAGTTTTGGTGGAGAGCTTCATTTTGTCGTTCTGAACAATTCCTTCAAAGTACGCTAAATTTGGAGTGGAGCAAAAAATTATAGGGGAGGGGAAAGGGGGTAAGGTAGATAATGTAGATAATTATGCTGTCTACAAGTTGGTTTTAGATCATTTTGGGAAAAAAAAATTCTTCGGAGTTATAAATCAAAACGAAACACAATCAAACTGTTGAACATGGCAACATTTCCCTTCCAGTACCACTCTAAAAACAGTTTTTTCTAATAGAAAAAGTTTGTCCAAACATTAACAAAAACAAAAAATTTGCCCACCCAAAAGTTTTTTTGACTAAATGTACTGTACCCCAATGTTTTCGACCGTTTTTCTCCAAATCTATCAATTTTACAAAAAAAGTGTTATAACTTTTTTTGTGTAGAATCACATGAGCTACAATGTGTACCTACAACTTTTTTCAAAGGAACCTAAAGTATTCGAGTAATTCGGAAAAATCTGAACCTTACCCCCTTTCCCCTCCCTTTCGTTTCTATTCGCTTATTTTCTGTGATATTCACAAATATTAAAAAACGACTAGCACCAGCGCACGTGACAATTTTGTCCGAAACGTAATGTGGCGTTTTAGGTTTTTAACATTCTATACTAACTTCTTAATACATGCATCATTCTCTGAATATTAACTTATAAAGCAATAAACCTGAAAAGCTAATTTCAGACTTAAAATAAATAATTTATATCGTCTTTTAAGATCTCAGTTTAAAATTTGAAAACCCACATTTTTAAACATAGATTACATATTTTTCTTAACCCTTTCTTAATAATAGTAAATATTATCATATTGATCAATGCCAATATATTTCTTCACTTCTCTCGAGTTTTCGACTGTTCAAAAATCATAGCAAACCTTAATTTTTTTTAATTTTTGTTATTGTGTATGTCTACGATTTTTTTAAATTTTTATGACCTATCAACACCATTTAGAAAATAAATTGGTTTTGGTAAATTTTTTGGAAAAAAACTTGAAATGCCAAATTTTAATTCTGGGTTTGAAAATCCTTTGTGACGACCAGAATCCTGTTTTTAAAGTTTTGCAAATACTATAAGACCACAGTTCTTTTATTCAGAATTCTTTATATCCAAATATCTGTAAATATAAAATGCTGTTGTTGTAAAAAGTGCTAAACTTATATTTAAATTCTGTGCTTTGAAAAAGAAGTTACATAACGCGAAGCACTTTTGAATTAATAACAAACTGCTGAAGAATCTGACTAGGCGGAAGAGAATTTGTTTGGCTTAATTTTTTGTATACAAATTGTTACCTTAATCACTGAGGGAAAAAATGAGATCAAAAATTAAATACGACCGTATTTGATCTAAAGTATTTTAAATTAAGTGGAGCATTTTCATATTAACGTTGAAACAATGTTAATTTGAAAATGCGACGTAATTTTAAGAGATTCAACCTAGTTTCAAAGTACAACGTGTTTATTAATACATTGAAGTCAACTTTTGTACATTTGCATTCCGTTAAACGATGTTTTAAAGTGAAACATTATCATTTTTATATTTGTATATATTGACATCCACATTTAAAGTACGCTCAACCTTGATTCAAAGTGAAACATATTCATTTTTACATTGAAATCCACATTTTACATTGCGATCCACTTGTATGGCATTTAAAGTGTCATCATCGTAGTTTCAAAGTGTTGCATTATCAAGTAAACCTCAACTTGTTTGTACTTGTAAGCTAAATATAAAGAATTTTGAGAACGCGTTGTTGTTTTTCGAAGTAGCTCCCTTACATTTGTGAACAAATTAAACGCGCACTTAAAATTCACTTTCATATAATCGAAAAACAATATTTAATTACTTTTCTTATATTTATTACTATGAAATACTCATAGCATTAAAAGTCGTCACAAATAAATGATTCACCACAAAAATAAAATGCGACGAGCATGAATATACATTTGTCTTTGTCTTACATAAATTTAAACAAAGAAGCGTGGCGTGGGTAGCCATTTTGAATCAATACCTAACCAAGCGAAGTTCAATCTACGTTGATTCGAAGTAGATAAATGTTGTTTTAAAAGATGAATGAATTTGATTTACCTATGATTCCACTTTAATTCAACATATAAACGTTGTAAAATCTACTTCGTTTTTAAGTATGGAAACACTTTGAAATAAAGTCGCTCCACTTTGAATTAAGAATTTTCGGCGTTGGCTCCAAATCGTTCCGAAAAATACTAGAATCAAAGTTTTTTACTTTGATTTTACGTTGTTTTTTCTCTGTGAACCAATATCTCTTTAACTTGCAGTTGATTCTCGTGAACAACTACAAGAATACTTCAAATCACTGTGTACTTTTCATCTAACTTTTCATCACTCTTGATTTACAACATATTTTGTTCTGACAGAATAACAAAAGCCTGATAAGTAAGTTAAATTTTTGACAACTCGCTCAAATAAATAATTAACAAAAAAACACTGATTCTTATAGCTCTTGCAAGTAGAGATAGGATTTTTTTGCAATAACATCTATGCCTAAATCCATTCAAGCACGATCTAAACGCCCTTAACAATTAAGCGGAACAAGAATGTTTTTCATCAAGGTTTTCAATTTGTTGTACCTATTTATTTCTAAGATTAGCAAGAAAACATTGCAATTCATAAACGAAGTGACCTCTATATGATGAGTTTTCCAAAACTTCCCTTAACTAAAGGATCACTAAACCACACCTTAATAATACACTACTCTGTTTTTTTTGTCCACAAGTTTTTGATGCGGCAATTTAATTTTTTTTTTTCATTTTAATACTGCTTCACTTATTATACATATAAAGTGACCATAATATCTTCAATCACCAGCAGGTCTAGTACCGTACAAAACAAAAATTTTAAAATTTAAGAATGGTACACCTTGGCGTATACTTACTTTTTCTTATTGTATTGTAATTTATTTTGTGGACATGTTGCAGCAATACCATATTCAAATCTATATGTATTCGTGGTGGCCAAACTTTGTCGTAGGTTTTTCTCCGTAAGTACTCAACGGAACTACATGAATTATGTACCCACGGAATGGTTTTGGTCCACAGTTGTGTACAAACCAAAAATTATGTGCATACATATGAACCCGTTAAGGGTCTTACAGGCATATACATTATACATAGTTATAATTATTATTGTTTTTATAAGGCTAAAAATGGTTAAAGGTCGATACTAGTTTATATAAATTTACAGAAATATAGGCAGTAAAACAGGCGTTTTTTATGCCCATTATTCTGTATGAACAAAAAACCGTGTTGATTATAGAAAAGTGCGCAATTTCTTAAAAAATGATTTTCTTTACTATTGAATTTTGAAATACAGAATTTTGCTTCACAATTTTCTATGTACAGAATTTTGCATGACAGTAGTATGAAATAAAGTACAGCTATTGACCCCAATCCTCTTCTTTTTTATTTTCTTGTTGTAAAATTTTGTATTTGCAAAAAAATATGTCATGAAAAGTTAAAAAGAAAATACCTTAACACACGTTTCTAACACTTAAAAAAATATTTAGTTTAAAATATTTGATAGTAAAAACCAAAAACATGTCCTGGTATTGTGTACTTAATTACAAAATATCAACTTGAAAAGGAGCTTTTTAAATGTTTGAATCTTGTAAAAAATACGCGCCCCCATTTTTCAAAATGTTCTATTACACGCTTGACTTTAAAAAATGCAAATATTCACAATTTTACCTAAAAGTGAATTTTATTAAATTTTATTATTTAGGTCCATTTTAGTTTTCTACTAGGGGAATAATTTTTAGAATGGATTCTGTATTTCCAGAGATTGCTTCTTACATAGTTATAAATAAATAAGAACAAATTATACATTCTGGGGAAGTGTATTCATAGTCATTTTTTAAAACTTTTGCTAAGCTAATTTAAGCAAATATTTAACCTAATGCTTTGGTGAAAAACTGCAGTTTAATCTTCAACAGAAGACAAGTTGACTTTAAAATATTTTTAAATCTATATTAGGTCTGAATAGTAGTTTTTTAAACTCTTTTTTGTTGATTTGAAAGCTGAGAGTGACCCACAAGTAATTAGAAAAAATAATAGGAGGTACCTATACAGTATACAAGTACCCGTTTAATCCTTATTAGAGTTACAAGGGATATTAAATTTTATCCAAAATATCGTTTAGATAAGATAACTGAAGAAAACCAATTGCAAAACACCAGTTGAATATCTAAAGGAAACCCAAAATGAAAAATTTTATAAATCAACATTTATTTTGTATTAGATAGAAAGTAAAAGCTAATTAAAAAGTAAGCAAAACTAGTTAGTCAATTGGTAGGATCGGATTTTTGCAAAACCTTTTTGACAAAGTATAGCGTTTTTAATTTTATTTTAAAACGGTTACTTCTCATATTCTATTTGTTTTGTATTTTTTGTTCTATTTGAAGTTTACGGAATTCTTGGACGTTCCAGTTTTAAAGAGAAATTTTATTTCAGTGCTGTTGATCGTCATTTTTAAGGGTAGGGTTTTGCCAAATGCTGAACTCACTGAATTAGCTTCCTTTTCTGTAACCGAACCATCAGTTTCGAAACGGTATCTTAGCTTTTACCTATACCCTTACCATGTGGCCTTCATTTTCTCAAATTCATTGCCTTTCGCATTTTGTATTAGTAATTTTCCTTATTCATCTGAAACTAAGAAAAAAAAAATATTTCTTAAATTATTTTTGTAGAAAAATGAAGTGTTTCCATTTTCATATTATTTGAATGATTTTTGTTTTTTAATTTTTAGTTCGACAATGTACATTAGGGTGGTCCTTATAAAGGTCATTGTTATATATAACGTTTACCCGGCCCCCAAGACGTCTGAGTTTTTTTTTCTCGTAAATCCACATTTGAAAAATCTTAACTTTGGTAAATAAAAAAATTTTAATCTTGGAACACATCGAGTGATTTTTGTCATATTCATAAAAATGTATCAGACAAAAATTTACAACAGTTACTTTCCTACTTATAGCCATTTAAACAAACATATTTTTTGTTTATTAAATTTTAATTTCAATAAATGTTTTAAAACTTTTTTTAATACATTTTTTTAAAAGTTACTACATGTGTGCAAAAATTCAATTGTCTTTATCAGTCATTAATAAAGTTATATGAATTTTTTAATTTGGATGTAAAAATTACATGACATTTCCCATAAAAAAAAGTTCAGGTATCTTGGGGGCCAGTTTATCGTAAATATAATAAGTTAAATTTGAATACGTTTTTTTTTATTTATTTAAAACAAATAAGGGGGATGCGTCATTCAAAATAAAACAATGGCCTTTATAAGGACCACCCTAATGTACATACATACTATACAAGTATATATAGGTTATATAATATACATACAGGGTCAGCCAAATAAAAGTTTCTTTTTTAAAAAAGCAATTAAATGAACAAAATAAAATTTGGTCCCTGTATTATGGTCTTATTAGTCAGAACAAACATTCCCATTGATTATGGAAAACAACGTCATTCAAGGGGCTGCCTCGGCTTGCTTCGCAGTAGCGCATCCTGATACTTCAATTTTTCAAGATTTTGTTGATGGTTTCGGACTGTAGCTCACTGATTGCTTGGGTGATATTGGCCTTAAGTGCTTGAATCGTTTCCGGACTGTTGGCATAACATCAGTGCTTCACGGTTCCCCACAAAAATAAAGTCCAAATGGGTCAAATCGCAGCTCCGAGGCAGCAAATTGACATCGCCAAGACGATGTCAATTGCGGATGGCGGAACATGGCATGCATGAACCAGATACCAGAGGTTGTCCAAATCCATGTCTTCAATTTCAGTACAAAAAAAAGTCGGTTAACATGGCTCTGTAACGTTGACCGAAACGTTGTTCCCAGCCTCATTTTCGAAAAAAAAATGGTCCAATGACGCCACCACTCCACAATCCGCACCGCACACTGTCATGCTTCTTGATAGTAACGTCCGGGTTTTCCGAGCCCCAGATGCGTCAATTTTGTTTGTTAATGAAGCCACCGAGAGGAAAATGCGCCAAGTCAAAAAAGATAATTGTTTGCCCAAAATCGTTGTCCAATTATAGCTGCTTCAATTTCAATATTTTCAACGCTCTCTGTTCAGGCGTATATATATGATACTGACTTTCTGTCAAGATTTCAAGAGGAAAACAGCTGTATGAGTCAAAATAACTTATGATTTAAAAAGAAACCATCACATGGCCCACCCTTTAGATTATATATAAAATGCACCAAAGTAAAACTAAAAAAAAAAAAAACATGATTTTTAAAACAAATCATAAAAAAATGCTCCGCTTGTGGCTCCAAGATCGTACATAGACTATTGGAAAAAAAGTATGCCACCTAAAAGGTCAGTCATTGGTCAATTTAGATAAACTTATTACAGAATTTGGTCAACCATAGGTTAAAAAAATTTAAATCCAGTTGTTAAAGTTTTTCAAGATCACGGGCAATTTTTAGCTCCTCATTTTTGAAAATTTAAATAAAAAGCTAATTATTCTAAAAGCCAATTAAATCATCATAGAAGGTTAATATGTTTCGTTAAATTTTAAATAGGAAAGAGCGGTTAAGCAAACTTTTCCAAATCACTGCGTATAACTCATAGTTTGTTGTTAATGTTTTTCTGTACTCTTCGCCGTTATGAAGCCATTGAAATTTTTTTTCACAAAAATTGGGAACAAAATAATAACGTTTTGTTTTATAAGGACAAATACAAGTATTTTTGACTTTTTCCGAATTGAAAATTATAATAAAAATTAGTCTTATAAAAAAACGAATTCATCTTCGGTCTTCAATTAGTTCGATTTCGACATTTTTTCAAGTGCTTTGATAAAAATTAATCAACTGAGCTATTAAATGCAGCTTATTTCCTTTTATTTCAATATAACATACAGTACCTAATAGTTAATCGAAATGGTTTTTCTACCGAAGCGCATAACCGTTAATATACAAATTTCAAAATATATGTATTGAAGCCATCAGATTTAGTTCTAAATTATACTCGCATGCTTAACCTTTACGTGCGAAATCCTTACTTGGTTTGCATTATTATCTCTTGGGAAACTTTCCAAAGCCCTATAGAAAGTTTTTAAGCCCATCCAAGTTTCCACAAACCTCAAAAAGCAATGATTTTGAAATATTTTACCAACCATAAATCCCGATTTTCATAATATTAATTTCTAGTTCATAAATTATTATATCACGATTACAATACATACAGAACTTAGTACTTTTGTGAATCGAGCAGTAACAAGAAAAAAAATAACACTCCACGAAAGAATTATTCATATTATCCACTTGGACTTGGCCCCAGAGAGCATAGTTTGCCCGATGGTAATGGTGAAGTAAGTCTATAGATAAAAACCATAAGATATAGAATAAAATGATGTGCTATAGTACTTCCGGTGCACACGAAAACGAGATATGGCTATGGCGGAAAATTTATGAATTCATTTCACCCGCTATTCGGTGCCATTTGTGCTTGGATGGTTCATGTCATTTTTTTTTTCCTCCATTTTTCTTATATTTTCAGTAAAATTTTTTTTTTATCGTTTTATACAGTATTATGTAGGTTAGGTATCTACATTCATTTATTTATTTTTTTGTAGGTATCCTTTCGATTCCACCCACTTCATTGCCAAAATGCTGCTGAACACTGAACAGGTTGTTTGGGTTTTAGAAATTCAAAGTACGTTTAGGATCGAGGAATGTGGCCATTTCTCATTGAGCCATCTCTAGTTTCTTTTTCTTGCTGCACGATTTGGATAGCAAACAGATGCCAAATATATGGAGTACAGCATCAGAATAGACAAGGACATTACCTAATGTGTATAGGAATGTACTTCGACGACGACGAGCACCAGTATGTCATCCGGATATAAAAAAGCAACAACAAAACAAAACGAAAAAAGAAAAAAAAAGAACCCTTAAGGACATCACAACTAACGGGGTATCCTTGTGATTTTCTGGCAAAATGCTCATTTGGCAGATGGTTGTTGTATTTAGAGAGCTGAATATATGTGCTCTGGGTTTTTGTGTCTGATGATATTGAAAATGTCGAGGACACGATGGATGTCCATCAAGCGGAGGAAAATTGATGATTGTTTCGAGGATGCGATGTGCATATGGATTTTAGTGCTACTTTTACCCATCAAACCTACAAACACAAGTATAAATGTATGGTGGGAGTATAGGGAATGTAGTTTGTGGAAATGCAGCAGGTATGTGATTATCTAATTGCACAACATCTGTGGAGTGAATTCTGGAAATGTTCTTCTCTCTGCTCGGGCTCTTATTGTCGTGCGGAATATTTTAAGGATTGAATTAGTGTTTTAGATGAGAGGGCTTCAAATGGAATTGGGTTTTAAGGTAAAGTGGGAAGGTACCTATACTAGATGTATTTATGTAGGTAGCGGTATACCAAAAATGGCAAATTGAAGTTCTGATGATAGTAATGGTCGTTGGGACAATTACGAGTATAAAAGCTCTATTCGAAAACCCAAATGAAATCTAATCTGCTGCTGGCACTCTGCACTGGCACTGATGGCAATGATATATGTAGGAAAATCTGAACATTCTATCGTTATATTGAAGTTAGTTTTGAATAAAGATAAAGAACATTTTTGGTTTTGACTAAAATTTCTTTTTTTTTTGCTAAAATGAGTAAGTGGTGATGTTCCTTGTGCAATGTGTAATGTACTGTGCATACCAAGAATGTTTGTAGTTTTTGTTTTAAATTCCTTGGGTACACTTATTAAGGTATGCTTACGACAAAGAGTTCCAGGAAGCTTGAATCTATGCATTTATTTTATTCGAATGCGGTAAGAGAAAAATACCTTAACGTTATTTTTACAAATTGGAATAAATTTCTAAGTTATCTTGGGTTCAAAGACAAAAATTGAAAGCTCACATCTCTCACTCATTTAATAGTGATGTTTGGTAGGTGAAGTAGAATTAAAGACACAAGAAAAAAATTTATTGTTGGATTTAAATGTATCTTCATCTGTTAATATGAAGCAAAGTAGAGTGGAACAGATGTATGCGAAAAAAACGAGTAAGTACCATTCATGAAGATGAACATGTTCATCTTCATTACTGCAATATGACACTTCCCATAATCTACCTGTATGAAGATTCTTTATGTCTTCTCTCTATCTAACATATTAGTCCAATATTATTATTAAAAAAAATTAAAAAAATTCGGGAGGAGAATTTTATTGTTTTATTTTGAATAACTTTTTAGGTATTTTAAAACCACAAAATTCCTTCAAAAAAACCCTCTGTTTCGTCAACCATTTTGAAAAAGGCTTTTACTCGATTTTCTCAACCGCTATTAGTCGTAGAGTAGTTACTTTTACTTACTTTTGCAGGTAAAAATGTTCTCTACAATTTTTGTCTTACAAATTTTCTTGGTAGCTCCTTCCTATAAAAAGTTATTGTTGAAAAATCGGCCTTCCTTTTTAAAAATCTTATCTCCATTTCTACTGGTCAAATTTCTTAGATTAAGATCTCCAAATTTAGCTTACAAATGAGGCTTCATTTTTGTATACAGATTATTGGGGAGGCCAAAAACTTTCGTACTAAAAGGGTGTGTAAATGTCCCGTCACTTTTATTTTTACTATTTTAAATTCAAAATAATATGATGAAAAATTTAAAATTTTCAAGAAACAAATTATACACAATTATATGCATAACCTTTCTCTACAAATGTGTTAGCAATTTTATATTTGTTAATTCAACAATAACCAATTAAATAAAATCAATCCACTATTTATTATATAATATTACAAACTTTGTCGTACTATATCTTGAAAGTTTGTTGACTTGCATGAAATCTAAATGCACAGAAATTTAGGAAATTTAATAATCTATAAGAAGTTTTGAGAGTGATTTTTTGTACGGATGGACATTGGATGAGATAAACTTGAAAAACAATTTTTAAAATCGAAAATTTGCTGGGTTTTTTAACAATAACTTTTTTAAGGAAGGAAGGACCAACAACATTTTTTAAGACATAAATTGTAAAGAAAATTTTAACCTACAAGAGTAAATAAAAAAAACTACCTACTATACGACTAATAGCGGTTGAGAAAATTGAGTAAACGCTTTTAAATGCCTTTTTCAAAATGGCGGACAACGCAAAGTTTTTTTTTTTTTGTGGAATTTTGTGGTTTTAGAATCCCCAAGAGGTACTCTTAAAAATAAAACAATAAAATTCTCCTCCCGAATTTTTGTAGATATTTTTGCTAATTTGATTAAACTATATGTAAATTTTATGTTTTGCATCCCCTTATTTTGCAGAATTTGGACGTAGATTATATTTAAGGCCCATCATTAGGCAGTTCTGCAATATTTCAATCGGAAATGAGCAAATAATTGACATTTCTAAGTTCTTCGTTCTGAATCCAACTATTTTTATTTTCTTACTATTTCCAGTACATACATATTTCCCGCCTCCTTCACCTCAGCAAAAATCGCAACTTACGTGCTAGGTGAAGTGAAAAACTTGATGATAGATAGAAAATGAGAACTGATAGCTACCGGGTTCTTTCGGAAGAAAAAATTTTTGATTGATATTTGGCCTTGTGCAGCAGGAGGGTGAATGATATTTGCGGGTGCTGAAACTAAAGTGAAACTGATGAAAAAATATTATTTCTTTCGCTTAAGTAAAATTTTTGATTCAGGTAGCGACTTATTGTTAGTATTATCTGTCATTCATACATTAAGAGTCAGTTTCGAGCAAGATAATTTCCGATCCAAGTTTTGTGAGGGCAATGGCCTAAGTTCAAATTATAAAATGAAGTAGTTGCTTAAGCAGCTAATTCAACCGAGTATATTGTCAGCTTAAACCTAGTGCATATATCGTCGCTCTTAAAGAAAACCGGCATAACTAAAAGAACTTCATTCTTCAGAAAATGAGTTTAAAGTTTTTTAGTCGTACGATTTACAATGAAAAGGAAAGATACGCCAATTAGAACAAATTCCATCTAGCGAGATTCCGAAGTGCTACAGTTATGCAAGTTTGACAGAAAGATGGAGAATTTTTTTAGTCGATTGGCATCATTAAATCGTGTTATATGTGAATTCAACCTAACATAGGTTCGTTACCTTTTATATTCCTCATTTGGGATTGAAGTCATTTTCTTTTTTAAAAGGTCAAGAAGATAGTAAACCCTTTATAGGTTGGTTAGGTTAGATAGCAGTGAAACCACATATTGCGGACAGCTCTCTTAAGCAGACATATCCTTTAAGAGGACAAATTCTCCCGACTTTCTCTCGAATTCTATACATTTTATATTTTTATATTATATTTTATATTATTTAGCGGAAACTCCTTTGACAGTAAGCGGTTGAAAATATCATCCAAATTTTTTTTAAATTTAATTCTGTTAGTACAGAAAAAGAAATTTAAATATTAAAATATTAAAATTACTTTGGGTTTAAGTATCTTCTTGCTGTGATTTTTATAAGAGTCGGTAAACATCGACAAAAATTTGTGTCTTAGTAGGGTATAACAGACTGACTGAAAAGCCCACTGTTATACCTTGGGCGAAACACAATAGTTTGAATTAATTCTGTTAGTCCCAGTTTAGTTATAACGAGTTAAGTCACCAAATTCGAAGCTTAACGCCGAAACTATGATTAGTATATGTACTGAAAAACCAACCCTTAGGCCGACAAAAAATATTTATAGCTTGCAAATCTCTGTCCCTTTTTTTTAGCAATAATTTTTAATATCTTTTTCATTTAAAATGTACAAACAGCCCAACTATTAAAATTGCTTCTGATTTCAGGCATTAAAGTGTCATTCGTTGCTTTGGCGGGAAACCAAATCAGTATGGGAATCAAAGGTTATAAAACTGATCCAATAGACTTTCAATTGGCAATTACATCAGCATCACAAAGCAATGAAATGATGTTTCTTTAATCATATCCAAAAGTGAATCAAAAAAATATTAACGCCATCCTTAAAGTTAGTATCTTGATCTGGTTCCTATAATGTTTATATAAGCAAATATTGTAAGGCTTATATTGCTAACGTTGCATCTCAATTTTGCCACCATTTGCAATTTAAGTTAAACATGTCGTGTGATTGTAATAATTAATTTGTAATAATGCGAATAAGCGCACGCTTTTTAACGTGTGCAAGAATGTGGACATCTTTATTATTTGCATAAATAATTATTTGTGCAATGAAAATATTGGACTCTTCTTTTAATTTGCTTGCGGCAGGGGAAAACGCTTTCAATAGATTATTTTTAATAAATTATAAAAAAAAATAAAATTCTTTGAAGCAAAAACTCTATCCGTTTGAATGCTAAGTATTTTATATAGCTGGGCAAGGAGTGTGAGGCATACCGAGTTCGGCTTAACTAATGTTTTTTTTATTTTTTCTTCACACTCTATGCCTTTCTTCTTTAGCGCTTCTTTCGAACTCTCTAAGAAGGTTCTTCAAAGCAGCCGAATTTCCTCCATTAAGATGCTATAGAAGTTTAAAAGTTCTCTTTTTTAACTCTATAGAGTACTATGTACAGATTAAATAAGCGTAATATACGATTATAAACCGTGTGTAACAAACAAAGAATTGTACGGAAATCGGTTAAAGCACTCTCGAAAAGTGAGAATAACTTTGTTCGTCTTATGTATGTAGGTCCCATCGCACACTTACAACTTTGGTCAACATTTCTATCAATTTTAATTAGAACATGACTTGTAGCGAAAACAACCTAGTCAAAATTTAAAGAAACAACCATAATGATGCCGTTAACAATGCCAGACCTGTATATTTCAAGCCAGAAGCGAACGAAAGGATTTCAACATCATGTACCATTTAGCATACAAAAGACAATACTCCGAATTTGAAAAAAAATAGAAGATTCTTAATAATTCCAAAGCTTGCATATTTTTCTTTTCGACAAAGGCTTTCCACCAATCGATAACTACTCCCTGAGTATATTTGAATTCAAATTTCATTCTTTATTACAATGGTTTTAGTAAAATTATCATTGAAAATATTTTATAATACCCCAACGTTTTAGCTTTCAAAGTATTCTACTACTTATCGAAGCAATAAACGTAACCTTTGAGCTGCGGAAGAGAAAACGAGAAGAAAGAATATTTAAAGTTATTCATTCGGGATTTAACAAACAAAATGGTACGAGCGATATAATATTGAAGTCTCTAGAATGCCATTTATCTTTCACTGTAAGTATATTCATTCTGCCTTAGGCAATTTAATACAATTCGACTCAATTTTGAGAAAAATATTAAAGTACGCAAAAAAGTACCTATACAGCGATACTCCTAAACAATAATCAACATGATCTTCGCGTTCCGTATCTTAAAATCACTCTCTGAGGAGTTGAGGAGAATATTTATACGAGTAGGCGTCGGAGTACAACACAATGATGACGGGGTGTGAAACCGTGAGTAAACTGAATTATTTATTGCTACCTCTAAGGATATTACAGCGTTTAAATTAGCTTTCTCCATAAGAAGGACGGGACTCATGGAGATTTTTTTCAACAAAAAAAAATACAAGAAAGAAAATCCCATAAATTTAATGATTCTCTATCTCTTATAGCTATATATGGACTCATTTTTATTTTGTCTGATGCTCCGACAAGTATCCTCTTGGGCTTGAGGTTCATTTTGATCAAAATTTCGCGCAGAATATGAGTATGTATAGTTGTGTTGGTATATAAGTCTTCAACGTCAGTTTTTGTTTTATTTTTTTTTTCTACGTATAGAACGTGGCAGTCCAAAAGATATCAACTTCTCAAACTCAAATAATGTTTGAGAATTTCGAATTCATAAGTTCATTGCATAACGAAAGGTTGTGCAAAATTAACATTATTTTCTCTTCATATAACATCCTAATTTCGTATACATAAGCAGATGCTAGATATCGATTTGTTCAATTTCCAGTCAACTTCTTATAGGGATAAAAATGTCCTTTTTCGTTTGTTATTCATTTGACCTTTTGTCTCTGTTTGGTCATATACTTAAATGCACCTGATTTTTACCCTGATCTGAAAATGGTCAAAAAGCAATTTTTCTGTCTGGGAAGTTTTTCTTTTATTAAAAAAAAAAAATAAGGAGATATTTCGTTCATAATAATGTATGTATAGATATATAGCTATCGCATCCTTCACTATCAATTTTTTTGTTATTCATCTTCCTAAGGATAGAGAAATTCATTTGGTGTGACAGTATCTAAATAAAACTTGACAAATAAACTGCACAAATGGATCGCACGAACTTAAGTTTGCAAAGTTTAAGCTTATAACTGGGCTTAGTACCGGTGGCTAGACAATTATTTTATTCAAAGTGAGTTTTCTGTATACACCACTAAAAATAACGGTTTCTGGATTTTGATGTGTTTTCATACAATTCCGTACATTTTGTTTTGAAAAAAATAAAAAATCTAAAAATAGTAAAAAAAAACATTTCAAGACTTGCGTATTATATAGAAAATTATATTATGAATCCTGCGTTAAAAGTTCAGGTGCTGATGGAGATGATGTTTTAAGCCCTGGTGAAATACATTAAGATTTGAGGGCTCGTACGGCAGGTAAGAAAATATGAGTTGCTATTATTAAGTGTTAAATTTGCTTTTATATTGTTTAATTAATCAATTATTATATAATTGTTTTAGCGCACCTACAACGGGTATCTACCATGCCTTCAACGATTTCGCTTCTATAAAGTCTTCTCGAAAATATAGCTCCAACGATTTCGACCAATAACTTAGTAGATACATGTTACCTGTATATAGTACATTTTTTTATAGTACTATGCATACCCGGTTGTCAAAACTAAAACAAAGTGGGTTTCTCAATTCTGTCTGTCTGTTCACGCACCTACACGCTACGGCCTTAATTTCTGATTGAATTTTCTTCCAACTTGGTACCAACTGTTTCTTGAGTTATATGCGCGTATTTGTTTTTTATTTTTTAGGACCAAAAATAACGGTGACTGCACAGAAATTTTACTAGCCAAAAAGGAAAATATTTTTTGTTTAAATAATTATAATAAAAAATGGCTACCTCTTGAAACATTTTTTTTTTTTTTAAATTGTTATTTTTGGTACTTCTAGTGAAACTTTTTTTTTTGTTTTTGATATTCTCGAAAAAAGTTTATAACACTTTTTTTGTTTATATTAAAAAAATAAAAATTAAAATTCAATTGGGTTTTTAGTATGATAAAACACTCGCAGTTAGGCTGCATAAATGTTTGAATGTTCAACAACTGCTTGAGTGGGTGACCTCGGTGGCGCAATCCGTATAGTGTATCGGCATCAATTTAAGTCAGTAATCATTAAATAAAAGATTTCTCTGATAATTTTGAGGTTCTTCCGTATTAGTCTACTAAAAATATTTGATATTTAACTTAGAACTTGGCGTACTTTAAGATCTCACTACTTTTTACGGCTGACTTGTAACGCAAAGTTTTTTTTTATGTAGAAGAACTTGGCTTCATTTTTACATTTATGTTTTTGGTGTAATTTTACTACTTTTTGCAAAGATTCAGGAAAAGTGGGTGGAATAAACGCCCAATGAGAGCCTTATAAACAAAGTAAGTTATTAATTTATGCCTTCTGTATGTACTACAAGTCCTACGTCCTACCCCTCTACCAATTTTCATAAGTTAAAAGTGCTCTATTGAAATGATAATAATTGATAAGAAGTGGGTGGATGAAAAGCCACTGCATGAAAAATTTTATGATTCCAACTTTTTCTCTTTATGCACCTGAAAACGAACCGCTTTACCAAATTGCATAATCCTGCACCAATCGGAAGTGCTATTAATATATTTAATATTAATTCTGAGAAAATGGGCAGGTATCACGCCCCTAAATAGATAATTTACAATTTTTCAATATCTCCTTTGTATTGACCACATGATCTGCCAGTCTACCAAATTTTATTATTCTGCAACAATCCGAAAGTGATCCATATAATAAATAACAATTCTGTGAAAATCGGTCCTACTGCTGCACCAAATTTCATGATTCCACGACAATCAGAAGGGCTGCAAATAATTTATATCAATTCTATGAAAATTCTATGGAAAATCTTAAACTTTCGATTTGTTCCTTTGTATACCCCACAAGGATTACCGTTGTGGGAAATAACAAGATTCTACGATGTTACGAAGTGCTCCATAACCTTGATGATCTGTCAGTGAGTGAGTCAGTTACGGTTTCTGCAATTTTTGCAGTATATTCTTGGTATATCTCTGGAACCACTGAGTTGCCTTAACATGGTGAGCTTAGCAAATGCCAAACATGTTTGAAGTTTCTGACTTTATTGGTATTGAACGTAGAGGGGGTCGATAAAAGCATGAGTTTGATCCTGTAAAAAGGATGTAGTGCCAGAACTTGGCTGGGCCCCCGTGCCCTTTTACAAATTCATATTAGGTATGTGTTCAAGTTGCAAAGAAAGTGCTCCAGCCCGTTGGAAGTGGGGCTATGAAAAATAGTTCTGCTTCCATCGGTATGGGGCTCAACAAAGCCACTCCCCCGCAGATGAGCTCGAAGACGGATATCACATCCGGCAGCGCGTCCGTGACTTACGGATCCAACACTTCTGGGGTGCTTAAGCCGCCTCCGTATTCACAGAAGAACCCCCAACCCGATGGAAGCACGGCCGCTGACAACGGTCCTCCCTCCATCGGGATGGGGCTCAACACCCCCCCTCCCACGTTTTGGACCCAGGGGCGGGTACTTCTGCCAGCAGCGCGTCCGTGACGTACGGATCCTCCACTGCTGGCCGAAGTATACCGCCCCTGGGCTCAAGAAAGATACCACAACCCGTTGGTGGTAGGGTCATGAAAAATGGCTCTGCTTCCACCGAGTTGGGGTGGAACCAAACCAACCATAAGGAGAGGCGGAATGCCGAGAGGATCGTGAAAGCTATCGGTGACATTCCGGTAGCTGATCGTGACTCGCGACAAACTGCCAAACTCCAATGGGCCATGAACATTATGGCTCTCAGAAAGACCAGCGGGGACTACACGTCAAAGCGTCAACGGTCCATCGGGAGCACCAACCCCGATCCCAATCGACCCAAGGTGCAAGGCACCGACAAATCACTTAACGTGAATAAAGGTCTGCCCTTTAGTGACGTACTAAAGGACAAAATTGTCATTGCAGTCATCGACAGAAGTAATGCAGATGGCAGGATCTCTCCTGAGAATTGGTTGAAGGTCATAGTGAAGCTCTCAGCTGGCTTCATGAGTTAAGTGAGGGAGCATCCCGGACCTTAACCAATCACAGACGATGCAGGCTGGCACCAAGGACGTGTTAAGCTCATCGCCTGTGCAGATCAGAGATCATGTGATCTGTTTACGCTTGCTGTTAGCAGACTGGGAGAGGTCTGGCCAGGTGCTAGTCTCGAGGCTGTTGCTAGGGATGATATCCCCTGCTGGCCTAGAGCTCGTGCCTGGATCCCGATCGAACCAGCCAGCAAGGATGAAATACTCCAGATGATGCAGTACAGCAATCCAAGCCTACCTACAAAAGATTGGGTAGTCGCGAAGCTGGAAGAGATCAGGGGTTCCTTTAGATCTGCTATCATAGTAATCAACAAGGAATCTCTGGCTCTTCTGGTGTCGACCGAAAATGTGATAAGGTACGGCTTCCACAAAATCGCCTTGAAGGTTTACAAAAAAGATGAGGAAGTTGCACAAGAAGCCCCTCCACAAAACCCCCAGGACATGACCATAGACGAAGACCCTGTCGTCGGCATCGAAACTCCAGAGATGAAGATAGATGACATTGACACTTCTCCGGCTATGGTATTGCCCTATCCGCCAACCGAAAGGAAGGCTCCTTCCGTCGACCTCTCCGACATGGAGAGCGTAGACTCCCCTATCAACGTTCTTCTAAGCGAGGAAGAACTTTTAAGATCTTCCTCTGAAGCCGAAGACGCTGACCAAACGGTGCTGGAGGTTGATCTGACCGACTGTGGTAACAATGCTGCAGCTGATTCAGATTAATCTCCAACACTGTATTATGGCTTCGGCCTCCCTTCTTCTCCGTCTGAACACAAACGGGGAAGATATTGTTCTGATCCAGGAACCATGGATTGCTAACTCCAGTGTTCAAGGACTCAGGACTCCGGGCTTTTACACGCTGCATGCGCCAGATAAAGGTGAACCTAGATCTTGCATAGTAGCTAAATGTAATACTAATGTATTTTTACTCCCTGAATATAGCGATCGAGATGTAACGGCCGTCAGATTACAAACCGAAAAAGGGTTGTACTGGATAGTGTCCGCCTATCTTGGCCATGACGATCTTGGCCTTCTCCCCAGTGTAAAGCTAAGGAGACTGATCGCTGATGCAGAACGGCAGAATATACGCCTAATTATCGGGTGCGACGCAAACGCGCACCATACAGTATGGGGGAGTTCGGATATTAACGACAGAGGTGAGTCTCTTTTCGATTATATTCTTACTACTAACCTACTTCTAAGTAATGTTGGAAACGTACCAACTTTTGTAACTAGAAATAGACAAGAAGTCTTAGATATCACTCTTTTCTCAGATATGGTTCATCAATCGATATTGGATTGGAAAGTATCTTCTGAGCACTCGTTCTCAGACCATAGATACATTCAATTCAGTCTTAATGATGAAACTGAAAAGCCTCCTTCCTTCCGGAACTACCGGAAAACAAATTGGCTCCTATATAGGGAAACTCTTAAAAAGTTAATCAAACCTGACCTTTTTAATCCTCCTGTCCTATAACTAAAATTAGGGGCAAAAAGAAACCTCATTGGTGGAAGCCAGGGCTCGAACCGCTCAGAAAAGAATGTAGGAAACTTTTCAACAGAGCTAAATACACCAGAGAAAGTTTAGATTGGGATATATATAAGAACTCGATGAAAGTGTATAAAAAACAAATGAGGATAACTAAAAGAACTTCTTGGAGGAACTTCTGTGACAAAATAGAAGATTCTTCAGAAGCATCCAGACTTAGGAAAGTCCTCTCTACCAATCCAGGGATGCCAAGCTCTCTTAAAACAGCAGATGGCTCCTGGACCAAATCCTGTGAGGAATCACTAAATTTGCTACTTGATACTCACTTCCCAGGTAGCTCACAAATTGTCTCAAATACTGAATTCACTCAGTCACATGACTTGGTCAATCAAATACCAGGTCTGATTACAAGGGACCAGCTCCAATGGGCTATAGACAGCTTCCAACCTTATAAATCCTTATAAATGCCGTCATTATACCTGCTGAACTTCAGAGATCCTCAGATATCATAATTCCTATACTGGAAACTATACTGAATGGTTGTCTGAATTTCATTCATATTCCTTCAGTATGGAGAGAGGTGAAAGTTGTCTTCATACCCAAAGCTGGAAAATACTCCCAAATTAATCCAAAAGACCTGAGACCAATTAGCTTATCATCATTCATTCTTAAAACTTTCGAACGTCTGATTGATATCCACCTGCGTGACACTATAGAGCTTAACCTTATCTCTAAAGCACAACACGCTTACTGTAAGGAAAATCGGTGGAAACTGCTCTTCACACCTTAGTCAGATCTATCGAATACTCCCTGCACCATAAAGAGTACACGCTTGCGGCTTTCCTTGATATAGAAGGCGCCTTTAACAACGTCAGCGGCCGTGCAATAGTAGGAGCACTGGAAAATTTGAAGGTGGACGGCCTACTGATTAAGTTGATAGACCATATGTTGGGAAGTAGGGTCATCAACTCTGCATTGGGAGGCTATTCCACTAGAAGATCTGTCACTAGAAGCACACCACAAGGTTGGGTCCTTTCACCACTTCTATGGAACTTGGTCATAAATGACTTACTGACTGTCCTGGAGGGTGAAGGATTCAAAGTGATTGCGTATGCCGATGATGTTGTAATAGCTATATCAGGGAAACACCCCCAGGTTCTTACAGAACTTCTTCAAACCGCTCTTAACAAGCTAATAAAATGGGCAGAACGTTGTGAGCTAGGTGTAAACCCCCGCAAAACAGAACTTGTCCTCTTCACAAGGAAATATAAAATTCCACAGATAAATCCTCCAACAATTAATGGTGTTCCACTTTCCTTTTCAGATGAAGCCAAATATTTAGGTCTCAAACTGGATAAAAAACTAAGTTGGAAACCTAATATTCAAGAGAGAATTAAAAAAGCCACTGTTGCTTTATTCTCCTGTAAAAAAGCTATAGGTACTAAATGGGGTCTATCCCCTGCCATAACTCACTGGCTCTACACTGCGGTCGTAAGACCGATTCTCACTTATGGGGTAACAATTTGGTGGACTGCTCTAGATAAAGTTACGTACTGTGACCAGCTGAGCAAGGTCCAGAGATCAGCAAGTATGTGCATAAGTGGAGCTCTCCGCTCGACACCATCAGCTGCACTAGACATACTCCTCAGCCTCACACACCTCGATATATATGGCAAGCAAATGGCTGCGAACACAGCCGTCCGCCTTAAAGCCATTTCTCAATGGACCAACAACTCTATCGGTCATACTAAAATTCTAGACTTATATGAATCTATTCCTTGTCATTCCGACTACACCACATCCAAACTAAATTTCGACAAAAGTTTCCAGGTCACTATACCCACAAGAGAATCTTGGGGACCCTCTCAAAGGTGATTCAGTTCATTTTTATACTGATGGGTCGAAAACTGAGGAAGGAGTGGGTGGCGGAGTGTACTCAGACAGACTTAATTTAAGTCTCTCCTTCCGGCTCCCTAACCATTGTAGCGTATTCCAAGCAGAAATCCTGGCAATTAAAGAAGCTCTGTCTTGGCTGAGAGAAAACGTGATATCAACATCGGATATACGCATCTTCTCAGATAGTCAAGCAGCACTTAAATCTCTCAACTCTGTCTCTACCAACTCCGTTACGGCCCAAAACTGTCGATCGTCTCTTGAAGAGATGGCGGAACAGTTTAATATTCACCTTCTTTGGGTGCCGGGCCATAGAGATATTCCGAGAAATTGTAAAGCCGATAAACTTGCCAGAAATGGAACTCTAATGCACGTTTTGCCTAACAGGTGGAACACAGGTATACCGATCGCTACGTGTAAACTTTTGCTAAAACAAAACTCTGAAAGGAAAGCAAACTCTAGATGGACAAACCTTACTACATGTCCGGCCACAAAAGAAATCTGGCCATCGCTAGACCCTAGGCGCTCTTAAAGTTTGCTATCACTTAGTAGATCACAAATTAGCTCCGTAACAGGTGTCATAACAGGACACTGCCTTATAGGAAAACACGCCACAAGACTTGGCGTTTTCTCAAATGACTTCTGTAGAAGTTGCATGGACGAAGAGGAGGAGGAAACAATTCCTCACCTCCTCTGCACATGTCCTGCTCTTTCACAGAGGCGCAGACTCCTTCTTGGGGACTACTTTTTCAATGATCCAAGCGATCTAGCTAATACAGACATACACTGTCTCTCTCGCTTCATAAAAAGCTCCGAATGGTTTTCGTAATGAGGATAATCTCCTCATTCCTATCATGTGGTATCACAACGGACCTAATTATGGTCTAAGTGTGTCAGCCGTTTTCCTGACAGCCACTTTAACCTAACCTAACCTATGTGTTCAAGAATTCAAATGGCATCTTTTTAACAAACAAACGAATTTTGAAATGTTACATAACTGACATGAAGCATATAGCCGAGTATTTTTTATTTTAATAAAAGAGCTCAATTTGTTGATAGTCAAAAAACATCAAAATTTTCTAAAAATGTTTTTTGGCTTATGTAACTTTTACCTATAAATTGAAAAACATTTATATGGACAATGATGGTGAACCTATGCCATCGGTGGACGCAACGAAATATTATAGGCACGCCGATTATATACGAATGTATATTTGAGTGACAGCATCAGTTTGGTTTTCTTCTTTTTACCTTCCCTTTTTTATTTAAGTTGATTTCGAGTGTTGTTAGGCCCTTTCAAAATGAGCCTTATTTCACATTCTGCTCAAATGTCCTACGAGTATTAAGGACGAAAAATTCGTTTTAAAGTGAAGCACAATGTATAACTTTCACAATTGTTGGTCGATTAAGATGAACTTGAGGTCATTTATGTTGCTATTATACCAACACTTTAAAGGATTTTTTTTAAGGGAATAAGTACAAGCATGTGTCCGAAAAGGTTTAAAGATGTTAGAAAATACGTGTAAATTTAAGATGAACACTAAGAAGTCTGCAAGTTTTTGTATTTTAACCAAAAAATTTACAAAATAAAAAAATAATAACTTTCTTCTTTGAAAAATCATAAAGATACTTAAAATCAGTAAAAAATTGACTCAGTTAAATATTGTTTAGAATCACTAAAATTATCTAGGGGTGGTTTTGAGATTTGTTTTGTTATCTTTAATACATTATTCATTTTTATGTTGATAAATGAAAAAAAATATGCACATTTTTAACTTCTCTTCTAAAGATGATTTTGAAACCAAAGTCATTATTAAAAACCCAATAATTATATTTTTAAAAACTAAAAACTCAATTATAAGCTATTTTTGTAAAAAATTTATGCTCAAGATCTCTAAAAATCTAATAAAATTCTTCAATTGTTTTTAGGGCCGAAATTCCAAGCGGTGACTTTAACGAAAAAAAAAAGAAAACCGTGGCCAACCCAAAGTTTACTGATAAAATTTAGCACATTGTAAAATTATAAATTTTTGTACCTAGCAAAATATATAAATTAGGTGGCGCAACGGCTCGTGAAGAACCAGGGCCTAGTGCCTAACAGCTCGCTACCATTCCTGTGTGCGCGTGTCGATTCCTCTTGACGACGAAGGGACCTACAATTTGTATGCCGATCCAAACGGCTAGACGAGAAGCACTTATTCATGACATGTGATACTCTTTGAGGATTTGTCAACTCTATGCAAGAGGCAGTAGCCCCTTAAAAAAAACTTTTTAGTTTTTAGGTGGACGAGGCCGGGAAGTGAACCCAGACCTCCAGCGTGACAGTCCATCGCACTAACCATTACGCTATGGGCTACTAGTATACACACTAGAAAAATAGATTAAGACTGCTTGTTTTCACGCCAAAAGCATTTCAATTTACTTATTTAAACAAAATGGCACCAGACTTTAAAAAGGTTCACCATCCCTGATATAGAGCCTCTTATAGCCCTAAGAAATAAGTACATATGCTTAGAAAATATTTATACCATTCAATGGTAGTTTTTCAAGTTATCCGAAAAAGTTGTGTACGAGTGGAAATTTATTACCCTGACCATTGTGTATTATTCTATTATTTTGCTTACCTTATTGGAAGTTTCCCTTCACTTTTTCTCTCATAAATTTTCGATGTAACAATATCGCGAGCAAAACCAAAATCAGCCACTTTGCAAGTATTATCGTCGGTTATAAGAATATTTCTCGCTGCTAAATCTCGATGGATTATCTGAAATTAAAGATTAAAATATATGAATATGATATTCATAAAATTTATAAAAAGTTATCAAAAAAAAATGAAACTGTTCGTTATTTTAATTTTAAAATGAGTTTGGGTCCAACCGTAAACAACACTTTTCCTGTGAAAATATACACTGAAGCTTTATTTGCATTATTGGAGCATCCTACTGTCCTAAAATTGTTTAATTTTTCTGACCTATTTTCTACTAATTTGTTATCGATAATTGTGTGAAAAATATAAGGCGGATGAGTATGGCGGGGAGAAGAAGTGGTTAAAGGAGTTTTTCCTCTCTATTTTTTTTTTAATTTATAAATAACAAAAATAGATGCAAAACCATTTTTCCGGTGACAGTGAATCTTAGGCTAAATTTTTGTTGAATGTCTATGAAGAAGGTAAGGAAGATAATATATCAGGAAGCAGAATTGTTGAATTTTCAGGTGCAAACTGGACATATCCGCCAGTGGCGATTCCTGGTCCTAAGTATTGGTTTAGCTACGTGGTCTGGGGAAGGTTAGAACAAAATCATATATATTTTTTTTAATTTTATTGATAACGACAATTAATAAAAAAACGTTAATAAATAATAGGTATAAATTAAAAGTTAAAAAATGTATCGATACATAAATTCGCTTCTTCGTTCGATGGAAAGAAAATTTTCGCCGACATTGTTGTGGTCAAAGTAGGACACTTAAGTTGGCACTGATTTTTGTGCAAGTACTTTGAACCCTTAGCTATCATAAAATATATGTTAAAATTCTAAATGGGCTTAAGGTCTATATTTGTATCTAAGTATCTAAATCATACGACGGCGACGTTTCAAACGTGGTTACGTTTTTCTTCAGGTCTCTAAAACATAGTTATTAATATTTTATAGCTTCAATTTTAAAAAATTATAGAATACTAGCTGACCCGGCTTCGTTTCGCCTTAATTCATTTATGTAAAGAAAATAATAATTCCGAGCATGATACACAATGATGTTTCATGTAATTCCGTCAATTGAAATTCTTTATTATAAAGGTTTATTAAATACAATACAAAAACTAAATTAACAATGTCATCAAAATCGTGGCTTGAATATAAGATTTGATTTGATGCACTTCAAAATCAAACGTGTTCCGTTACAAATTTTTGGGGCATTTAGGTTGCGCAGCAAAATTATAACTGAGCCAACTTTCAATTTTAAATTGTGTGGTGAAAAGGATTCAAAAATTCCGTGGGATAGTTGGTGGCTTCGTTTTCATCCATCGCGGAGTCCACGGATTTGAATAAATTAACTCACCAACGATTTGATTTTGAATGACAAAATTCAAATGATCGACATTCTTGCTTTTCGCAACCAAAATCGCGCGTGAACTCAGCCAATCATGGTTAACATAATTTTGAGTGAAATTCGGAAAAACATTCGCGATGAGCTCTTCCGGCGTTGTTGTAAAGTAGAGAAAATTCGGTTGAAATTCAATAAATCCGATGACTAAGTCCACTGGTATCACGCCATTGCCCATCGCCAATAAATTGACTGGCGAAATCTGCAGCGAACTGGTAATTTCGTAAAGCGAATCGCATGTTTGATTTCAATTGCAATTGCTCCACGTATTGCATGCAATAAAGCCGATACTCTCAGGCCCTTCCTGGGGCCAATACGAATTTATCAAGCCCTAAATCGTCAAAATTAAAGTAACTGTTCTCGAGTTATGCACTATAAACCGGATGTTCAATTTTTTGGAAATTTTAGGGGATTTTCTTCCAATTTACTATGCCCTTCCTTGAACTTATACGAATTTATCAAGCCCTAAATCGTAAAAATCGAAGTAACCGTTCTCGAGTTATGCATTTAAAACTGGATGTTTCCTGTTGTCCAATTTTCCTGGAAATTTTCCGGGATTTTCCCCCAGTGTGCTTTGTTGTCCTTCGTGAGCCAATAAGAATCCATCAAGCCCTTTATCGTGAAAATTGAAGACACCGTTCTCAAGATATACATACAAAAAGAGGATGATCCCTGATTTTTCGGGATTTTTCTACAGTGTCCTATGTCCTTCCTTGGATCAATACGAATTCATCAAACCTAAAATCGTGAAAATCGAACGACCCGTTCTCGAGTTATGCGCACACACACGGACGACATTTGTCTTTTATATATTTAGATGTACTTACAAATGTTTTTCTTATAAAAATAATACCAAGGTTTAATCCGCTTTTGGTTGTATTTTGGTTTTTGAATGCAATTATTATTCTTTTCAATATAAAGAAATGTCTTGAAGAAGACGTTTTTTTAAATCAATTTATTAAATCAATTTATTATATTTTGAATAGTAATTCAAAATATTTTAAATAATTCTAACCTACAAAACAAGTTGAATATAAATTCTTTGTTTAAGTTTATTGCCTTTCAATTAGTTGAACATATACCTATGCTGCTAAGTCACGAAGAAGGAATAATTATTATCATAAGATATAGTTATAATATTTATATCTTTTTTTAAGGCAACTTTTGTACTGAATTTAAAAGTTCTGAAAATTGTTCACTTGGATTAAAAGAAGATGTAAATATTATAACTATATTTTATGATAGTTAAGGGTTCTAAGTACGTGTACAAAAATCTGTGCCAACTTAAGTGTCTTACTTTGACCACAGCAATGATGTAAACATTGCGTGTTGCACTTAGATAACATTAGTATTCTTTGCCAAAACTATTTGACCGATTTGGATCAAATTTTCAAATTTCGTCTTGTAATACTCAAGAACATTTGATTCCAAATTTTTAGCAGAATTGGACAATTTTTGACCTATTTTTTGAGTGCTTCAAACTTACTTATTTTTTCAAATTTTTTTTTTTAGTTCATGGATAGATAGAAACACAAATATAACATGCGTTTAAAATTGATGTTGTTTTGTAGAAAATTTTGTAACAAACAAGTTTGTAGTGGACGGTTTTTACCGAAGTTGCATATTTCCTAAGTTATAAAGGAAATTGTCGGAAAAAATTAGGTGATTTTAGCGTTTTTTTCACTGTTGCATTTTTATTTTTCCTGCAGCGAGCACAGGTTTTTCGAACAACAAACAACATATCAAAAATACAGAACTACATCGCGCTTTGCGAATTAGGCACTTTTTTTTGTAATTATTGACTGCTAAAAGAACTCAATCTCAATGTTTACTCATATCAATCAAAGAACACTAATAACAAAACAATAAGCACACGCATTCATCCTTCCTACCGCATTTTCGTAGAATCATATACGAAATTAAAAAAAAGATAATGACAAGAAACGTACCCAAAATGTAGGTACCTGGAGCTGCTTGCATATTTAGCGTGCTTTATCGCATCATACTTACGCTTACGCTTTCATTTATTTAGCTGGGCTTTGCTTAGGACATGAGTAGTAAAACGCTCTGGTATTCTAGATTGTATTGTATTTGTGTTTGTATTTGTAATTTGTATAGATATTATTCAAAATTGTGTGAAATTGTGCAGCGCAGATGTTGCAAGCTAAAATGTTTCAAGGGAGACTTGTGTATGAGAGTTTTGTGTTGTGTGTCTGCAGGAAGGAAAACATAATTTTAAGAGAACAATGTGGGTAGGTTAGGTAGGTATCTTTTTTTTTATTATTATATCAATGCTCTATGCAGAGAATTTGGTTTTGGTATCGCATATTGTAACGCTGAGGCAGATAGGAAGATGGGAGTTTTGTGTTGTGTGAAGGAAAATATGCTTTGAAAATAGGTAGGTAGGTGGGTAGTTTTTAGTATTTATGGTATTGATTATTGCAAGAAATCATTATCATTATTTCAACATTGCCATTTGTTACTTTTTGAAAATAAAAAGTGCATCATATAATTGATTCATTTAAATTCTTGGTTTAGCGCCGATAAACCTGCTAACTCAGAGGAATCGCCACTGATATCCGCCCGAACCCGCGTGTGTTTCAACCTATCTATACTACTTCATATTTAAAGAATTCTAAAAGTTTTTAATAGAAGAAATTTAATCCTTTTACTTTGTTAGCCATATATACCTACCTACTTAAATACTAAGTATGACCAATTATTTTTTAGTTTTGAACAAGATTATTATCAGCTTAAATGTAAGGATTGTACTTACTTACAAAAAAAAATATTATAAGAAAAATCTTTTCTATGAATTCTTTCGAAATAATTTTTCCTCATTTATCACACATCTGTGGGATGAAAAATAAATAACTTTTCCATTTTCAAAAAAAAAAAAATTGAATAAAAATAAATACATAAATTCAGTCTCACACACACATATAATCCAGCAACATACAAGTCCTGATGCCAATCCATTCGCCTCCGTCCTCCGTCATGTTGCTATAGCGACCCGAACGGAGCATCACATCGCCAGAGAGTATTCATTTTCAATTTTCAGGATCTTTCCCTGTTATGCACAGTTTCACCTAAATCCGCAACAATCCCCCCGAGACAGACGAAATGAAATTTATCATTTTTAAATCTGTTTGATATAATTCTCACATAGTCCACCAGGTGCCAGAGTGGCAGTACCTATACCTATCTTCCTACCATATTGTTCGTTAGCTTGGCGCTGATAGGGGGCAGGAGGTAAGGCCGCGATGAAAAGCGAGAAACCCGCTTGGATATACCCTTCTAATATTATACCAAGGTACTCTAGGTGTGGGTTAATGTACTTAAAGTTAATCCAATTTACTCGAAACGAGAAGAGAAATCATCGTTAGTCCCCGACTGCATTTTGTTTATCCTTTTGCGGCAAATTGATTCAACAGGTGGAACACAGAACACCGCATCTCCACTTCCACCTTCAACCTCACCCGTCATTTGCCAAGCATTTTCTCTACTCAACTACTTCTACAATCTGTTCAAACATTAGCTCTCTGGGCTGACTTGCCTCCCAGAGTCATCGCTTTGTGCGTCTGGCATTCTGTATGGCTGTGTGGCGAAAGGTAGCAGAGTCAGAGTATAGCAGATAGAAAGTGAGCTCTTGTTGAAAATAAAACTTTCAAATACATTTCACAAACCATTACGGATTGCACCCTTGAGATTATATAAAGTATATATACTTCTCTGCACTTTCAAACGGAATAGCATCAGCTCAGCTCGAGCTCGATCCCGAATAAGGCCAAGAGAGTGCCAGCCACATAGTCTACTTTTTCGCTAAAGTCGTATACTGTCTCCGGGCCAAACGTGTGTTCCTTTCTTCTTGAAATATATAAAGAGCCTTCTTTGCACCCAAACAAAAAAAAAAAAAAAAAAAAACAAAATCAAAAGAAATAAACAAAATAAAAACAAAGTCTGCACTTTCCTTTTGTGCATCAGGATACGTGTGTATACCCGATTTCGGTTTGTATTCACAGGGTGATCCAGTAGTATAAAAATGCAGAAAAACTTTGTTGCATTGTTAAATATGGATTTCGATCGAGTAACATTATGCTAGGTTTCCTCTTATCATTGAAAAGACGCAAATTGACAAACTTTCCAGGAGAGAGTTTTACTAACATTAAAACGAAAGAAAGTAGTAGTAGCGAGCAAGTATAAGCGACCCTGTCCTGGAAAGTTTGTCAATTTGCGTCTTTTCAATGACAAGTTGAAACCTAGCATTAAGTCGAGATGTTCGACCAAAGAAGAATTGATGCAAGCAGTTGATAACGGAAATGGTGGCATATTAGTCATTGATGCACCAAGTCGAGAACCGGCGAGACTTTTGTAAGTCTCGTCTCGGTCTCGTTAAAATCGAAAATTTTTAGTTCATCTGAAACTCACTCTCGCCTTTGTCACGAGAAAATTTTAATTTGCAGTCTTGTCCCGGTCCCGTCTTAGTTTCGTCATGCGAGACCAAGACTGAGAAACTGAGACTTTTCTCCCTACTGGTTTTGGTTACGATTCGTATGGGATCTGAGATTGCTTTTGTACTCGACTCTAATGGGACTGCGGCTACGTTGTTAGAAGGCAGTCAAATCATTCTGCATTGTAATTTCCATTGAAAGAAACTGCAATTGGATGAAGTTTTGGTGCCATGTTAGACTACCATCTAAGACGAGTACACTATGGCTAACGAACGCGCATTGGAAGCTCTGAATAGCACGCTGAAAGATTTTCAAAATGATGAATAACGTTTCGGTGGATTTTGCTGTCACGCGATTTTCGTCAAACGCTGCCTGTCGTTCAATGATCAACCTCGGCAGATGAATTCAATACTTGCCTGAAGGCATTTACTATGTGAAGAAATTGACAAAAACGAACATGAGAGTCGTCGCCTTACGAAATGATCAGTCCACTGCAGAGTTCTCCACGCAGTTGGTGGCGATGTGCAATGGCAAAATTCCAGTCGAATAAGTCACAAGCCTTATTGAATTTCACCCATCATTTTTTGCCATTTTATAACGCTACGACGGAGGGTATGGTGGAAGAGCTCATCAAAAATGTTTTCACGAATATTTCTCAGAATTTTGTTGACTGATTTTGGTTACGAAAAAAAAGGATGTCGATCATTTGAATTTCGTCATTCAAAATCGAATGACTGATGAATTTCATTCATATAAGTCGGTTGACTCCTCGATGAATAAAAAAGAAGAGAAGTCACCAACTACCCCAGGGAGTTTTTAAGCGTCCAGCTGGGTACACTTCAATGGAAATTCAAAAATCTACTGATGCAGGAAAAAGGGGTTAATTAAGTGCTGCAATCCGCAATGAGGACTTAAATCCCTTCACCCTTAAACTTGCTGGTGAATATCCAGCTTGATGTCAAGCTATAAACAAAGGTTATACTTACATTCATACATTATGATGTCTCCAGAAAAATTATTGTACGTAGAAACTGTAAGGATGGGTGGAAAATGTTAAAATACAGATTTTTAAGAGCACATTTCATTTTAGTTGCTCCAAAATGACCTAGTGTTAAATTTCTGCTTGATTAGTTACATTTTTAATTATCGTTGTGGTGGCCCCAGCTTGAGAAGAGTGACGGCGGCGTCAGAAAAAAGGTTTGTGTCCTCTGTCAAAAGCAAACCAGTGGGAGTAGATAGAAAAAACTTTATATATTTTCAAATGACCTAATTCTACTTTTAACCAGATTTTTCTTTATTTTTTCGATTGTCAAGTAAAGCAAGTCTCCAATTTTAAGCACATTCGAAACCCATTTTTAAGTTCAAATCGTGAAATATTGAATTAAAAATTGTGGTACTAAATTATCCCCTAAATAGCCCCTAATTCCTACATCATTCGATTTTTGAATTTCCGTTGTGGTATACCCAGCCTGACGAACCTATTTTTGAATTCCTTGTATGTGCCGGGTCACACAAATTGATGCACCGAAAATTTGTAATGGAACCAGTTTTATTGTTAAAAATTTCAAAATAAATGTTATCCAAGCGACGATTTTGAGGCGAAAATTCAAAGGCGAAGATGTTTTTATTCCGTAGATTCCGCTTATTTCGAACGAAGTCACCAACTACCCCAGGGAATTTTTGAGCGTCCAGCTGGGTACACTTCAATGGAAATTCAAAAATCTACTGATGCAGGAAAAAGGGGTTAATTAAGTGCTGCAATCCGCAATGAGGACTTAAATCCCTTCACCCTTAAACTTGCTGGTGAATATCCAGCTTGATGTCAAGCTATAAACAAAGGTTATACTTACATTCATACATTATGATGTCTCCAGAAAAATTATTGTACGTAGAAACTGTAAGGATGGGTGGAAAATGTTAAAATACAGATTCTTAAGAGCACATTTCATTTTATTTGCTCCAAAATGACCTAGTGTTAAATTTCTGCTTGATTAGTTACATTTTTAATTATAGTTGTGGTGGCCCCAGCTTGAGAAGAGTGACGGCGGCGTCAGAAAAAAGGTTTGTGTCCTCTGTCAAAAGCAAACCAGTGGGAGTAGATAGAAAAAACTTTATATATTTTCAAATGACCTAATTCTACTTTTAACCAGATTTTTCTTTATTTTTTCGATTGTCAAGTAAAGCAAGTCTCCAATTTTAAGCACATTCGGAACCCACTTTTAAGTTCAAATCGCGGAATTTTGAATTAAAAACTGTGGTACTAAATTAGCCCCAAATTCCTGCATTATTGCATTTTTGAATTTCCGTTCTGGTATACCCAGCCTGACGAATCTATTTTTGAATTCCTTGTATGTTCCAGGTCACACAAATTGAAATTGATGCACCGAAAATTTGTAATGAAACCAGTTCTATTGTTAAAAATCTCAAAACAAATGTTATCCAAGCGACGATTTTGAGGCGAAAATTCAAAGGCGAAAATGTTTTTATTCCGTAGATTCTGCTTATTTCGAACGATTTCCCATTCGTATTTAAGCGTCTTCAGATTCCCGTGCGTCTCGTTTTTGCCATATGAGATATGAGAATTTAAATGTCGCAAGGACAATTGCTGGATGTTTGTGGCATCAATCTTGAATTCCCATGCTTCTCACATGTCCTACTGTATGTGGTGGGCTCACATGTCGGCAAACATTCCACTTTGTACGTGTACCCGCCTAAGAACAGAAGGAACAATATTGTCTACCATCATAAACCACTTCAGTGAAAAAGCGAGTTGTTCGACACGTCAATCATTGCGGTTTAATTGGAATACATCGACATTTTTTTCCACGCTCACACAAGGGCTTATAACTACCCTTTAAATGTGGAAATTTAACACAGTGCGAGCATTAAGGAAGCAGAGGGAGGATTGAAAAGGAGAAAACGGTGTGCATTTGGCTTGAACGCTTGAATATTGAAAAAAGTTGGGTAGGGAATTCCACATTCGTGTAGTTCGGATAAAAAAAGAATATCTGTATTTGACGGAACGACCGAAGTTTGGCTCAAGGGTATACTGATGAACATTCCTAGCGGAGAGGGTGTTACGGTAAAAATGTTTAAGGGGAGGAATGCATCTGGCATAAAATAGTGATAGGCAAGAAACATTTCGACGATGTTCCAATAAAACAAATGTTTCCGAAACTGATCTCTCACTTATCAGCCTTCATGCCCTATTCTCTATTCTATCCAGAAGGTTCAATGATGTTTTAGATGCACCCGACCAGATATGGGAATTATATTCTGGCTTAGGGCGTATGTACGCCTTATTAATTATTGCCAGATCAGAAGGGCAAAAATAGTGCTTGCATCGTCTAAGGAAGTCCAAACATTTTGATGCATTTATTACAATATATAAAATGTGATTGTTCAACAAAAGTTGGTCAATAACGCACATACCTAAGCTTTTCTGTTTCCTGAATGCAAGGAAGTTTATTCCGCTTTAACGACTGTAAACAGCTTTGAGTTTTGGAAGTATTGAATCGCAATCTACTATTGATACACCATTTAACGATACTATTGAGGTCGGAGTTCAATGAAATCATCATATTTTCCCGATGTTATTCCGCATTCAAAGAACAGGGAAGTGAATCTGGAAATGGGTATGAAAAGCTGAGGGTGCTGTCGTTGGCAAAGTAGTTAAGTGGATTAGACGTTTCAGACATGACACCATTTATGAAGATAATAAACAAAGTCGGAGACAAAACGGAGACTTGGGGTACACGAGCATTTAGTTTACAGACTTAAAACTTAAAACCATCCAAAACGACTTGGATTGAACGGTCAGAAGAGTATTTAATAATCCACTGAAGAAATTATTCATCGATACCAAAAGCATGCATTTTCGATAAGAGAGTAATTTGGTCATGGATTGTGTTTTATGATTGCATTGACGTCAGTATTTCTTAATGCTAAAATGGCACGTTGGAAAAAGCCATTGGTAGTTTTTGAAATTGGTTTCTTTTTCTGGAAATATTTTCTGTATAAGTTGTTCGGTCGATGAAACAATGACACAAAAGTTTGGTTGAAATAAAATAGTTTTTGTATCAGCATCAAAAAAAGGAAAAATAAAGAATGAGTGAAAGTGAAAACGAAGATCGCGAGTCAATGGTTTGTTAGAAAAAGCGTATGTCGAAAAAAAAAAGATATGTGATATAGGTATATTCTAAGTGTAATTATTTGTTTTAGACCTCCGCAGAGGTGAGATGAATAATTTGTCCGCTAAGTTAGTTTAAGTGTTGACCCAACAGGTATTGAGACATCATCACAAACGATGTTCTCTTTGGCTCTTTGATGTTAATTAATGCTAATCTGGCATCTTTTGCTATAAATCCACCAGTTAAATAAATAAAAGTGGGATATAAACACACTTTACAGAAGTGGATCTATATAGTTTCCATATGAGAGTTAATTTAACTTAAGGTTAAAAAGGCCTTAGATTGTATCCCTAAGGAAGCTTAACAAAATTGTATGGCTTCCTGATCACGTTTTTCAAAACGTGTACGCTTTGTATATTTTGGTATTTTTTAGTGTCTGAATGTGAAAAAACCCGATGAGAAATGAAATACGTACAGTGATGTTACAAATGCTTGCAATAAGCAGTACTGATAGCTTGTTAAGGTTGTTTTTTTCGTATAAAATTTTACACTTAACTACTTACAAGTACTTTTTTCTCCGATGGTTTTATTTCGTATATATTTCGAAATATGACTGACGCATTGGGGTGAAGATGTACGCGCATGTTGGTCTTTAATTTGAGTTTTCTAAAAAAATATCAACTTCATGATTTTTTTAATTTTTCATATCTTGGCTAGATTTAACTAGAGCCACCTTTCCCAGTGTTATAAGAATAGATTCTGAAAATTTCTTTTAAATCGGTTTAGTGGTACGCGAGTCTATAAAGGACAAACTCATTTAGATTCATTTTTATATATGAAGAAAAAGATAATATAAATAATAGAGCCGTTAGAGTTGAGCGGTATTTTCTGTATACCTACATACATTAACCTAATATATTTTTATTATTTATTTCATTCTTCGTTCATGTCACCAAATTTGGTAAAATAAGTTTGGATTTAACTTTAACCCCGCTCTTGGTACTCGAGGTCCTGAAAAAATCAGTTCAGTTGGATTCAAATTCAGATAGGTACTCCAGCTCACTTTGCCATTAAAGCATTTGTAGGTGCATATATCGAATCGGCTTTTAGAGAACAGTTTCATATTTCCGACATCACTTGAAATTCAGGGATTACAATAGGAACCATCAGAGATCAGACTCAACATAGCAGCCAAAAATGATAGGCATCATTTATCATATTTGTGTTCACTTTTTGCTTCAAACCATTTCAGTATTCTAACAACCTGCCAGAACCATTTCTACCTTAACACCCTCTACATAGCTTCAGAGCGTCATAGACTGTATGATGAAAATTGTGGTATCAGGCAGATGATTGCGACGTGAAACGGCTTAAATTGCACAGCCAAATCGGAAATTCGTGAAAAACTTATCTCCTCGATTGAACTATACGAAACTGGAACAAACTATATGTACTTCTATCGCTCGAGATATCTTCGTACCAACTGAATTATTTATCTAGAAAAAAACACAATAGTGGCAGAAATATATAAAGATAGGAAAATAAAGTAAACACACATCTCGTTTTCATTTCGGTAGCGTTTTCCTCTTTTTTTGATATTTTGCGTGAATCTTTCGCTCATCCTGGATTTATACTTTTTTTTTTGTATTTTTGTTTGCAGTTTATATCTTTTTCGGTGCCTACCTCCTGTGAGAAGTGAAATTTTCCGTGCTCTTAAACGATATATAAAAAAAAAAAACTATTCCTACCTTTAACCTAGAGTTTAAACAACCAGCCATATCTAGGTTGTCAGCTTGTGATTGTATAGGTATAATAATACTGTACTTACCCCACGGGATGTTAGGTAATCCATACCCTTGGCAACCTGATACATGAATGATGTTAAATCACCTGACGTCAGGATATTCGATTTTCCGTGTGTGTTGCCATAATGTCTGCAATAAAGGAAAATGGTCATGAGAGTATTAAACGGCACAACATGTTGAAAATTCCAAAAATAAAAGGGTTTTCTGGGGGAAGGATGATAGGTTTTGTGTCTGTGTAACTCCACACACCACGCCACGCGATCGAAAAACTGAATTGTTCGTTTTATAACAAGGTGAACACTGAATATAGTGAGCGAGCATAGGTAAAACAAACTGCTACTATCGTGGTTGTCTCACAGAAGGATGACAGCGATTCAATAAAATAGCAAAATGATGTTGATGAAGATGTCGTTTGTGATAAGATACTCTCGTAAGCTTCAAGATAGTAGGTAGGTGATATTGGAAATACAAATAAAATTTAATATGGCTCCTTCATTGAAGTAAAAATAATATGAACTATAGGGTTAAACTTAAAGAATATAAAAACAGAAATAAAACGTGTTCTTAGGGGAAGTCTTCTTTTGAGTTTATTTTAAAAAATGATTCTGGGGTCGACCCACACTAGTAACTTCCCATTGGTGCACTTGAAAACCATATACTTTACATATGTACCTAATTATTCACCTAATTGTTGGGTGGTAGGGTATATATTATATATGTTATAAAATATTTTATAGTGTAATAACTTTGGGTTTTTGCGTAATCAGTGTATATGTTGGAACGTATATCGCAAAATGCGATATTACCTATATTTTGTACTTTAGCTATTTATAATAGTAAATTTTTTATATTTCTTTTTTGTAAAAAGCTTACAAACTTCCTTTTTTCCTAACTCTTCGCGGTATGGAGGTATTAATTATTTAGGTCAATTATTTTAAAACAGACTATTGACTAAAAAAATACCAAAAATCAGGGGAGTGTACTTAAAAAAAAAAAAAAAAAACATGGTTTCAAAGAATATAAAAAGGCAAATTAAGTGTCATATGTAAAATTTTGATTTTAAAGCGATTTTGAGTGTAAGAATTTTTCGAATTAAAACATTTTTGAAAAGTTTTTTCTTGCAACATTTTGATTTTTAGCTTTTTAAAGGGTGGTTTAAAAAAAACTCAAAATTACACAACATTTAGGTGGTATAGGTTTAAATTTTTAGTAGAATTTTGAAATCGATATCATTGTTTTTTTTTTCAATATATTTGAGTTGAAAAAATTTGTTAAGAATTTTTAATAGGTTTTGTTCCAGTTTTGTTTGCTCTAAAAAAAAAAACTGTTTATTGAATGTTTTTAAAAAAATTATCAGTTCTTGACCACGTCATTATATATAAAAAAAAAATTGACTGGGTTCGGAATCATTTTTTGTTCTTGAAATATTTGAGACGAAAATTATTTTTCAACTGTTTTTCTTAGTTTAAAAAAAGAGTGTCCTTTGATTTTTTTTTAATATTAACTGATTTGGTATTGTGTCATTATGTGTAAATTAAAATTAGTCTGAAGTGAATATCTTATTGCGTTCTCGAGATATTCCAGATAAATTACATTTTACAGCTCCTTTTTAAATTGCTGTAGTAAAAAAACGGTTTATTGAATTTGTTAGAAATCCTTTTCAGCACGTTATGACAATATTATCTGTAAAATAAAATTTATCCGAGGTCGATATCCTTATTCATTCTCGAGATATGGTGGAAGAAAAAAGTACCCCAAACGTACGTACATACACACATACAGACATCTTGCTAAAAACGACGAATTCTGATTCTAGAGACCTCAAAACGTGAAGATAAGTCAACATTTTCAATTCGACAAATCGCACCAATCACAATAACTTCTAATGGAAAGTTAATAAAAATATATATACAGTCGTGGCGGCCTAATTAAAAGAACGATATTTTTATAAAATTTTATAATGCATAACTTTTGTTTGGGAAATCTGTTGAAGTTTAGTTTAATAATATAAGTTTAGTTTTAATAATAGCCCATGAACTACGGTATACTTTAAGTAATGTTTAAAAAATATAAGCATGAAAATATTAATAGGAAAAAAATTAACATTAATTTAACTCTTATTTCGTCTGACAACAAATTAAGAACAGAAACAAAATGTTGTCATAACATTAAAAATCTTTGAAATTTCATTATGTTAATGTGAATATATGTTAAATTCTAAATGGGCTTTAGGTCTATGTTTGTATCTAGGCAGGCGCGAACGCAGGGGTTCAAACCCCCCCCCCAAAATGTATGAATTTAACTTCCTCGCCATATTCAACCCCCCCCCCGCGAAATTTTATCCTGCGTTCGCGCCTGTATCTAGGTATCTAAATCAGACGACGTTTCAAACGTGGTTACGTTTTTCTTCAGGTCTAACTTTTTCTTTTATAAAAATGATATCAAGGTTTAATCCTCTTTTGGTTGTATTTTGGTTTTTGAATTTAAAAACTTCATTGCTAGACGACGTGTTTGATAAACTTCCTAATAAACCAAAAGTTATTACTAAATATGTTGATGACATATTTGTAATTCTTAAATCTAGCGAAGTTAGTAATACTCTCACTTCTTTTCATCCAAAGATTCAATTTACGGTGGAAATTGAAAAAAATAGAACACTTCCATACCTGGATATATTAGTAGTGAGAAAAATTGTCATTTAATTTTTGATTGGTATAGAAAACCAACGTCATCGGGCCGTATTATTAATTTTAATTCAAAACAACCAAAACAGGTAATTATTAATACTGCAAGAAATTATATCAGCAGAGCGTTAGATAACAGTGGCGTTACCTTTCGTCATAAAAACATACAACTTCGAATTCATTCCCTTTAAATATAATCAAAACACTAATCAATAGATATTTTAATTCCTTAGTACAAACAAAGTAGTAGCCCGTAGCGTAATGTTTAGTGCGTTCGACTGTCACGCTGGAGGTCTGCGATCGCTTCCCAGCCTTGTCCACCTAAAAAACTAAAAAGTTTTTTTTCAGGGCTACTGCCTCTTGCGAGGAATTGACAAATCCTCCAAGAGTATCACTTGTCACGAATAAGTGCTTCTCGACTAGCCGTTCGGATTCTGCATAAAATTGTAGGTACCTTCCATTCGTGTCGAAAGGCGCACACAGGAATAGTTGCGAATTGTTAGTCACTAGGCCCTGGTTCTTCATGAGCCGTTGTGCCACCCGATTTATTTATTTTTTTTTTTTAAGTACACACAAATGAACAACCAAATGTTCAACAATATACATATAAAAGTGTTTTATATATACCTAATCTTTCTAATCGTATATTAGATGCTCCAATATGGAATAAAGAAAATGTTCGTAAAGCCTTTAAATCAGCTTATACTTCAAGAACATCTTTATTTTCAAAACATAGAAGTAAATTACCAAAAAAAGATAAGTCAGATATTGTATATAAAATAAAATGTTTAGCAGATGGAATATTGAGTTGTCCTTCAGTATATGTTGGCACATCAATGCAAAAACTTAAAAACCGTATATCAGGTCATAAATCTGATATAAATAACGGAAATTCACAAAAAAAAGCTTCAGCCTTACATTGTATAAATGATGGACATAGACCTGATAAGATTAATGTAGATATTTTACAGACAGGAAAACATTATAACAAAAAGATATTAATAGAAATGCTACACGTTTTAAACACAGAAAATACAGTTTATAGACAATCAGACTGTGAAGGACTTAGCAGCATATATGGTCAACTCGTTGAGAGTTTTATATTCAAAATATAATAAATTAAGTTTGAAATCTATATATTAATGCGCTTAGCAAAACCTAAGCAAAACCTAACGGTACACTTTTCTCTGTAAATACTCAACGGAGCTACATAAATTATATAACGTTGGAAAGGTTTTGCCCCACAGATGTGCAGAAACCAAAACTTATGTCTGTATGAAGCTGTTAGACCATTTAATGGACATTTCAATTTTTCCAGATAAATGATTTTTATCATTTTAAGGGTTGGGCTTAGAAGTCTGAAATTTCGGGAGATGATGGTCATTATTTATTTGGATTTTTTGGTGGAAAATTTGGAATCCATATCCTATCGTAAAGCTTAGAAAGTGACATTTTTATATATTTTTGACCGAATAAAACTTCCATAATAAATACATAAATATTGAAGTATAGTAGACAAAGCTTTTAAATCAAGAAAATAAATATTTTGTATGTACGACAAATATATTATGTACATAATGTTTGACAGTATTTGGAAAAAAGTGAGTTTGTGTGAAATAAGAGTTTATTTTGTATCGTATTTTTCAATAGATCTGTTCCCAACCTTGAAAAAAAAATGCCTATTGTCAACAATTGTTGGCAAATCCTGTTCCACACTTCACAAATTTGGTAGTTTTGGAAAGAAGAGAGCGCTCATGAGAGATTAAAATAATTTCCCCTCCTGACATTCTGCACAAAAATCTTTTTTTTGACAGAAATTGTTGGTCTATCAATTGTTAGATTGAGGTACGTTGTATAAAAAAAAGACTGTTGTAAGAGTAGTCAGATCGATTTGCTTCACGTTGGAATGATATTTGTGTGAAATTGTGTGGCAGAAAGTTTTTCCAAGAAACCGGTCCAAACTTTTTCGGCAGTTTTTCTCTCTATGAGAGAATTTCATCCCACTCTTCAAAATTCAACAGACTAACAATTTCTTCCCAAAAACCTTGGGAAAAAACCTAACATAAGCCAGTTTTTATTTCTGTATTTCCCAGGGCCACGTTATGTTGCGTTATGTTGCGTTATGTTGCAAGATTACCCCCGTCTTCATAAAAGAAAACATTCAGAATTAATGTTAAAACAATCGCGAACTAATTTTACTATTAATGTACATTTTTGTTAAACTTTGATATCATTGCTGAAAGCAAACATCAGCACTTCTGAAAGAGTAACATTTATTTAAAAAGGACTATATATGCCTGCATAAATAGGGCGTGAGTGTGGCAGTGATTCAGGATGTTTACTTTTACGAACTCGGGATAAGTTATTTTATAAACCTTACTCCAAAATAATTACATTCTAGAATTCACTGGTAGAGCTTAGAGTTTTTTCAGCAACATTGGTAAAAGTCTGAAATGTTTTGTTTTGAAAGTTGTACAACATTTTTTTTGTAGGCATCTGTACCTTGGGTGGCCCGCTTAAGATGTTCCGGATTTGTACGCCTTTCATGTGCCGTCTGTCTTGATCACGCAACTTTTTTTTAACCATTAAAAAGACCAATGTTTGTTTGAATTTTTGGTATATATGTATGTATGTAAAAAAGTTAAATTAAGAGTAATGTTTGCTTGAGATAAATAATGTATACAAATGTAGGTACTTTTAAAAAGGCAACAAATTAGGTGAATTACATCCGTCCATTTTGAACTTAATAAGCGGGAGCATGTTTTCATATATTTTTTTAAAGCTATACAGTTGAGAACTTATTTAATTAACAAATTTAAAAAAAAAAACGTATACGCCAGGGTGTACATAATTTCGAATTTAAATATAGAAAACTAATTTTTTCATAATTCAAGAAAAGTTTAACGAATGCTGTTTATGCTGTGAATGTTTTTTTTTTTAATTAGTTTTGCTTTTTTAAAATTTTCAGAATTGTCATGGATCTTATATAAAGTAGTAAAAAGATAATCTATGACGTATCCATGAATTTTGTGTTTGTTTCGCTGGCCGAATATTCGGCCACTGGCGATATTAGTATTTATTATTATTCAAAATTTTGATTTAAAAAAAAACGTCTTTTTCAAGACATTTCTTAATATTGAAAAGAATAATTATTGAATTCAAAAACCAAAGTACAACCAAAAGAGGATTAAACCTTGATATCATTTTTATAAATGAAATAGTTAGACCTGAAAGAAAACGTAACCACGTTTGAAACGTCGTCTGATTTAGATACCTAGATACAAACAAAGACCTAAATCCCATTTAGAATTTAACATTTTAAGAAAGGTCACGAAGAAGAAATAATTAATGTGAATATATTGTAGGAAAACCTTAATTCTGTATAATTTCAGACAAAATTCCTTGCATTTTTTTGCGTAAGGTATGGAGTCTTGATAGTTGTGTACTCTATCAGGTTTCCTCAATATTTTGAACATTCTGATCAAAATGTTTTTTTTTTACTTTAACCATCCTTTGATGTCTCCCCTCAAGTTTGTGAAAGAATTTAGGTCCAAGCTTTGGACGGTCTAATCTAAAAACTGACTTCTTGACTACGCAAACACCTTCTTAGCAATCCGTTGAGGACTTCTTGGATCATTATCGTCCTTAAAATCAAATTTTATGGGCATGATTTCAAATGAATATGACTCCATAACATGTTCCTTAATGTCTTTTAAAACTTTCAGGTCAATTCGAGCAATTTTTTCTAACGTATCGACCATACTATGCCAAGTCAATGCACCCTAAACAGATTTCCCATACAAAAGTTATGCATTTAAAAATTTTATAAAAATATAGTTCTTAATTAGGCGGCCACGGCTGTACATTCATTTATATATATGTACATATACAAAATAAAAAATATATAAACTCCATTTAAAAAAAAAAATAAATTAATTAATTATTTAACTTAAAAACAAAATAATATAAAAATATATACATATGTTATATACACATAAAAAATAAATAGAAACTTCAGTTAATTTTTTTAAGCAAAAAAAAGTAAAACCATAAACTAAAACGCAGCGAAGAAATGAGCAGAGAGGAAACGTTTAAACTTACTTTTCTGGCCTCATTTTGCAAATTCTGAAATGAGATCATCAAAGCCTAAAGAATTTTTTTTTGTAAAAAGTTAATTTTTGTTTGTAAATTTTTTTTTTTATAAAAAAGTTAATTTTTTTTTGTAAAAAAGTTAATTTTTTTTTGTAAAAAAAGTTTTTTTTTGTGAAATCGCATTGCAGCGTTATACAGTCAGTGAATCAGGGATGAGCGTAAATATTTATTTTAATACCTACATTTTCCCCATCTGCTTGTTCCTCGCTGCGTTTTAAAAATTTTGCGAAATGTTTGCTCCGTTCTTTATTTTCGGTCTCAACAAGCCTTCGCCTTTTTCTAAATTCTGCCCCGAAGGCATTTTTTTATCCATATTGGAAAAACGAATTATAAAAACTTTCACAAAATACGTCACTTCTATTAAGAACTGATAGCTATTTATTTAATCTTAACCAACAAAGCGAAAAAACAATTTAAACAATCTGCACCAGACCAGATACAATGCTACTCTTTTCCATTCTATTAAAATTTCCATCTCCTGTGTAAACAGGCACTTAACCCTTAGACAGTTACTGTGTGCAATAAGAAAACCTGCACGCTCTGACCCATATGATTCCGTATTGATACATTTTTTTTTTAAATATTTTCCCATGTTAGTTACGATACTCAGTCTCATTGTACAAAAAAAAACTTGCACATCCATTGACTATTGTAGTAGTAGCATTGAGTTTATACACATAGAGGAACCACGTCAGAGTTAAGATATCACCAATCTAGGTGGCGCCCTTATTTGCACATAAAACAAGAACCAGTGATAATCAATACTGGAATTATTTACTCCCTAAGGTAGACTATTTCCTCACTATTTCCACAAATAGTCCACCTGAAGGTGGAAATAGTCTATCTTAAGGAGCAAATGGTTCTTGTATTGAATATCACTGGTTTTTGTTCTAGATACAAATAAAGGCGCCTAACTTTTTTGTGTTGTGATCTTTGTATATACAAGGGTTGTGATTTTTTCTTTTGTACGAACAGGGTGAAATATTTGGAAATTAGGTAGGTAGGATCGAACTTGCATGGGTCTAGTGGGATTTTTAATTCTACGATATCTTGACTCTTGAGTTAAGTTTTCCTTGAATGCAACAATGAAAGTGATGTTAGTTAGTGTGCAAAAAATAACTTAGCACGGTTGTGATGGATTTTATTTTGGGATTATTTGAAGAATGTTTGTGGTTAAAATGCAAATGGCAGTACACATTTCTTTGCGCAAGATCAGATTACATTTTCTTGCTCCTGGTAATGCGCCTCAGAATGTTGCGTCCTTTGCATGTGCACATCTTGCACATATTGGTGGGCCGGCCCCCCGTCTGTCCGTCTATCCGTCTGTCTGTCTGTCTGTTTGTATGTACCTCGATCTGCAGCCTAAACGGCGGAAGCGATTTTCTTCAAACTTTGGAATTAAGGTTCTTTGAGGATTCCCTAGAGGGGAAATTGAATTTTTTGCCTAGCTCCGAAAATAACGGTACGCTAGAACCAATATACAAAAATTGATTTGTTTCAAAAACGGCGCCAACGATTTTGAAAAAAAAATACGAGCTACTATAATTACTACAATTAATAATTTGGTAGAAAAAAAATTTGTATAACGGTTATTAACAGTACTTGTCATAGAACCAGATTTTTGGTTTTCAAATTTATCGTTAACAATTTAGCATATACAATTTTTCAAAAAAATTATTTTTGGATTTTTAAAAAATTATTGAATTTTTTTTTTTTTGAAATTGCAATATCTTGAAAACGGTTCAGTAAATATTTTTTTTTGATTTTCTGTTAAATTGTATTTTATTTAATTTTAAAAGTCGTCATACCAAATTTTATTTTTTAAAATGTTCAAGAATTTTTATATATACAAAATTAGTTTTAAAGAAAACCGCTCTAACGATTATTGAACTTCTTTTTTCATGAACTCCTATTTATCAATCAAACCAGATGGCATACTTTTTTTAGCCCTATTTTTGTTAGCTATTAAAATGACGAATTTATTGTATAATTTATAGATCATTTGTATTTTAACTTGTTTTTTAAAACTTTCTTAATAATATCATAATGTTATGGAACCAGTTCATAATTTCAAGCTACGTTAAAGTTGTGGGCTACGAGAGAAAGTTTGTGAGATCCAGTCGTGTCCACTTTTTATAGTAGGTACAATGGCTTTACGCTTCATGTATACCAAATTATTTTGTATATGAATACAAGAATATTTGCAAAGATCTTTCCCAATACAAAGGCTATTATTACAAATTTTACAGCACCATTTAAGTCTAACACTAGCGATATATGTGTTGAACAACCGATCTCCTGATCTTAGGTTGAGTCGAGACAAAAAAAAAATCGTGTGGGGGGTGTTGCGAGAAAAGAAATTTTCAACAAAAAAAAAAAAAAAACTGTAAACAGGAAACAGGAAGTTATTAGACACACCTACAATTATAATTTTTATAATTTTTTGTAAGGCCAGAAATCCCTCTTTTTTATATTTATGTTAATTTTCTTTCAATGAACAGTTTTTTAAAATTAATTTTCTAGCTAAAATTTTGAAAAAAATTAAAACTATTTTTTTTCAAAATTGTACGTATTTTTCTTTTCAAACTTCAATGCTCTTATACATTTTGGGTCAAACGCTGAAAATCTGGTTCTAGAACTTCTACTTTTCAAGATATTAAAAAATAAATGAACTAACTATAAACTATGAAGAATCTGGCTAAATAATATCATTGTTTACCATGCTTTTTTTTTCTTTTTTTTTCCTCAATCTCCACTCTACGCCCTCTTAAAGCAAAACATTCTGTATATCCCTCTTTTAAGGAATTCCCTCTATAAAATTTTGCACTGTTTACAGTAACAATATTTTGATATTTAATATGCATAAAATATATTTATTATGACAATCACTGTTGTCAGTATGAATTGTTTTCAATATGCCTAGCTCGATTTTCATTTTAGAAAATTACAATAGACATTTTTCGTATTCATATTCGCTATTGTTGGTGTAAGTATGGTGACTCTGTTTATTAATTTAATCGTCTTATATTATAAATTAAAGCTTTATTGCTTTAAAAATAAAAATCTTATCAGTTCTTCCAGAAAAATTTAATGGTAATTGAAATTTTTTCTGCAAAACACTGGGGCGTATACGTACTTTTTTAACATTTACCCAATTTCTAATCTCTACCTACATCCTTGTGTAAAAACAAACAAACTTTGAAGACAATTTTAAAGGTTTTTGGTTTTATTTTATTTGCCTGTTTAAATGTTTCTCTATGAGGTTTTTCTTGCCCCACATTTCCTCAAATATTTATAAATAAAATCCTTCCCCAGCATTAAATCTATGGTAAAAGTAAATACCAACACAAGCAAAAAACAAATAAGAAATTTGTATGCGTGCACGAAAACCAAACAAAAAACAAACATTCTGGTTTCAAATCCTTAAACCGCTGCTCGTGTAAAGATTTTGTTAAAAAATAAAAAAAAAACAACAAATAATAAAACAAAATCCTTGCTTACCTTTCTGCACGCGAGTTCCGCAAGTACGTTTGAAGTTTTCCTCGATTTACATATTCGATTATCACGAAAATTGGATCCTTATCAGTACAGCAGCCCAAAAGGCGTACAACATTTATATGGGGCTCCAGTGACTTCATAACCTACAAAAATATACAAAAATTCAAAATTATTCAGGGATTAACACAAACAAAGCAAAAGCAAAACAAATATAGGTATAAGTTAGGTACGCGTACTCAAAGAACACGGCCGCCTTTCCCATCGCCATCGCCAGTGGAATGGAATGAGCTAAGGAGAGATTCACTTCTTGTTACAAGCAGGACGGCTGAAGTGTGAAAATTTATTCAAATTTCCGATATTACATCCTTGGAAACGTTTTATAGCCATTGAACATATTATTACGCCTTAAGTGCACGTAAAGGTACGTTCGTTAGCTATATACATAGGTACTTTCTGTCATCAGGGAAGGAAGAAATCTCGTAGTTCAAAGAGACCCGGTGCGGTGGTATTTCGTACCGGCATAAAAATGTATCTTCTTGTGTTCCTTAGTTTGAAAATGGCAAATGGGGATGTTAAAGATGGTGTTTATATATCCTTTGTACGCACATCCAATTTTATTGAATAAATGAAAACTGAAACCGAGAATAGGTGAATTTTTAATACGCCTAAGAGAGTACTTCACATCACACAAAGAATATATTGGTGTTTGTCTCTCTGTGTTTTCGGTTATATTAAGGACTTTTTTCATTAAGGGCAACATGACTTCTATGTAGGTAGATATCTCCGAAAAAAGGGATACCAACATGAAGATGACAATGTTTTTCAAATGAGATCGTGAAAGGTGTAACGAGTTTTTGCCCGGGCATTCATTTACATAAATATTGTCCCGTTTGCATGATTTTTCAACAATCATTTAATTTTGTTGGTTCGAAAAAAAAAAAACAAATACCCTGTAGGGAATTTTATGGATGATGCGAGTTGAAGGTATTCTTTGTGGGTTCTATAATGCTTGTTTGGTGTTTAAGGGATATTACCTGATAAAAGGAAACTTATATTGATGATAATATGGATATTTAGCCCAAATTTTATGGTTGTATTTTTATTTTGAAAGGACATCATACAGGAACTTGATTGATTTAATAGCTTAAGGAAATTATAATATTTTGATACAAATTTTAGATAATATTTATCAAAAAAAAACCTTTAAAGCAATGTAGCAGAGGTTAAATTGTTATTAATGTCCCACTACGACAATTTTTTATTTTTATTACAAAAATCGGGTGAGTTCTAATTTTTCAAAAAGGTTAATAGACCAGAAAAAAGACTCTAGGGTCGAAAAATTATTGTATAAAATATTAAAAGATTGGTATCAATATCAACGCAGAAGTTCATCATCTTCTACAGCTTTGGACTTTAGTACTCTCGCTTTCAAAGAAAGAATAAACTCGAGTTTTGGCATTTCTGACGAACTCGTGACTCATGTGTGCACAATGACGATGGAGAACACAAGCTGCTCTATTAAGAGGTCTGCATAATGGTGGATTAACGTTTACTTGCATTTGGTTTCTGCCTAAAAAAGGATACCAAATACAAAATGTATATTTGTTAGGTATAGAGAAAAGATCAAAATGCAGAAGAACTTCGTTTCTACATTATAGGAAAGTATAATGCAGATATGAAGACGAACATGTTCATCTTCTTGATGGCTCCCTTTCACTCGCTCGGATTTATTGTATACATTTATCCTGCTCTACTTTTCTGCATTATGCAGATGAAGATACATGTAAATCCTCACTGATACTTTTCATATCAAAAATGGATTTAGACAAAAGGCGTATATTCTGCATGAAAGAATAGTGTAAAATGTTCACGTTAATACTAGAGTGCTTCAAAAGTCCGTCGAATATCTTGCATATCCCAGCGATATTTCCATAATTGGGAGAGGATAGAGCAAAGTCCTCTTTCAACTTACTAAACTGTTCCTGTATACAGGATGATTTGCTTAAAATGTCACAAAAGGCTAGGGCGTCGTGAAGGTTTGACTAAGACTAAGGGAGGGGCAATTTTCAAAAAAAAAAAAAAAAAAAATCACTTAAAACAGAAAATAAATATTTAAAAAAAAAAAGGTAATACCTACAGAGTCATGCTGTAGCATTTTGAAAAGCCAAAAATCCATTTTTTAATATTATTTTTAAATTAAGTTGTTCGAATGAATAGTTTTTGAAAAAATTAATTTTCAAAATCAAATCAAAATAAAAATTTTGAAAAAAAAAATTAAAAAAAAAAAATTTCAAGCTAATTTTTTTTTTTTTCAAAATTGTATGTAATTAAGCATCATTTTTGTTGTCAAAACTTAGAGCTCTTATCAATTTTTAGTCAAACACTGAAAACCGCATGGTTCTAGGACTTTGACTTTTCAAGATATTAAAAAATAAAGAAACCAGCATCTTAGTAAAAACAAGAAAAAACGAGGTTGATGATAAAACAACTGGTTGCTGAAACTGTCATTTAGCCGGGTTCTGCTGAGTCTTATGAGAAAGTTGCTTCATTTATTTTTGTTTTATATCGTGAAAAGTAAAAGTCCTAGATTCATACGCTTTTCAGTGTTTGACTAAAATTTTACAAGAGCATTAAGTTTTGAAAACAAAACTGATGCTTAATTACATAAAATTTTGAAAAAAATTAGCTTGGAATTTAATTTAATTTTTTTTTTTTTTAATTTTGACTTTTAAAATTAATTTTTCAAAAAATATTCAGTCAAACAATTTAATTTAAAAATAGTATTAAACAAAAGATTTTTGGCTTTTCAAAATGATATAGCATGACTCTGTATCCGTTATTTTTTAATATTTCTCTTTTAAGTGATTTTTTTTGATTTTTTTTTTTTTTAAATAGACCCCCCCTCACATACGATTTTTTTCTTGTCTATGTAGAACCTACAGGCCATAGCCTTTTGTGACACCTTATGCAAAGAACCCTGTATAAGATACTGATCATCACGGTTCTGCTGTATGCCAAAGATGCATGAACCTTATTAGTGGTGGATGAGTAAGTTTAAGAAAAAAGTTTTAAGGCTGATTGTTGGTCCTGTAAACAAAGCGGAGCGAAAAACATAGAACTATTCAAAAAAGTAAAAAGGCGATTGATTAAGATACAGAGGGTTATTAAAGCTCTGCCTCGAAATAATCTCTTTGTCCATCTCCAAGAGAGATCAGAGTAAAAAAAAAACACCGTGAAATCTATGGTTTTCGCAAGTGGGAGACGACGTCAGCCAACTTGGAGAACAAAACTTTAAAAATCTTGCTTGGGACAGAGCTGGCTAGAGAAAGCTTGTAGGTTGAGCCTGGTTCACACCGGACTGTTAGTGCCTCCCAAAAAAAGTTTATTTATGATATTGTTCTGGTATGGTGTAACTTTTGTGTGGTGTAGAAGTAATATCTAAGGAAAGACACTCCCTCAACAATATATCACCATCCACCCCTGAACTTTCTGCTATTGAATATGTATCAGTCAGCTTTATGACTGAAACTGAAGAGAAAATTGACCCAATTATGTGACCATATGTTTGTACAGTGCACCGTAGACTCACTTCAAAAACCAGTATTCCAGCAACGCGTTTTATTATAAATCCTAGGTAAACCACTTCGCCAAGTTGAAAAAAAAAATGAAATAAGGAATCGAGTCTTAGATCTTTACTTCCGACTTTTAGGTCTGAAAAGAACTGCTGTTTGCCTTTTAAACTGGTTCCCAAAATCTATAGAGTGTGGGTGTTTCAAGGAACGGACTTTGGAGGTAATTCCGGAAAATTAAAACGATTCTGCGATGTAATCTCGGTGGTTTCTGTCAGAATTGTTCTGCATATATACGGTAGTCGCCCGTAGCGCCATTATGGATAGTGCATTATGGATTGTCACGCTCGACATCTGGGCTCAATTTTAGCCTCGCCAACCTAAAAACTAACAAGTTTTTCTCAGGGCTACTGCCTCTTGCGAGGAATTTACGAATCCTCCAAGAATATCACTTTTCATAAAAAAATACTTTATCGCCTTTCCGTTCGGATTCGGCATAATTGTAGGCCCTTTCATTCCTGAGAATGGTTTAGAGCTATAAGCCTCTGGAACTTAGTTCTCCACGAGCTCTTGTGCCATAATATTTTTGTTTTTTGTTTTGATGGAATTATTTCAGGTATTGTCAAAACGCGATTTCATCCAATATTTTCCTTTCTACCGAATGACTCTCTTGGTATAATCTCCTGCTAAATCTTTCTAGATTTAATGCAGTTATTTAAACTAGTCCACCTTCAATTCGATTCTTCCTCCAAAAGGAATGTTGGCCCCCTCCCCAAATAAGATATTAAGGGCTTATCTTTTTCTAGCAAGTTATTGCCTGCCAGTTCACATTTCCTTCAATTCTGTTGCGATCTTGGGACCTTATCTTATTATTGCTGGACCAGTTCAGAAGAAGGTGTTGCTGAATCGATATAATTTTAACAGCTTTCACTTGGCAGTCTGTGTATGTTAGCATTATTTTGTTTTTGGCTTATATCTTTTCTGGTTTTACATGCTTTCCTGACGACCAGCAATTCTGCTTTAACAATTTTTGTATATGAGTTATAGGGAGTTGTGAACTGTGATCGCTTTTTTTGTTTTGGCAAACCGCAGTACCACAAGCGGCTTCAAACGAAAAGTCCTAAGGTGTAATGGAGTTCTTAATATTTATTGTTACTTTATTTTGAGTTTAAGGTATATGAACTCGCTCTAACTACATCAAAATTGTTTTTTCTTTTTCTATCGCCATCACCGTGAAGGAATCTTTTATGAGATAAAGGAAGTATCATGTTCATTTCTTTATAATTGATTGGCAGATTGATGATTGTGCCTTATTAATAGCTGTACTGCGCTCTATTCGTCACAGAACAAGATTGAAGAAATCCCATACTAGCACATATCTCCTTTCCGAAACCATGAGCATGGCTATAATAATTCGGTAGAGCTAATTTTTATTGTTGCTCAGTGCTCAATACACTGTAAATTTTCCAACCTCATGCGATACGGCTATATAACAGTTCGCCTGGGATACCAAGTTTTGACCACCGCCACTATTATTATGCGGCTTTGAAGAAGATGCAAAAATTAAAGGCCTGGATTTGAAGTTCGTTGAATATTTTCGTTCGGTATTTGCTGCATTTTGAAGATTTGGTGTTCACTTGATAGCTATGCCAGAATAGTGTTTTGAAGAATTTCAAAAACAAACAAATCTAGGTCTAGGCCTTGTTAAAGTTCCTATTGGTACTGTTCATAGCAGATGTTTGTCAAGATGATATAAACTTAGCTGTTTGAAACCATCCCTGAAGCGGTTTCTGGAACACTGCAGTAATTATGACAGGATAGAAGTCATACAAGTACTTTCTGATTAAAGGGTTGCGAAACAACGGACACAGTAGACATCTTAATCCTAGTATCTTATACCTACGCTGCTACTGCCAAAGGAAAAATCCTATACAAATATAAGGTATAGGACGAAATCATAAACCAAACATTTCGTTGTGCTTATCATCCTGCAGAAATATATTTGACCAGTGAATTTGATGATTATACCATATATGTACAGTTTTGACCATAGTGTTTCCCTCTCTTTTCGCACAGAATGAATTGAAAGATGACTCTAGGTTGTGTTCATCAGTTTATTAGCATGAACTATCTTTGATTTTTGTCGATTATTTTTGTTTAGTTTATTTGAAATTGGTGAGACTATCCTTGAATATTTTTCCTCTGTGATTCCGTAAGCATTTCCTTGAGCGAAAAATTTCTTTTTGCATCAAGGTTTTTGGGTGGGACGTTTCGCCGGAATAAATGTTACAACCCTTTATTTACTATATTCATATACCATAATTGCATTATTTTGTCATCCTTGCTAACATACATACTTTTATCTGGTGCTTGGGGGTAAAATGACTTCAAATTAACTTAATTAAGATGCATAACCATAGTAAATGTATCTCCCTGATGCCAACCAACCAAATACATCTTTTTCCCATTTCTGCATCTTTCGCTTAAATCACTTTAATTGCAATCTTACCCTTAACCGATTAATTTTCCACAAGAAAAACCTAATTGCGTTCAACAAGAAGAGCAATAAAATTCTTCCCCCCACCCCCACACACACACCAACCGACCACCCGCATTCCTCCGCAAATGAAAAAAATAAAATAAAGAAATGCGCAGAGTTTCTCCGCTTCTCCTAAACTACTTACTTAAGCTTACTTAATGAACTTAAATAGTTTTGTGGGTGCGTCTTGTATACACAGCAATATACATACAGATAGGTGATAAAAATATATAGTGTCTTTTCTTCCTTAGCACGCACACACACAAAGTTATAAATGACAACAACAACAACAAAAAAAACACCTCGAAAAATGTTTTATTGTGTAATTTGATTGCGATTTATTCATTTCACTTTGGAAATTTAATAGCATCTGACATTTATTTTCATTTGTTACAAATGAAATCGCATCCCTACGGCTGCCCATGTGGCAGCAGGACGAAATATCACTCCTCCTTCCCTGTCCACCCTACCCTCCACACACCCTGCTATATCCTATTCATTCATTTACCTCAAAAGAAGTGGAAGATGACAACTGTGCGGTGGTGGTGGTGATGATGGTTGCGAAATTGATGATGAGGCAAACGAAAGTTGGTGGTCTGATGGAACTTGTACAGCTGAAGATGAAAGTGATGGTGTAAAATTTATTGAAAGACATTGTCTTATTCACTGACAATGTTTTTTTTTTCTTGTTCCCAATTTACCACCCTTATAGCCTTGAAGGAGATTCTAGAGTAGGTACGATTACGATATTTCTGGGCTCTTGTATACGGTGTCCGTTTAATAGCTCTCTGTATAACTACGCACTTGTTCGCTGGGAGGGAACGTGTTTTCTTTTTTTCATCCGATAAATTAAAGAAGTCCCTGTGGTGTTCGTCCATTAATAATAACAAATTTGTTTCCTTCAGTGTTCCAGTGTGGTCCTCATAGGGTCCGGGTCCCTTCACCCTGTTCAGATCTATGTTTATAGCCGTGTTTTTTGAGAGAGTGTATAGCAACTTAGCAAATTTTTTACACTGAAAACACAAACGAAAATATAAATTATTTGTTTTGTTATTGTTTTGCGTATAAAATGTTTGCTGAGTTGCTATACACTTTTTCAAAAAACACGGCTTATATTATATCAACAGAAATAATATATTTTTTTATTTAATATTTAAATTTGTGAACGTTGAGGTCTTTTGATGTGGAAGTGGTAGATTATAGATTTTTTGTTACCCTTTAAACTTAAGTTTGATTATTTTGTCCGTTGATTTGTATACCTACATCTGTCAATAAAACTGTCATTTGACACCGACAACCCTTGAAGATTGAAAGACATCTGATAATATATCGTTACTGGTTGTTAAAAGGACAAAATCCATGATTTACATCCCAACTAACAATTTTTTCTCTATAAGGTTCATTTTTTGAATTTCTATAAGTAATTATTTCTACAAGGCTTGTATTTAGTTTGCACATCGAAGTTGCAAACTTTAGAAGCTATATTTTTGAAAACAACTTCCTACAAACCTATTACAAGCAGAATCTTTAATTTTCTGCAAGTCTGAATATTTACAATTTGGTTATAGTTTTCGTAAGGCTTCCCAGAAATTAGTTTTGAGAGGCATGCGAAATAAAAGCAAAGAAAAAGCTTTCATTAGGAAGCACTGCCAAGAGCTCTGGAAGGGGCTGCTTACAAAGTCCTGAAACAAGCTATTATGTGTACAAAAGTCTATTGGAAGTATAATTGTTAGTGGAGTTATGTCAATTTATTTTGTTTCGGTAAGCCCCCTGAGAAATAGCCCAATACAAGCATTATCTTGTGTATTGTTTCTACTGCCGAGAGAGGGTTACCACAGGTCAAATTATTTATATGAAAATAAAAATAGGAAAATTTGTATCATTTTAAAAATTTAAACTAAACCGATTTATTGACTATAGGTAAAGCTTTTAACTTTTGCAAAACTAAAATGGAACAAACATTTATTTTAGGCATTGAGACAGATATGGAAAAAGAGAACAATTTAAATTCACTTGAAAAAAAAAATATATTTAAATTTTTTTTTTACATGGAACTATGATTATGTAATTTATATTCAGAATTGCAGTACAAATGCAAATTAATCATTTTTTATTAGAAATGATTTAACAAAAACATTCATATTCATATTCGTTGTTTGTCATTTTTTTAATTTCTATAAAAAAATAATACCCCGGATCCCACTAATAAAAATGATTCCCTCAGAATTAAATTTGATCGCAGTGGTAACTCTGATTAAGCATGACAACCAATTTTGGTTCTATAACCCATCATAAAACAAGCATAATATATGTGTGAATTCTGTCAGACGCATGCGCGAGAAGCATTTATTTCGATGAATTTGCCTCAGCGAAGTGATGTCAGCCTAATTTGTTTCAACATCATTAACATCATCCCCCTGGACAGGTACCTACTGCTTCAAGCTAAGAAGCTTGTAGAACTCACTAACAGGCACCCAAATCAAGTCATGAGAAGAATGGCCACTCAGCAGCGACACCCCGAGCCGAGATACCTCCAGTACGATGGATATTCTGGTTGACAACATCATCACGGACAACGAGCCAGCAGTTTCGTTCTTCGCTGACACAGCGTCAGCATATCACCGCGGCTAAAGGCCAACCCATCGCCCCACCAAAACCACAACTTGACAACCGGGACGGAACACCCCGAGGAGAATAAAGTCAGCCAACTTTTAGATTTAATTTCTTGACAAGTATTTTATATTTTATAATCCTTTAAACTTAAGACAAAGTATAAGATTAGGCCCCCTATGTGCCTATAAATGTATAATATCATCGTATCTAACTAGTTATCATAAGTGAAATTGTAAATATTATTTTGTTCAATAAATATATATCTATATATCTGTGTTTCTGGAGTTGAGGTCACTTGTACTTTTTATTTGAATTATATTCATTCACTCCACTTAAAACCAAAGTAATTGTAATATTCAAATTTCTTTTTCTTTATTTCAAAAACTGTTCACTAAAAGAACTTTATTTAAAAAGGAAATGAAGGAAGGGACTTCTGAATTTACATAGAAAAATAAAAAGGCATTTTAAATATTACCGTTGTTTTAACTTGCGATATACGCAGTATAGGAGGGCAAGTTAAGGATTCGTGCTAAAAAAAAATTCGAGATCATAATTTTCGCGAGAACGCGAAAAAAGTGTGTCTCGCAATTCTGTCTGTATGTCCGTCTGTCTGTCTGTCTGTCTCTCTAACCTTGACCTGTAGCCTAAACCGCTGAAGCGATTTGGTTCAAAATTTCAACTTAAGGTTATTAGGTAATTCCGTAGACGGAAAATTGAAATTTGTTTAGCTTAAAAAATAACGGTACCTGCCATACAAACAATATACAAAAATTGATTTATTTCAAAAACGGCACTAAAGATTTTATAGTTTATATTTTGATAGAAAACAATTTATAACGGTCATAGAACCAATTTTTTGGTTTTCAAATTTCTCTTTAACGACTACATCGATTTCAACCAAATTTTTTTATGTAAGAGGTTCTCTGAAATTTTACCAATATGCATATACAATTTTTCAAAAAAATATTTTTTGGGCTTTTAAAAAAATATTGATTTTTTTTTTTTGTAAATTCAACATCTTGAAAGCGGGTTACTGAATTTTTTTTAATGTTGTGAAAAATTGTATTTTATTAAATACTAAAAGTTGACATACCAAATTTAATTTTTTTTTAAATTTTTAAGAATTTTTATTTATACAAAATTATTTAAAAAAAAACCGTTCTAACGATTTTTGATTGTTTTTTTCATATATTCCTATACATTATATCATACAAATTAGGTGACATACTTTTTCCTTAAGCTCTATCTGTTTTAGCCATTAAAATAACAAATTTAAATTAATTGTTAGTACTATTTTATGTTTTAAATAGTTTTTAAATGTTTTATAATGATATCATAATGTTATGGAACCAATACATATGCCCATAATCAATTTCAAGCTACGTTAAAGTTGTTAGCTACGAGAGCAAGTTTTGTGCGGTCCAGAGTCTTGCTTTTTTTTTTTAATAATTTGTACCCCATTCGTTTTAAATCTTTCGGGTTCTATAAACGTTCTGGCAGGGTAAAAGCCCACTTTAAACCGGTCTTGGACGCATACGGATCTGTAATCAGGCGATCAATATCAAGGGACGGGTAAACAAACTTTTTGGTTGATACAATTATCCACAAAGATGATTTTTTGGGGTTTTCGAAATGCTTCAACGCACATAAGCCGCCACCAGGGACTGCAAGACTTCCATTTCTTTCATAAGCTCTACCACACCTTTCGACTCATATATTTTTTTTTTTCGGTTCACTTTCACACCCCATAATAGGCCGTGGGCTCTTGGTCTATTCGGTTTTTGGTTATATCATCATGTTAATTCGATTCTGAATTCAGAGGAAACAATTGAGCTGTAATTGTGCTTATTGTGTAATTTAATTGGAATCCTTTGAACGCACAATCTATACTTATATACCTACATATATGAATGTTAAAAGAAGAGTCCCCATAAGCATGCACGAAATTGTGTGAAGTGAACGCAATGATTCTGACGGTATGTTTGTATATTTTATCTTACGTTTAAATGTAGTTCGAGTAAATTGTTAATTACCTTAGGTACCTTATTACCTTAGGTAATTCCTTGAGATGATTGTTTGAAATTGTTTGAGAAGTTCTTAGTTCTTAGAAGATGAACTCGTATGAAGCTGTATGTAATCATTATGCATGTACAAACGTGAGACAATCGCATATCAAGAACTAATTAGATGAAAATGGTTTAAGGATTTTCTCCTTATATAATAATATTTTTTAAAAGAGATTTTGATTAACTGAAATTTGTAGATAAACATGTTGCATGTAGGATCTGTTTGTCAGCTATAGCCTTATGAGTTTTAAGTTAAGGATCGATTATTACATGATAAAGGGTTTAAGAGAAAATGTATAAGATGCTGCGTAATTATGTGCAATTTACATATAACAAAACAAAAAACAATGACAACAGTTTTCCTAGCTAGTTGAAAACTCGAATCACATGGAATTTAGTTTACATCAAGGTTGAAGTTTAGTACAAGAACCTAGCACTTTTTGAAATGTTATAAGCTCAAAATAAATTGTTGCTCCAACATTTCTATTTCATGTAGTACGGTAAAAGAAAGAATCTCTGTACATAAGCTGATGAATATTCCTGAAAGCACGAGTATTGTGATGAACTTGTTTTAAAGAAGGAGTACTACTAGCTATTTCAATAAAACACTTCGAATAGAATTACTGAGAAAATAAGGACAGGCGATGTGTCAGTTTTAACCCAGGGGCTGTTCAAGGCAATAAATTGTGAGACGCTTTGACAGTGGCAATCGCAATATTGCCTGGTAGATGGAAGGAAATTATTGCCAAGGCAATTAATTTTGACGTTTCACCTTATTCAGGATGGGGTCTTCCCGACTTTAAGTGGCTTCTCTGTAATTTTGAAATTAAAGGTGAAAATATGAGAAATCTTGAAAATAAAAATTTTATATTACTGAAGTTTCGAATGTGATTAACAGGGATGCAAAAGTGAGGGTACAAGTATTCTCCAAAACAGTTTACCGAATTAGAAGTTTTAGACAAAATATATTTATGAATACAAGAAAAAAGAATAGGGGAACAAACAGGGCCCAGGGGCACACACGTATTTAATTTGTTAGTTTCAGTCTTGAAACCGTCCAAAAAATAACGTGGTCTTGGGGGTTTCTAAGAACGTTTAGACATTTTTTTGGAAAGCATTAAATTATCAATTACTAAGATATTTATCCATTATTAATCTAATCATTAAAAGTTCTTTAACATAATCAAATAATACCTAGTAGACATACATAATTGGCAACCCTTTCGTTAGATTTTTTGAACAAAATATGAGGTATTAAACTTCAAAAATAACAATTTTTTCAGATATAGTGTTATTTAAAATATTTGAATGAAAAATAAGTTTTTAACAAATTTAAAATTTTAAGTTATACAAGTCATGGTTAAATAATATTTGTATTATAACTACTGACTATTTGGCAATGATTTTATAAAAAAAAATAATAAGTCCATCAAAATTGACGTTTCGACCCGGTATTATCACTTGGACTCTTCAGTTGACAGTGACGGTCAAGTAATATTAAATGATTGAAAATGATTCAAATAAAAGTACAAGTCACCTCAACTGCAGAAATAAATGCGTGAGCTCTTCCTTTAGATTAAGACTGTCATATCTATAACTGAAGAACCCACTTTCATATCAGGTAACTACTACACGTATTTTTAATTGAATTTGTGAACTAGGTACAAGTACAACTCTATTCATTTTTATCATTATTTACGAATACTTCACTTGATAAACCGAGCTGCTCCACACTGCGAACCCGATGACGTTCGGTGATCGTCAGATATGGAATGTGGAATAAACTCAATCGATTTCCTACACTCATCGAGCTTTTCACACGCAGAACCTACCCTAACATCACCATGAGTTGAAAAGAATTCGCCTATACTCATATTCCTAATAAGATCGACCAACTTTAAGCATGTTTAGAAATTATGTTCAGGCACTCCAAATGAAACAAAAGTAATTTAAATTTTTAAAAATGTCTTCATCTTTGTTATATGTAATTGCAACTGGATTTTATATTAAACAGAATAGTCTTACAAACTAAAATTTTGCAGTCTAGAGTTTTTAAAATTGGAGCTTAAATCTTGACAGCTCGAATGTCTTGAAAACTATGGCTCGCACTTCAGATATAACTGTTCGATTTATAAAACAAAATATTTAAAAATTACGTATACGCCGTAGTGTACCATTTTTGTTTTTGATTTCCCGTGCTCTTTTAATATGTGCATTAAATATGTATGTATTTGTATACAAAATTTCAAAAGTGACACAAAAAGCCTGCCCCTGCTACGCCCGTAGCAGAGCAGCATCGTCCAAAACGACTTGTATTGAGCGATCTGAAAAGCAATTTTATATACAAAAAAGAAGATATTCATAGATATTCATCGCTTGTATTTTCGATAACAGAGCTTGATGCTTAACTCTAAAGGCATTCTTGAAGTATCAATTAGATATTATTGTCAAGCATATATTTTTCTTCGTACGGTAATGAAACTTCTTGTTTCAAATATTTCAAGTTACATTAAACTGTTACATTAAACAGTTGATGATATCAAAGGCTAATTTCGAATACAATTATTTATGCTTTTTTTTGAATTTGAAATAAGACTTATGAGGGTGAATGCAAATTACTAATATCACCTCTTCTAAATTAAACAAGGAAATTTAAACTAACCCTTTTCCATTTGTACATGAAAATAATTGTAGAAGTACTCTTATTGAACTTATAAATAATTCATTCTTCCCATGATATTTAAAGTGTTAAATTTGTAGAAAGTTATAAACACAAACTTTAACTTCCGAATAAATATTTAAACAAAACAAATAACATTCTTCCTTTAACAAATAATCGAAACAGCAAAAAAAAAAATCCAAAATATTGTCACGCATATTTAACTCAAATAAAACAAAAAAATAAAATAAATACCTACAAACAATAATATTGAATATTTTCAAATGCAAATATACAAATACTTTCCTCGATGTTTAAATCTCCCTGGATCTATAAGGAATCAACATCCTGCCTACTGTTGCTTTTGCTATTGCTTTTCATCTTTTCGTCTCTCCCATGGATGAGTTTCATATTCATAATAATATTGAACGAATATATAAATTCCAAACCTTACAAAATATTTATCTCTGTGCACATATATACCTTACTTACATATAAATGTCTCTTGCTCTATTTTCAAATTCTCTAGAAATAAAAAGGACGAAACCATACAGAATATTGCTTTTCAAAACTTTGTCATTCCTTTAACTGTAAGTTGAGCTCTGTGCCTTGTGCAATATGCTGTTCTATTGTATTTGGAAAAGAACCACAGACAATAACAAAACAAAACAGTTTGAGCAGGACTTTAATATGTCTTTTCGATATACTAAGTATACATGTAGGATCGAGACACCTTATGCACCAACACGCTTTCATTGCCAATAAACCCACCGGAATCGTTTTCATTGATCAACATAAATAAATATTATTCACTTATTGAAATTGAAAACTATATGCCAGAAGACATTGTCGTACTTATACCTTCTTATATTGGTGCTTCTCTAAACAAAAAGGACAATAACTAAACAATGTGGTGTAGAGTTTAACATGAACAGCTTCCAAGGAGCGTTTTTTTTTTGCCATTTCGAAAAGTTCATGCAGGAGCTGTAAAAAATACTGTCTTTAGGATCTAATAAAAAAATCCACAGCAAAGTGTGTTATACGCGACATGAAATTAGATTTCAATGTTCAAATAGGTAAATGCATGTCAATTTGCGTCAGCTTGCTGTCTATGAAGATAGAAGGTGCCTTTTATATTGCGGGAACAGTATCTATGAAATGCCGAAAAATATTACATTCAAAGATCATGTTATTGCATAACAAGAAAATGTTTTGAAAACACCCAAGTCTCAAGTCGCTTGTGTATACCAAATTAAAAGGTATTGGTTTTTATTTATAACACTTTTGGTGGATGCCAAAAATTTGGTCTGGCACCTTCCAGATACAGTCATCGTGTTTGTTCGCCTACCTACCTTCAAGTAGAAGAAGAGGTCACCTCTCTAAATGCATCGACTCTTAATCGAAGAGCTGTCAATTTTCGTTTAATATTTCTTCTGCTCAACAAAAATGAGGTATAACTTTAATATTTATACCAATTTAATTTAATAATCGATATTAAACTGTTTACCAGAAAATATGCTTATGCCTTTTATCAGATATCCTGGAAGTAATTATCGCCGAATTGTAATAAAACTTTTATCATAACGTTAAATCAGTTTATTTCCTATGTATTTACTGTACATGTACATGTATATAAATATTTCTCGCATAAAAATCACAGATTGTTTTCAGATTGTGTGTCGTTCGGTATTATAAATCCTTCGTTCTTTTGGGAAATACTTCCAAAACATAAATAAAACAAAAATTAATTTGCCGTAATCCTTTATAAGGATTCCAAAACATACCTACCTATACCGCTACCCAAACCTACAAACACGATAAGCTATAAAATAGAGTCCCATAAAATAAAAAAAAAAATAAAAAAATAAACTCGTTCGTGTTATAATCCTTATGAAATATGGCATACATCACCAAATTTTTTTCTGTAGAATTGAATAAATTCAGAATCCTGGGCCTGAGAGTTAAAAAAAAAAATGTCCACAACCAGAGAGCCACACACGTATAAGGCGGTCAGGAGTAATTAAGCGCTGACTAGGTTAAAATTGCATTAAAAGCTATTTATGTCAATTAATAATAAGCGTCAGCGTTAAGCAGGCACAAATTTATGGATATACTGGCTATAATATTTTATTACGTCCTTTTTTCATATTTTTTTATATCGAACTGTTAATTTTAATGATGCGTATTTTTATTGAAATGAGGAAATGAGATTTATATAGATTTATTTTATTTATATTTTTTTCTTCTCTGATGAAGCATTCCTACCTTTATGTAGGTATATGGACTTCATATAAACAGAAATATTAAGAAGATATTTTAATTATGAAATTAATTCGAAAAAGGTTTAGCAATGGCATTTTAAACATCACCTACAGCCATAGTCCGCACCCCCTCTCCCACGCAGTACCAACCAACCCACAACCAACACCCAACAAAGTAATCTACTTTTGCATCCATCAATTATCGTGAGACGATTGTTTATTTTATCCAATTATCCAAAATGAATGGCCCCACTTAAGTGGATAAATTAATATGAATGTATGCAAATAAGTATAATTAACCCCCACAGGAAAGACTACATAATTATGTGAGTATCTATAAGTTTAGGGGTTGGTTTACCGCAGTTATTAGAAATGCTTGAATGGCTTTTCGATATTTTGTATACATGTAGTTATAAGGATTAAGCTTTGTGGTCGGGAGTCACATCATAAAAAATGGACTTACATTTTTTTGGACAAAGCAAAAGATTTTAAAAACGTTTTTTGATTTTAACAAATGCTTTTTGAACTCTTTAAACTCATATTTTTTGCAGGCAAATTAGTTTTTTTAGTTAACGAATTGTTTTCGTCAAAATATTTAGGTATATTCTTAAACACAATCCTTAAAAGATTTCTTTATAGATTCTCGCAAATAAGGACACATAGATTCATAGAGCAAGATTAAACGTACGAGTACCTTGGTATAACATTCAAATGCATGGGCAATGTAGAACCCACTCACGACTCACGAGTCACGAAGTTGTTCGAGAAATAGGTCTAAAACAGTTATCAATAACCCGTTTTTAAGATATTGCGAATTTTCAAGAAAAAAAATTTCAATATTTTCTAAACAATCCAAAAATTATTTTTTCGAAAAATTGTTAAAATTGTAAAGGAACTCTTGTACACATTTTTTTTATTCGTATTTTTTTTTTTCAAAATCGTTAGAGCCGTTTTTGAAATAAATCAATTTTTGTATATTGGTTGTATAGCAGGTACCGTTATTTTTTTTTGAGCTAAAAAAATTCAATTTCCCCTTTGAAGGAATAATCCAAAATTTCGCTTCTCTCACCTCATTTTTCTGAACTGTGAAAATCGCGCGCTTTTTTACATTTTTGAAAATTTTATTTATTATTCGCAGAATTTTGTAAAACTAAATTTGAGAGAGTAGTACATAGGTACCTAGTTTTCCCTATAAAAGTATGTGAATGCTCTCTTTTTTTATAAACTACAAAATGAAAGTAATTGTCATTGACTTTTGACAAGTGGAAGTGAAGTGTGCTTTAAATTATACTAAAATGGAAATCTCTGTTGTAAAATCAATTAAAGGTTAGACCGCACTAGGCGGAACTGCACTGCAGCGGAACTGCGATTCAAAATAATTTGTATGAAATTTAATGAAGTTCAGTTGCCGCATAGTGCGATATAGCGCATACAATTTCATACAAATAATGTTTTGCCGCGTCGTGAAGTGTAGTTCCGCTGCAGTTGTGTGCGGTCTAACCTTAAAGGAAAAGATAAATTGTGCGTTGACGGGTATTTGTTTTATTTGGAGAAAATAAATAAGTTTTCAAATTTTAACTGGGCATGCGCCAGTAGAATAAAACATAAATGTTAAGGACGAGTGGTGACGCGACTTGAAGAAAATTTGCATGTTGTTTTAAGGCAATCAGGCAAACATAACCATGAGCCTCGTGCAGTGGAGAAGCATGTGCAAATATCGAACAGTAATATTAAAACTTTGACCAAAACAACATGTATCCAACCTAGCCAGATTGTGCAACAAACCCTCATTAAAACTCCTTCACACAGCAGATACTCCCTTCCCTCCAAAAATGCCCAAAAACTTAAAATAGAAAGGGCAAGGAAAACAAATTTTATTCAAAAAGAGCCCAAGAAATTGTCAGAAATAGACATCCCTTTGAATTTGTATTTGTATTGTTCATTTTATCTAAACAATGGTTAGAAGGGGAGTATAGAGGGTGTCCAGTAAATAATGGATAACCTTGCAACTGGTTATATCTGGCCTTAAGGCCTTTCAGAAAAAAAATATAAAAAAAATATTTTCCTTGTAGTTTTTAGGTTATGATTTTTTCCAAAAAAAAAAAAAATAAAAAGTACGACATGCCTCAAATTCTTGAACATAACCACCACGGTTAAATGATTATTATTGTTTTTTTTATTTTTATAATATTCTTGAATAATTGTACTAATAGATGTTATACCTAATTTAACACTTGCTGTTGCAGTTTTTTTATAATATTTTTTTTAAATTTATTTTTTGATACAAAAATCTGTTTTTTTTATTTTCACAAAAATTTGACTATCTCTAAAATAAAAAAAAATGTATGAAAGCATAAGTGGCCAACTATTTTAAAAAGTTGTCTGTTTAATGTATTTTCTAAAATGGTACAAAACATGCGTGTATCTTTCAAAATAAGCCATCAAATTTGATATTAATCTACTAAAGGAGCTTTCCTCAAATGCAAAAAAGATACAGTGAATAGCCAATTTGAATTAGTTTCTTAAAAGTAAAAAATAGGTGGAATGGTAAAATGTATGACGCTTGGTGTAAGTCAACCCTAGTTTGAGTCTGTGCGTACCATGGCCCCTTCGCTTGTGTTCATGAGGGGTAGGTATACCTGTAAGAAAAATTGCACTAAAAGTGAAATGAGAAACGCTTTTAATAAAAGAAACAGTAATACAATTAGGTATGCACATATTTATTTATTATCATTAAAATTAAATCACAATTATTGTAGTCCATTCACCCTGATACATACTCTGCATCTCTTAATAGAACATCTCTACACGCTATCAGTACATATTTGCGGTCATTAATTTTAAAAACGGCTTCCTTAACATTGCGACGTAGTTCCGCAATGGATAGTATTGGTTTATTGTAGACCATTTCATTGGTATCTTTTTGAAGACCAGATATCCTGTTCTCATTTCGCTTTTAGTGCAATTTTCCTTACAGGTATATTCCTCATGAACACAAGCAAAAGGCCGTGGTACGCATAGACTCACGCATGTTTTGTACCATTTTAGAAAATACATTAAACAGACAACTTTTTAAAATAGTTGGCCACTTATGCTTTCATACATTTTTTTTATTTTAGAGATAGTCAAACTTTTGTGAAAATAAAAAACAACTGATTTTTGTATCAAAAAATAAATTTAAAAAAAATATTATAAAAAAACTGCAACAACAAGTGTAAAATTTGGTATAACGTCTATTAGAACAATTATTCAAGAATATTATAAAAATAAAAAAAAACAATAATAATCGTTCCACCGTGTTGGTTATGTTCAAGTATTTGAGGCATGTCGTGCTTTTTTATTTTTTTTTTTTGAAAAACATCATAAAGGTCTTAAGGCCAGCTATAACCGGTTGCAAGGTTATCCATTATTTACTGGACACCCTGTATAATTATCTTGGGAACAAGATCTTCCTTCAAACCTTTGGAACAGAGCTGGATGATGGATGGAACATTCAATGTGGTTCCAACAATAATGCGGCAATTATTTTCCATCCATGGCCGAGTAGAGCAGCAAACAGTAGTACCAATCGTGTTCAGTATAATGAGCTAAAAAACCCGTGTGCTCTACGAATTGTTTTTTTCTGAACTGCTTAGAGTTGCCAGAGATTTTGGCATAAACTTAGCACCAAAGCGTATTCTATGCGACTTTGAGAAAGCGATTTCTTCATCGGCAAAGTTGTACTTTCCTGACGCTGATCTGAAAGGTTGCCTTTTTCATTTTGGCCAAATTATTTGGAGAAGGGTACAAAATGAGCAGTTAATAAAAAAACCCTCTTTTTAATTTTAATACGATTTAACCATAATTTTAAATTCAGCTTAGTAAGAAAGTTTGGCAACTCTGAGGACTTTGCACAACATGTGCGCATGATTAAGAGCTTAGCTTTTGTGCAAGCTTCCGAAGTCTCTCAATACAACGAAAGTTTGCGTAGTATTTTTGATGATGACGGGTACCCACCCGAGTTTTGGGCTGCTTATGGCAGTTCAAAAGCAACGAAAGAGACATTTCCAAGAACACAGAACAATTTTGAAGCATGGCATCGTCGACTTAAGGTGATAGTCGGTCACAGTCATTAAATCAGCCTATATAAAATCATAAATGATTTCAAAAAGGAACTAATCACTGCCAAAGCTGAAGCTGAAAGAGTCAAAAATGGAGAGAGTAAAACAGAAAAAAAACAATTATTATAAAGAACAAAAAAATACAAAGAATTTTAAAAATGAGAACAGACTTAAGCGCATACTGGGTTCCTTAAGCGAATAGCAAATAATATAGTTCTCTGTGGTTTTGCTTAGATGTTGTTTTTGTATTAATTTATTAGACTGTATATTACTTTTTTTTTGTTATTTTTTTTGTTACATCCTTAATAAATCCTTCTTAAAAAAAAATCAGAATAAGCAGAATTTTATTTTTCTATATTATTACTTGGCAGTATTTTGAAAAGCAGAATTTTGAAAAGCTGATTTTTGTAAAACAGAATCGAAAAAAGCAGAATTTTGAAACCGGAATTTCGACCCGCTCCCGCCAAATATATGTAGTAATTTTTTTTTTTTGTTTTCATTAAATAAAAAACATCAATTAATCTACTAATAAAAACTGTTTTAAAATTTAGCTAATTCAAATTTTAACTAAACTTTATGTTTCTTTTTTTTGCAGACGAAATTTATTCATCAATTTTAATATACCACGGTAAGTTATTAGTTAAAAGAACGTCTTATGCATAGTTTCTAATTTCATCACAATAAAAACGAAAGTCTTTCTAAAGCCTTATGCAATTTTTAACATTATCTGAGTTTTTGTTGATTTAACGAAACATTCGTTGGCTCAACAAAATACTTCATTTTAAATTTATTGTTTCAGTGAAAGAGCATTCATTCATAATCAACATTTTTGTTGATATTTTATTTGGGGTGACTAAACCAACATTTAAAATATGTACGCCTGAGATGTACACGATCTTATATGTACGAATTACACATTGATTTTAGTATCTGACAATAAAAGAAATACTTACAAAAGTTTTGCGATACTTAATTTTATGCTTCGTACCAAAAAATTATAGTTAAGTTTGTAGCACATGTAGGGTCCCGACGATTCCTTTACACCTAGGTTTATGCATACGAAACATCACGTCATAGACAAGACACTAACAATTTCACACAGTAAATTTTTCAAATAATCTAACATTTCAGCAACATATTCAAATAATAACATTTGAAACTGTACGCCTGGTGACTGACACTGTTGTACGCCCAGCAATTTGCAGCTTGTGTGCAGCTATGAGTACATGTAATTTACGCCGCCGCCGCCGTGCCTTTTAAAAACAACCACGAGCTACAACTCAAACTAAATACAAGCCACAAACAATCGTAATACGCGTCTATGAAGACACCCTTCGTATACAGAATTGCAGAAGGTCATGGTATCATATGGGCACATAAAATAAAGAAACAAAGTGTGAAAAAGGTTAAAAAAAATTTGTTTGATGGAAGAACTTTTAAAATTGTTATTTTGATTCTTTCAATACAAAGTACAAAGTTTGGTTTCTTTAAAAATTTAAATTTAATTAGAAAGAGGCGCCTAAAAACATATGATTTCTTTAAGATCTAATAAGGTAGGTATTGGAGAGATTAAAATTGAACTTTAAATACCACAGCCTCAAATATGCCTTACGGGACTATTTCGATATACTGAGATGATGGAGCAAGTCTGATATCAGATTCGAATTAAGGACATCAAAAGTCTTTGGAAAAATATATAGTTTCGTTCAGAGTGAAAAATCATACCGATCAGTATTAAATTAATAGATCGTGGTTTCGTGGCTTGTACGGATGCTTAAAACTTGAAAACGACTAGACCAAATTGGACACATCCCTCTGGGGGTTTGTTCGTAATTGCAGGAAAAAAATTCTTAAAATTCTAAGCAGATAGCGCTGAAGGTGTAAATTTCGCTTTTTAATAGGATAACTAGAGAACGGATCGTTGGTAGAAAATCAAATTACCTAGTTTTTCTGAGAATTGAGAAGACATGTAAGAGCAATAGATAAATGCTGAGCAGTCCAGTCACAAATTAAAAATTGTCTAAAAATTACATTTCTTTGATTTCGTATGATTTTTACTAAATCCACAAAATAAATGCTGGTGTGCCCCAGGTCTCCGTTTTGTCTCCGACTCTCTTCCTTATTTTTATAAATGATCTTTAATCTGAAACTTCTAATCCATTAAACTGTTTCGCTGACGACAGTACCCTCAGCTTTTCATATTCGTTTACAGATTCACATCCATGTCCTTCGGATGTGAAACAGCCTATGATAAGCTCATTAAATTCTGATCTAAACAGCATCGTTCAATGGGGAATCAAAAACCGCGTAGAATTTAATGCTTCAAAAACTCAATGCTATCTCCTGTCGTTAAAGCGAAACCCACTTCCAATGCCACTATCAATGGACGGCACTTGCATCGACGAAACCAAAAAGCTCTCAGTTCTCGGTATGTGTGTCACAGACCACCTTTTGTGGAATGACCACATATTTGATGTCGCCAAAAACGCTGCTAAGTGTTTAGGTTTTCTCCGTAGATGCAAGAAATTTTTTTCCCCTTCTGATCTGGCTGTCATCTACAAAGCCTTTATTCGTCCAAAACTTGAGTACAATTCTCATGTCTGGGCAGGAGCTCCAAAAACTCACTTAAGTTTGTTGGACAGAATACAAAAGAGAGCTTAAAAATGATAGGTGAAGGATCTACAACGGAAACAATTACATCTCTCGAACACCGCCGTAATGTTTCATGTCTTTCTCTATTTTACCGTTATTTTTATAAACAGTGTTCTAGTGAAATAGCCAGTTGCATTCCTCCCCTTAAACAATTGAACCGTAATACTCGCGCTTCTAGGAATGCCCATCAGTTTACCCTCGAGCCCAACTTCGGACATACTGTTAAGTATAGAGATTCTTTTTTTAGTCGAACCACAAGAATGTGGAATACTTTATCTGGCTCTGTGCTTCCCTCTTATTACAGTATTCAGACATTCAAAACAAATGTTCATCGGTATCTCCTTTTTAACCCTTTCCAATTTCCTGAACGCTCGCACTGTGTGTAAATATTTTAATGGTAATTATAATCCCTTTTGTGCGCGCAAAGTTTAAAAAAAAACGAGCGTGTTTTTCATGCGTGTAACTTGACCATAGTCAGAATTTTTTAACATGAAAATTTTAAGCGTTTGTTTTGAAAATTATAAAGAAGCTTTTAGATTAAATACAAATGTTTTGTAGCGCTGGCCTCGAGACGAGAAAAGTCTCGGTCTCGATCACGGTCTCGCATGACGAGACCAAGACGAGACGAGACGAGACTGTATATTTGGACCGAAATTTATATAGAGTCTAATAAATTAAAAAATCCAGTTTCAGTTAAATATTTATTTTCTTCTGCACGTGGCCAGCTCTAATGTTTTGTATTATTTTTTGATTTCTTATTTTTTTTTTTTAAATAAAAAATATAAATCGGGTGGCACAACGGCTCATCAAGAACCAGGGCCTAGTGACTAACAACTCGCAACCATTCCTGTGTGTGCCTGTCGACAGGAATGGAAGGTTAAGTTAAATGCAACTTTTTGATACAAGTCCAAGTTTTCGAAGTTCATCAAAAAATATTTTCAATATTTAAATATATTCTATATTCTTAATTATTATCATCCACAAAAAACCAAGATCCAATGAACCCACGTTTATAATCTTTAGTAAATTTGACGACATCAGTTAAGGGTTAAAATTTCCTGACAATACAATTCTCATAACCAAGCAATAAATTGTCAATGCTAACGGTATTGCCATTGGAAGAAAAATCTGTTCATCGCTTCTTTAACGCTGATATAATTGCTCTATAGAGTATGTTATGAACGAGTTATAATGATATCAGTTTACACTCCGATAACATTTTTTCCTCCAGTTAAAAGTATTACAAGGACGCTATCTAATAATACCACTTAAATATCTGCAGTAGAGATGGAAACTGTTTTGAACATTTCTTTAAACTGTAAACTAAACGTTAAAAAAATTGACTTTTGATATTGACCATGCACAAAAACAAAGAACACCATTTTTATGGTTTTTTTTATGTTAACTATTGATGGACAAAAATAACGATGGGGGCGCTAGTGTCCCAAAATAAGTATGGCTTTTACCACGGACATTGACCATAGATAAATCCTTATAAACATGAGAATCCTCGGTTGTTAATCTGAAGGATTTGTATCTGTATAATTTATTTGTCAATGGTATTGACGTTTATCCGTGGTAGCGGCCATTTTGTGTTGTTCGTAAAATGCTCAACAGTGTCGCATGCTTATAAGTGTCAAAAACTAACCCCAATAGTTTTCTATTTGCACATATTATTATGATTTTAGTAAAAAAAAATAACAGTAGCACTCCAGAAAAAAAATAATTTAATTTGTTTTTACTACCTAAACATATTTACCCATAATCAAACAAATAAAAAAATAATTCACTTAAAAAATATAGATATGAAAATATCGATGAATGTTTCTATACCTACCTTCAACGCGCCGCCACTAACTACCATAACCCTCTGAAATATTAAAATTGTCATAACGCTTGTATATAACCATCGCCACTGATGATATCAGTGGTGATATTCTGATGATGTGTTTATGAGTGTTGTGCCATAAAACACAATTTTATTAACATCTCCACGCAAACCACTCTCCGCATCCGCAGTAATGTCCAATATTCTAAAACACTTAAACACTCCCCATATATAGGCACCTACTTGTGTTATTATACCCAACGTGTGTACCTATACTCATATCTAAACCCTATACTGCCGCTTTATATCGGACACTTTATCGATCGATTTACATCAGAAACTTGACTAGACAAAAATAAATAAATTAAACACCCACATATCCACAGGGTATTTATAGTTTTGATATATATTTAAAACACCCCCGACCGGATTCACCACCCACAACAATATACATCTGCACTGGATCAGCAGAACTGCAAATGCACACTCGTACAAACACAATTCAAGCAATTTATATAATTGTTGTTGCACTGTTGTGTTGCGTTGGGTTCCAGACATCGGTTAATGGTAGCATTAAGACTGACCGAAATTCAGCCGCTCAATTTGTTGGTTTATTCGGTTGCAACCGATTATGCTATACTATGATGTTGTTGTTGTGTTTGTACCTACACAACATACATCAGGAATATCGGAATCAGCCTCTATATGGCAAACCGTTAAAACCGCCATTTCCTCCTCGGAATGAACCACAACAATTTCTGAGGTTTCACCATTTTAAAATTAATTTTTTTGTTCCTGCAAAATACAACTCATGCCAAAGGATTCCTTGCAAACGAAGCCATCATAAAACCGTAATTCGCAATAAAGCACTATTTTTTGGAACAAAGCAGCCCATTGAGTGCCGCGTCCTCGCCGGCCTTCGTCGTCGGTCCAACATTCACGTGCAATAGATTGTCATCCCACCAGGGAAGAGGAAGTCATCACACATCGCTTAAGGGTGCATACACAATGGTCCTTCATCCGGGTCGCGTATAGAGAGCCAAGCACTCAAAGTTGGATATGGATCAAACTTTCATGTGAGTAAAGAAACAATTACCGTTAATTGTGTGGGTAAACTTTGTCCGTTTGTAACGAACGACACGACACGAAACGCAATGATAGAACTAAAACGTTAAATTCCATATTCAAGGTGGGTGGCCGTGGCGCAGCGGTGGGCCTTTGGGCAGTGGAATGAGAGCGGATGGACGAAATGCGGTTCAAAAGTGCCTTGGAGAATATCCTGTTGGGAAAAGCTTTATCCAACAGGAAGCACCGGTAGATGGTGGCGGGAGAGAGAGATTATTATACTTCTTTTTTTTTTTGTAACGAAAACAATGCGGCGACGTGTTCGTTAAAATTTTATGAACATTTATTATGACAAGCCACCGGAAGGACCTTTATGTGGCATCCCTTGTTGGAGCGTAAACTGCATATTATTTTGTTTTGTCTAACAAATGCTGGGAATGACATATTTCTGTGGTGAGAGGTTTTGCGGGAGGGCTTATTTTTATTTCACAAACATTCTAAGAATTTTGTTGCCAATTATTTTAATGGAACGGGATTAATTACTAATAATGATGATTGATACTTGGAAATCGCAAACAAATAATTTAAGTAGGAACTATATATAAAAGCAAAACAAAATGAAATATATATTAAAAAAAATAAAAACGAAAATTCTGTGGTGTAGTAGTCACCCAATCTGACATATAATATAACGATGCATTTATGGTTTCTCCTAATAATGAACCCTTTTTCGCATTGGGGGAGAAAGGGGGTTTGCTTGTTCGGTGAAACCTAGAGGTATGCAATCGTAAAACTTGTTTCTGCATAGAGGAGACTCATATGCTTGATAGTTTAAATTGCAGATGTCACTTAGTAAAAATAACTAACCCGCAAAGGAATATAGTAGCCCACCAAGATACAGTGACGTTGACCTGGTCAAAAAGCTGAAAATACAACGGTTGCGATGGCTGGGAGCGTATGTACAACAACGCACCTAAGCGACGAGTTTTTGAATCCGATAGTGTAGGCAGCAAAGGTCAAAGGAAGAACCCATTATAGGTGCCGGCACAAATGCAGAACGACCTCAACCGCAACTGGAAGCAGCCAGCTAGGGACAGAGTTGGCTGGAAAGGCTTGTTAGTTGAGGCCGTAGTGCATCCTGGGCTGTGAGCGCCATCCAAAGTAAGGAAGAATTTTTCAGATAGATTCAAAAATGTTATCTTCAATTGCAGTTACCTACACTTTGTAAAATCCTTACGGGTCCTGCTCTGACATATTTTGAGGTGAACAAAGGCTTGGAAAATAATTACACTGAAATGGCATTAGCACTCGGAACAGCGTCAACAGCCAAGGACTTGAGATTATTTTACTAGAACTTGAGATCACTTCTAGTCTCAACCCCAAACGCTCATCAAAAGCTTTACAGTTTGGCGATAGCGGTATAAAGGAGATATTTAACAGTGATCCAGGAGAACCTTTGGGATTATACTATAAGAAATTGTACATATTAAGATAACATGGTCATTTAGCATTTTTGAACCAACTTAAGTGTACTATGCCTAAGTTATTCATTGATTGAAGTTATAACAATTTAACGAGTGTTGCCAAACTGATCAACAGACTTTTTTTATGTTGCTGAACCCTAAATATGGACATATTTATTTTTTAAACTTTCTATGCCTCTCATTATGGGATTAAACTTAAATTAGTAATCACTACCTTCTAAAATAAAAGCCTGATGTGCAGACACACCTGGTGCTACCAATAAATCCGAGTGGCCACCTATTAACGAGGAGTCTTTTGGTCTCCTGGAAGGAGCCTGTACCAAAAACAATGACAAAGTTGTGCTCAAAACTTAAATGCTGAAGCCGGGAAAGTAGACTTTTTCGGCAAATTAGTTGATAGGAACAGCCTCCAAGAAACCACAACTTTTTAGACTTATTGACTCTTTGAGTGGTACTGGTTTCTATAGGCTTAAGGATACCCAAATCATCCCGGCTTCTTACAACAGCGAAGTTAACCTGGTCACCAAAGCACAACAATTAGAACATGTATTCAAGTAGCATTTCTAGCAATTTCAAAATGGCAAAATCGCTTAATTCTAGAACAAAAATCATTTTTACTCAATGAACTCCCAGTTGCACTACTCCGCATAGAAAAGATAAGAATTAAGGCATTTTTTTTTAAAGTTTGAGAAATCAAGGCCTGACTTACGTAACAGCTGAGTTCTTCAAGTATACAAGGAACTGAAGTCCTGGTAGGTTGCACGCATCAGGGCCGTAGCTACAGCTTGTGGGGCCCCGGGGCAAAACCAAATATGGGGCCCTATTTCTTAATGACTACCTAAATAATGCTTAAATTAATTTCTACAAAAAATTCTTAATGGGTTTACACAGAAATAAAAGGTTAGAAAGTCAGGTACTATAATAATTTGTATTCTGGATTTTGCGGAAGCGATTACTTCTCTCAAATTGATCGATATCAATGATAAATTGTTAAGCCTTTATTATTCCAAGGTGCCTTGCATGAAATTTTTATTAATTTCAGCTTTGAAAAATATCCTTACGCTTTTGCTGTGGTAGCAGAAAGAGTTAAAAACATTATAAGAGCGGTGCATATATCTCGATAGCTCAAAGACAGTGAAGAATTTTTAATGATCAAAAAAGTTGCCAATTCCTTGACATTTTAGCATGGAACTTATGTCATTCAAAAATGTTGACCTGATGGAAAGTAACTGAGCAGAAGAATCAGAAATCACAAACAAAAAATATATTAGAATACGACGCATAAAAAAAATCATTCCTAACTTTTTTTTAACAAAATGCACTAACTTTTAAGCCATATCAATAAGCGAAAAGAGTTACAAAACATAATATGTAGAACATTTATTTTGCTTCAAATATGCGTATGCCATCCATATAACTTGGATTAAGACTACGTGAGTTACGCGTAAAAAGAATCAACCGTAAAATCAAAATGGCAGCACAACGACACTAGGTACAATTGTGCAAAATGTAGTTTTTGGCTCGTGTACTGATACCGAAAGTCAAACTTTGTGTCTGACTTTTTTCCCAGAGCACCATAATGCAATCTAAATGCACCGTACTAATTCCACCATCATGAGCTTTTGCTAACCATGAACATGAATAGAAATATTTTTTGAGATTTCTCCCAACACTTAAGTAGCCCGTAGCCTAATGGTTAGTGCATTCGACTGTCACGCTGGGGGTCTGGGTTCGCATCCCAGCCTCGTCCACCTAAAAAACTAAAAAGTTTTTTTTTCAGGGCTACTGTCTCTTGCGAGGAATTGACAAATCCTTCAAGAGTATCACTTGTCACGAATAAATGCTTCTCGTCCAGCCGTTCGGATTCGGCATAAAATTGTAGGTCCCTTCTATTCCTGTCGACAGGGGCATACAGGAATGGTTGCGAGTTGTTAGTCACTAGGCCCTGGTTCAACACGAGCCTTTGTGCCACGCAATTTATTTTTATTTATTTTTTCCCAAATCTTTTATTTTAATTTTACAAATGAATATTTCAAGGGTCACGTACATGTATACAAAACAAAGTAACAAATACTTGAATATTAGTGGATAAACTAAGAATTAGTGTAAGATACCGGTTATTTGAATCCCCTACATATTTAGCTTATACGTAGGATCTACAGTTAGAGTTGATTAGGGTTAGATTTTATTCTAACTTTTTGAGCTTAACGAAGCTAACTTAACAAAGTTTATAGCGATTCGAGCGATGCAAAAGGAGACATCCGTTGAAGGCCCCCCTCCAATGGAAGCCTGTCACGCATCAAACCATCAACCAATAATGAAAGATTAAGGTGAAAAGTAGTGTCCTCTCGGACTATACTATAAAATTCCTATGCACTATCTTTAAAAAAGGCTATCGAACATCCTCTAAGAACTATAGACATGGAAACATAATCATTGCCAAATGTCACATATAAAGGCTGATCAAATAAGGGCTTCCTGTTTTTTTCTTAATGAAATACTTACAAAATCAATGTACGTATTGAGCAAAATCTTTATTTGTGGTGTTAGTTTGATTCTTGCCATTTAATGTTTAGAGATAATTTCCTTCAAATGATCCATTCTGTGAGTTTAATTTTCAACCACTCTTTCAAGCATATTCCATGAATAACACGAGTTATGTTGGCTTCCAACACTTAGCAATGTAAACAAAAGATTCCACATATCCCATGGAAAGTTTATCTTATGGTGTCAAATCACAAGATATTGGTGACCAATTGATAAGACCATTTCTTGAGATTATGTTTTCGTTAAACGTTTTCCTCAATAAACCGATTGATTTTACGATTCGGGAATAAATTGCAAAATTTTTCAATTCGGGTTTTTGCCATTCGGGATTTTGACGTTCGGAATTTTGCAATTTGGGATTTTGACATTTAGGATTTTGCAATTCGAGATACCAATTTTTTAATTGGGGGTTTTGCAATTCGGGATTTTGACACCAACCCGTTGGCATCTGGCTGATCATCTGTCCAAGTATGGCAATTTTACTGTTAACAAAGCCGTTTAACCAAAAATCAGCTTCGTCGCTTAAAACTATTTTTCCATACAAATAAAAATGGATCAATTTGAAGCTGTTCTGAGCACTGATTTTGGAGATGAGTTCACAAAATTAGTAAGCGTTGTTTAGGCTTGCGGTCAATATTGGCAACATTTGCTGTACCAACTTTTCTCTCTCTACACGGCAGTTGAAAAACCAGTGAAACTTGTTGTCCTGGAAGAAAACGATGATAAGACCAAGTGGATACATGTTATCAACAAAACAAGTCAAGCATCTGTTTAACGACTACTGAAATACAATCAGAAACCCTGATGTATGCAATGAGTTCATCTATCTCCGTGTAGAGTAAAAATTTTACATTATTGAAAAAAGATGTTCCAAGCAATATGGAAAACAATACTACAATTTGTTGCTGTTTGTATTTAATGACAAATAATCTTTTCCATCTGCTCAATATGTGAGGAGTTTCTGGTACTTTTTGATAAGGTTAACTACTAATGAAGTCTTAGCGAATAGATGATACTTCGGTTTGGAGAATCGAATGTATTAGAAACTCCTTACTGCCAATTTTGATCTACGGTGTCAGCGCGAGCTTTTTTGAAAAGAGTAAATGAAGGAGAAGATATAACAAAGTCTTTTAGCTAAAGATGTTGTTGTTGATGTAGTCTAAAGCAAACTAAGTTGGACTGTAAATCAAAACGAAGATCCCCAACATTTCTGGTAACTCTGCTGAAGTTTAAATTGCAGGTCTAGGTGGTGAACAACTTTCTGTACCAAGTAAGTGTTATCGCAAAATACGTTAGTGGATAAGATAAAGATGTTAACTGCCCAATTGGCAAGGTAAAATATGCTGTCAAAAGTTTAGAAAAGCAACGTCTACAGTATGAAGACCAAGTTGGAGTGGAATATTTTTTGCCCAAAATGGCAGAAGACCTGGGTGGCAGAGAATAACTTGCTCACAACAATCGAAAATATATTTCAGCAGCTGGTGGTTATTGGAGATGTTCTCCTGCAGTCGGAAAAAAACATGAGGAATCAGATCGAAAATGTTTTCCTTTCTGCAACTACGTGGACGATTTTTGATGCTTTCACAAAACATCTTGGATCTTCACCAGATTAATAAGGGGGTAAATCTCTGACCTATTTTTTCCCCACAGGTCAAACCTCAATAAGCAATACTCTGGACGTTAATTTATCAACAGTTATCTCGTGAATAATTAAGTTTGTGAAGGATGCATGCAGATAGACTTTGGCAAACTAGGAGGATACGATATCAAAAGCATCTACTGGGTTAATCTGGAGTTAGATCATCAAATTTGGTGAGTTGACTCCGGCTTAACTTTAACTAATTTTAATCTGTCTTCTTTAAAAAAAGTACAGTGGGTTTATGTGGAAGATGCCTAGAATCCTGAAGTCCGCAACTAAAAACCATCTACACTGTGCCAACTAGGCAGCTTATTGACTGGTATTGAAGCGAAGATCGACCCAATCGACCCTTTTGAAAAGGAAACTGTCTTTCATTTCCCCTGTAAATGTCCCGCATTGGCCAGAATGAGGCAACAATCTTTTGCGGAGCCCTTTTTTGACGACCTTAACGAACTTTTCGAACTTTTCGAAATGAAGATCAAAGATTTCTGATTTATTTCCTCAACACGACAAAATGGATGTAGGATTGACTTCGGTTTACTTTTGCATCATTTTCTTCCTCGAACTCCTATGACTTTGAGCTAGCAGACTACTGGTTTTTGAAGGTGGCTTATGGTGAACGCCGATCGGACGATCACACGATTGGGTCGATCTTCGCTTCAATACCAGTCAATAAGCTGCCTAGTTGGCACAGTGTAGATGGTTTTTAGTTGCGGATTTGATCCTATTGAGTGTTTTTCATATGACCATATCCTTTTGAATTTTGTTCCATGTCCAAATCCAAGAAAAACGTCTGGTCATACGAGCGGGTGCTATCTTCTCTAGTAACCACAAGTCATTCTGTGTAATCAGACGGAGATGTACAGAGATTACCATATCCGAGTGTGAGACTAGATGATCACCCTAATGGATCAGATCGTGTGCGTATTGGGCAAACCAGCAAATTGCTAAGCTTAGCATACTGCAACCGAACTCGGGGCATAGGCGATGATACATTGGGGGGTCTATCATCAAACAGGTCCACAGGTCAAACGAGTTATGGTATCAAAACGGCACATTACAGCGTTAATTGGGTCATCGAGCGAGGATGCTTCTGGCCGCCATCTACCTATCCACCCTTTTGAGCAGGCGCGAATGCAAGGGGGGTTTTGGGGGTTCAACACCCCCCTCCCCCGAAATGTATCAAATTAACTTCGTCGCATAAGAATTTCAGTCTTAATTTCAGAGTTTCCAGTTTTCCCACGAGATAAAAGTTGAATGAAGAGATGACCTTTAATATGTAACCTTAGTAGATATCCATGTAGTTATAGTATGTACCTACTACAAATCTCTTTTTCACTGAAAATATTTCACCCATAAAGCCACGTTGGCGCAGACATAGGCACAATGTCTGTCCATATTGGATATTTAATGCTGGTTTAGGCTGGCGCGAACGCAGGAGGTGGTTTTGGAAGTCGATACAGATTTTGAATAAACTACGTGTCTGAAATGAATAAGGTAATTTTAATTAAACTGAAACAGGGTTTATACATCTTTTATGTTGGGTTTTTGGGTTATTTTCACATACCTATCACGTAAACGTCTAAGAATTAGTTTTTTGTAGATTTAAAAAAAAAAACTGCAAAATCTTGTGCTGTCTGGGTGGCAAGTAATGTTTTAATTCAGAGAAAATATTTTTTTTTTAATATCTTTTGTGATTTTAAAAATAGTTTTCAATTTAATTGGAGTTGAAACATTACTGTCCTTCAACCTTCAAGTCAAGATTTCGACTTTTCACGATAAAATATAATATTTAAAAACTTCTTAAATTTTTCAAAACCCCCCTCGAAATTTTTTCCTGCGTTCGCGCCTGCTTTTGAGAAATGTAATCAAAAGCCTGCGTATTTTTTGAATTTAATGCATTCAAGAGCCTGCGTAACACACCACTTCCGAACCGGTTTCATAAATAAATTTAAATAAGTTTCAGATAAGATTTTACATTCTATGTTAAGGTTTTCCTTCTAGAAGTTATTGTCACCTTATTATCATAAACCATCGATATTCAAATTAAAAGGAAAATATATACCTATACAGCTATACCTATACCTAACCAAAAGATAAGACCGTCAAAACATACATATAAAATGTTCTTATTTTTCCATTCAATTTGGTCGTTCGTTTGCCTCATTTCACCATTAATCAAGTGAAAAGGTCATAAGACCCTTAACCCCCCAACAAAACAGATATATATTATATGTCAAAAATCTCTCACGAATCGTATACGACAACTCGATTCAAGAGTTGAAGGTGGATAAAAGTAAGGTAAAAGCTAGAAAATACCATCAAGCACATACAACTTTGTGGCATACATACCTCAATATGTGGGAGTGAGTATAGAAGCACAAAATAAGCAAAACGTATTTATGTCTATAACCTACATAAATACCTATAGCTATGTCAACTAAACGTGGAAATAAAAGCAAAAAGCAAATTATATTTCCATCACTCATACAAACATACACACAAGCAAACATTTATTTTAACTTGTGGTATATGATGGTATTCAGCAGTGCAAACTAACAACGACTGAATAGAAATTACGGTTTGTTGGATGGCTGAATCCTTGGCTACTATTTTGTGGCGAGGCAGTGGCGGGGGGGGGGTTGATCAGTTAACTTGGCACAAAAGACAAAACCGACCTCGATTCTAGACAATTCCCAATGAACTGCCATGCCAATATAAATGGCAATTCGATTTCGGATTATTACTATCGCTCTCCCTTCCACCAATAGCGAACCACCCCCCTTAAATAAAAACTACCCTTTCTAACCCGATGGCAGCATACCTACGTTTTATGTGTAGCATGTGGAAGAAAGAACCATGAATCGTACGAAGCATATGAAGACGACGAAGACGGTGGCGGCGTGCGGCGGCAACTGTGGGCAACAACCTCATATTATCGTTCTACCGCCATTCATTTCAATGTTATCCATTGGGTCTGGATGGTGAAATATGGGTGGAGCGCGTAGGTTAGGTTATTAAACTTCCCTGAGCTACTTTAAGCAACTGACAGACTGAGACTTTCTTTACTTTGTCTGGACATTTTTCCCAGCGGGCTGGTTAGGTTATGTCCTCTCTCGCCCCTTACCCCCCCCCCCCCGCCCTATACCAACATCGTAGTCGGTTTGTGGTTGTTAAAAAATCATAAGCTTTTGGACCGTTAGTTTATGACCTTTGTCTTGCTTCCTGCATAGATATACGACCTTAAACCATTCCCCTCTACCACCCCCTCGTTTTCACATCCAAAGGATACACAAATCAACTTCAGCAGAGATTTCCTTTCTTTTAAGGATTTTTATTTTTTCCTTAGTCCTTGTAGCCCTTTTTTTTCCGTAATGAAATTTAATTGCAAAAGTTTTTCGATCGGTTAAATATAGGGGAGCGGTTTAAGCAGGTTCAGAAACCCATATATAGCCATAATATCGAAGACCAAGACGGGTGAGGTTGGAAATTCGTTGGGGAATTTCTCTGACTGTGCTGGGGAATTAGGAAGCTAATTTATTTTTCGAGTTAATGGTTAGTTTTTTTTTCTTTCTTGTTTTGTTCTTTGTGGCAGTATATGGTATGGTGGATGCGGAGTATACCTATATGCGATATAACGGAAGCCAAGGACGAACGACTTGGAGAATCCTGCCAAGTGCATAATTTTATTATGAGCTAACTTAATTAAGGACGACAACTGGGTTGGCGCACGTACCTCGTACCAGCAGTTCATACCTCTCTCTATATGATGGAAATTATTTCTTTTGTTTCTCTTTTTCTTCATCATATTCTTTTTTCATCTAATTTAATCCTTAAAAGAATTTTCTTTTGTTTTTATTTTTTATAAATTCTTTTTGTGGCCATAATTGAATTTTTATTTTGCTTCTTGGTAAAATAAGCGAAACATACTCAACAGGTGTGTGAAATGATTATCGAAAGGATAATGAGCATAAATTCATTTGTAATCAAAAAAGGATTAAACTGTTCGGAGTGAGTATACACGTTTACCTATGTATGGTGTACCTGCTATTTAAAGCATGAATACAAAGTGCATTCTAAACGACATGGCTATAGATAGGAGGGGACGGAAAAAGGGGTCTGGATAAAAAAGTCTTAATAGGTTTTTTTTTTTATTTTGCCAGCCAGAGAAGTGAATAAATGTGTGCATAGAAAATTGGATTTGCTAATTAAATGGGATTAAGAGTGTATTTTTTTTACAATTCAATACAGGTTGGTTTTATATTGTATAACTTCATACATATATGTTGGTACTGGGTACCTTCATGTATATTTGTTCCAACTTTTATTCAATGCAAAAGAGATTTAGATTAAAAATCTACTGATTACATTTTATTTGCATTTTATGTTGAGTACCTACCTCGTCCTGGCAGTAGATATACAGCTTCCATACAAGTGTAAAACATTTATTTATAGACATAGGTATATAAGGTAGGTATAGCTACGAGAATGGATTAAGCTTTTGATTGGATTTCATTAACATTGAATGGGAGAACTTGTTGAAATGAGTCTTTAGAGGAAAATCTACTGTGTGGAATGCATTTTTTGTTTGTATATAATAATTTGATTCATTTAAATAAGGTACGTATGTGTCGTATGTACAACTAGAGCAAACATGGAAGAACAACAAATAGAACCGTAAAACTAGGTTTTGACATCGCAAACATTTGTTAAAATTGGACTTTGCATTTTAATGTTCAAACGAAATCGGCATATTCTCCCTCGCTTCCTAATTTCGAACTGGTATAGTTAGTACATGCTTCGTTCTGCCGACAATGTCTATGTCGTCTGCGTAAGCAAGCAATTGAACGGACTTTTGATAAATTGTACCGCTGGTGTTGACTTATGCGTTGCGTACAATTGTTTCAAGAACGATGTTAAATAGGTTGCATGATAACGCGTCGCCTTGCCTCAATCCTTTCTCATCATCAAAGGATTCGGTGGTGTTACTACCGTTGGACGGAGCAGCGAGATTGATTGCTCCATCGGCATCCTGCACAAGCAGACGAGTTTGGCAGGCACGCCGATATATGACATGGCTCCGTATAATTCGTCCCTTTTCACGCTATCATACGCGACTTTAAAATCGATAAAGAGGTGGTGGTGTATCGAATCGATCTGGAATTCCTGTTTTTTTTTCTAAAATCCGTCGGAGTGTGAACATTTGATCGACGGCGACGGTAGACTTACCTGGCCTACGACCACACTGATAGGGGCCGATCAGATCGTTGACAAAAGGTTTTAGGCGGTCAAACAGGATAGCCGACAAGATTTTATAAGCGGCTTTTTATTCCTCTGTAGTTGGTGCTCTTAACTAATTCATCTCACGCTGATTTAAATAGTTCGGTTGGTAAGCCGTCTGCACCAGCAGCCTTGTACGAATTAAGCCTGGATATCGCCAGCCGCACTTCGGCTAGGTCGGGTCCAAGTCCAAGTTGAATGGAGTGTTCGGCCTCCTAGCGGTATCTTGGCTGTCTTCGCCGTTAAGCAGTCTAGAGAAGTGGTCTTTCCAGCTCCTCAGGACTGACTGTGTATTTACTACCATATTCCCAATCTCATCTCGGCAGGCTTCCGTTCTAGCTTTGTATCCCTAAGTGGATCGTTTCACCCTTTGATAACATTTGCGAACATCACCCCTGCCATTACAACCCTCAATAGACTCGACCACCCGCTTCTCATGCTCTCTCTTTTTCCTCCTGAGAAGTTGGCGTTCCTCTTTCATTTTCAGCCCGTAGAGCTCCCGGGCTACTCTCTCAGTTCTGCAGTGTCTTCCAAGCAGAAAAACTTGCCGTTTGCCAAGCAGCAAAACATCTTGCCACTTGTGAATTAGCCAATAGGAATACTGACATCTTCATAGACAGCCAGGCGGCGATAAAAGCTATTTCCTCAATTACCACAAAGTCTAAACTGGTGGATTGTTGCAGTAACGAGCTAAGAATACTCAGAGCAACTAACACAGTAACCCTTCGATGGGTCCCAAGACATAGTGATATTAACGGAAACGAAATAGCGGATGAACTGGCCAAAATCGGGTCTTCTTTGGACCCAAGCCAAACCGACAACATGGTTTTTATGCCCCCGGAGCAAGAAAAGAGTAGAATCCACCAGAAGTTTCTTGTGGCCGCAGAGGTCAGATGGTCATCAATCGACGCACGTCGGGTTTCAAGAAATCTATGGCCAAATATTTCGCGTAATAAAACAGAATCCAAACTAAAGATAGGCAGACCTCCTTTATCCCTACTTGTTGAAATCCTAACAAGACACAATTTGATGGGTACCCACATGAGCAGAATGGGCATTAGCACATCTGACTTATGTATCATGGCTTATGGTGTCATGATGAAGAGGCGGAAGAGGGCTCTTATCACTTTTTTTGTGAATGTCCCAGCTTAACCAGAACCAGAAAAGCCCTCGGAGAATATTTTTTCGATGAACTGGGCGCGATCTCAATCATGCTTCTGAAAACACTCCTAAAATTCACTCAGAAATCAAGATGGTTCAGGGAGGCCTCACACACCTAAAATTTCCTTATTCCTCTCCCCTCATACCTTTTTTTCCTTCTGTCGGGAAACGCAATGGATTTATTGATATCCGAGTGAGATGGTGTGGCTTTCCTAGTGAAACCCAGCACATCAGAGGCGGCACTTCTGATGGCTTGTTGATTGTGTTTTCACTGGTCCTCTGCACTTGACGCTGGTGGCCAACTTCCTGAGAGATTAAGAGTTACGTCTGCAAAAGTTCTTGCGGTCTCTTGCGATTTAAGCTTCTCGACATCGTACCCTTTCACAGCATCTATACTCCGCGTTGTGGCGTCATGGATATCTGCACACGTAGTCTAGCTACCACCAATCAGTAATCCCAGTCAATGTTGGTCCCTCGGAACGTTGGGACGTCCAAGGTACTGGAAGCTTGTCTCGCGTCTCTCGCAACGTGGTCGATTTGGTTGAAGGTTCGTTTATCACGTGACCGCCAATAAGGACCAGTTAATCCGGCTCCCCGTCCTTGGAGATATGCTTAGAATCTAGTCCTCCAGGTTGAAGTTGTGCCGTCGGGGTGACTTCCCGCCCACATAAAACCATTTAGTTGCGAAGCACCAACAAGCCTCGGATACTAACGGATTTACTGTTGACGAACCAAGCAAACGAAATAAGGACAACGATTTTCAGATATGTACGTGGAATGTATTGTCCCTATATAGGCCACGTGCGGCCGAACAACTAGTGGAGGCCCTAGCCAGCTGCAAAGCAGATATAACCGCCATCCAAGAAGTGCGATGGGATAGACCGGGCATACGGAATATGAACAACTGTGAAATTTACTACGGTGACTGCTACCACGGGCAAAAGCAGCGTTTAATTGGGTGTGGATTCGTCGTTGGAAGAAGACTTAGGCAAAAAGTCTTGAGGTGTGGGAAACAGGTACTTGAGATGATGACATTTCGCCCAACCGCAAAGTCAGCCAGCCTGTATCCGTTGCTGGAAGTTTCGTCGTGAAGGCTGTGTCCTCCGACTATCGAACTAAAGATGCCCTCCTTTCCGAGTCTTGCGTTGATGTCATCAACAATGATCTTCACGTCGTACTTCGGGCACATTTGGTACGATGTCTTCAGGAGACCGTAGAATTATTCTTCGGTTGAGTCATCTCTCTCTTCATGGGGTGCTTGAACACAAATCAGCGTAAAATAATTGCCTTTGATGCGAATGGTGATCTGGCGCTCACCTACACTTCGGAAGCCCAAGACTTCTTGCCTAAGTCTTCCCCTTATTACAAAACCGCAACCAAATAGCCGCTGACTCTGCTCCTTGAAGCACCCGCCGTAGTAGATGTGACTTGATTGCAGTCTCCCTATGCCCCTCCATCCCATTGCACTTCGTGGATGGTTGTTACTTCGTCAACCTTCTTTCTCCACTACTTTTTGGCTGCTCGTGTTCTTAATACGGACACGTTCCACGTGCAGATCCGGAATCCATTGTCATTGTTTTATTTGCTGGGGTTGTCAACTTTGAAATCATTCATATCCGAGTCTTGTTGTTGCTTCGGAACATAATACAGAAATTATTTAATAATTGACAGCCACAATGCAGGTTTCATATGCCCACCTTCCAAAGTGCAAGGACAAGTCTACCATAACATCGGTTCGCTGCTTCCTCTATCCGATAAAGACGCCAACTTTGTGCGTTTTCAGTGAAGGCAATACAACATTTGCCGGGCCCCGCTAGTAATGGCTAAATCCCATACTTGAAACCTGGTTGAAAATCAGTTAATCAACCAAAATATTTGAGTTAAAATATTTTATCTGCTTTGCTGATTTCAGTGAGTTAAAATTTTAAACGAAAGATAAACCATGTTCTTACAACTGAACCTGAATGAATTTGTTTTTTTTTTTTTATTTTATTTTAATTTATTTAAATTTATTTATTTATTGGTTTTAGCTACAAAAATCGAGTTATCGCTGATACGCCATACGTCATTTTTAAGGAAATCAATTATTATTTTAGTCAAATTTCTGTACTCGGCTGTCTTTCCACAGCAAAAAGTTTGTTCTTGAGAGGAAGACAGGAACTGAGTGATTCTTGTAAATTTTGCCAGTCTAACTACATTAAAGAATCGTACAACAAAAGTTTAGAATTGCAAGCTGGGTATGCTTGTCTTACATTTTTTCTGGACATATTTAAAACTACCATAAATGATCTCATTTGGCGTTCATAGACCTTGGTGGCCGTGGGCCTCAACAAAAAAGCCCTATGTCTCTATAGTAAGCTGCTATTGGCAACAATAATCCTTATGGCCTTTTTAAGTCACCAACACATATACTCCTATCTTATTATAATTATGTTGATGAAGGAAAGATAGGTACAGGTATAATACCTATAAGAGTTTTTTTTTATATCAATTGAATTTCTATGATTGCTCACCGTTTTTAACTTACCCAGCTTTGTATAGGTACGTTAACTCTTATAATAAAGGACAAAGGAATGTAAATGAAGAGCCAAGTGAGTAATTTTTTTTTAATTTTTTGTCTCATAGAAGAAATTCCGCAGATTGCAGATTAAAAAAAAATATCGATTTTAAGTTTCTCCTGGCTGAAAAGGTATTTCTCTTATTTTTTGTTTAAAAAAAAGATAGCTATGGAATATTTTATTTTAATCTTGCTCTTTTTCACTTCAATTCCTTCTTACTTTGACAGGGAAATCTGAAGCTAAATAAAAAAAGTATTTCAATTTTAAGTAAAAAAAATGCCAGGGTTGATGAAGGTGTTAGCAGTTTTTTTTTTGCTTACCTTTATTTCGAATATAGTAAGAAAGAAGGACATTTTTTGCTGTCCATCAGATGGAGAAATTTTCACATCATAAGAATCATGAATAGAGATATCAACAAAAAATTCCATGAAAGAATTTTTTTACAACAAAAAAAAATCTAAAATAACTTTCACAACTTTTCTTCCATCCAAACCAAATGCAAAACTGCTGTTGTTGATGGATTCTTATTCTGTCTGAAGGGGTAAACTGGTACCAAACTATATTCTATTGCAACACTTGCAGGTTCCATCACAAATGGTTTTGTGATTGTGGTATAAGCTTTCATACAAATTGATACAGAATCGATGATGGCGGGACCCACACCGGGCGCCATTTATATTTTATTTAAATTCCTTGTCCCCCTGAGCTACACGACTCAAATTATTACAAAATTTTCGTATTCCTGATTTATTTTTAATTACTTTTTCCTCCCATCTGTCTATATAGGTACCGTACCTACTAACAAAACTTCTTACTGTCATTTTAATAGATATGCAGATAGTATAGAGACAAGAGAAAGAGAGTTCGAATTTTTAATTCCAAAATTATAACTTCCGAACTTAAAATTTCAAATGGCAAAACTTTTTGCGCAGAGGAGACAATTATTTTTTTCGTTTTGTTCTGCATTAATTTTCATATTCTAATGCTCGAAATGATGATGAAGCACACAAAGAATAATATAATATTCAAATGAAGACACTTTATAATAATTTGCAGGAGGAATCGCACAAGACGATGTAATATCGGTTTCATTAACATAACGGTGAATTTTTAATTAGGTTAAATTTTATGAAAAACAAGAATAAGAAAAAAAAATTTAAAAAAAGGAAAGGAATTTGTGTTTTTTTTTTACTTACGTGAAGTTCAGACACTAGATCGTGTTTTTCAATTTCAGCAGCATTTTCTTTGAGAGTTTTTACAGCAACTGTTGTGACACCATCATGGCCTTAAAATAAAATAAAATTAAAACAGTTAGAAAGTTCTTTAATTATAGAATCTTGTACAACATGTACGTACATAGAATTTTAATATAATAAGAGTAAAATTATTTTGGACTTTGGTTGGTGGAACATGTGTGTGGAATATTTTTAAGCAAAAAAAAAAAAGAAAATTCTTTGAAAACTTTTGAGTAGGGATATGAATGAATGATTAGCAATTTTTTTGCGATAAGAAAGAAAAACATTCATCTTAAATTCTTAAAGTCTTCTGAATAATACTATACAAATAAATCTACTTAGAATATCAAAAGGACTTGGGTACCCTCTCCAATGGGGAATTAACATATCGAAATTTAGGGAGAGTAGATGTAGATCCTTTTGAATTCAGTAGATTTTTATAATTAGCAGAGACAAAATGAAAAATGAAGAAATTATCTGCTTTTGACACTCGTGCTGGTTGGGTTGTAAAAATTCTCAAAAAGTTTAATTTACTTTTCTTGCCCTCAAATATAATTATTGTTAATGTTTTTTTTTTAATTTGAATTTATCTTAATAGTTGTTATTAAGTATAATGATAATATTAAAAGATTATTTAAAGTGATTCAAATATTTTCTTTTTCTCTCATTTCAGGTAAGATTTTTCAACATTTATCTAAAATTGGTAAATATTTTACTTTGTTTAGTTCCGCTAATATTATAAAATGGTAAAATATGATTGCTTTATTTACTTGTTTGTATTTTTGTATAGGGGTAATTCGCCTTAGATTAAATTAGCATATCGGAAAATTGGCACAGAACTTTGATTTGTTATTATTTATTACATAAATAAATAAAATAAATTAGGTGGAGCAACGGCTTGTGAAGAACCAGGGCCTAGTGACTAGCAACTCGCAACCATTCCTGTATTCGCGTGTCGCCAGGAATGAAAGGGACCAACAATTTTATTGCCGAATCCGATTTAGACGAACAGCTCTTATTCATGACAAGTTATACTCCTGCAGCATTTGTCAATTCGTCGCAAGACGCAGTAGCCCTGAAAAAATAACTTTTTACTTTTAAGGTGGATGGGGATTATCGGTAAAAAACTCGGTTTAATCCGACAAATAAGTCTATATATTGTTTTTAAGTTAGAAGTTGCTCTTTTGAGAAGAATTGTAAGTCTACAAATTTGTAATTAAAATATTTTCGAAAAGCCTTAATTCTAAGGAGTTTACCCAGCAGAAAGCCCGTTAAGTTTTTCAATATAACATTTTTTTTTTTTTAATAATAGTATTGTTTAGAAAAAAAGCAAACAACATATTGTATAGGAATCAATTAATCTGAACATTTACCATTTAGGAGTTATGTGCAATAAACGATATTTGCGAAATTTACAAAAATCACATTATCTTCAAAAATGATCACTCACAGAGAAAAAATTGTTATAATATTTTCTGTAGGAAATTGAATAACATAAAAACGTTACTATGATATATTTTTTACAACTTGAATCGTTTAAGATTTATATGTGGAAATCTTATATTTTTGCAATTGGTAGTATGGTGTGTGAGGGTGGAGCTCTTTGTTTTGTGCCGAGGTTTTCGCTCGCCGGTCTTGCAAGGGTTGCCTTGAAGAAAAACACTTTACTTCAGTAGAGCAGGTCCTATATCAAAATCTTTATTCATAAACTCTTAAAATAACAATTCAATTCGGTATATAAATTTTCAATATTTGAATGGTAATTTAGTTATCTGGTATTCTGGTTGTTCGGTATTCTTGTCATCTGGTATCCTATAGTACTCAGGTTATCTGTAATTCGGGATATAAATACATTTACATGTATTAAAACTAATGACATCAAATCAGCATCAGGTACCTTTCGTGGTGGCTTTCGGAATAGCTAGCTTTTGCACTAGTTAATCTGCAGGTTCAATACTCCTAGTTTGCTTTTATATCATAAAGTTGGTGGATCAGCAGATTCAGATACTAATGCCACTGGTAGCAATTTCAAAACCGGACAAAGCTGGTGGATCGGCAGGTACCAAAGCCCCTGGTAGCAATTTTAGGACACTCTAATCTTTGAACTAAGACTCCTTACATTCGGTATGTGGAACTCTACAGCATGAAATTTCTGGGTTTACGAAATGACCGAATCAAAGCCAAGTTCTAGCACTACACCCTTTTTACAGGACCAAACTCAGGCGGTTTTCAACCCCCCTCTAAATTCAGTAACAATGAAGTCAGAAACTTTAAACTCGCAGCATTTTGCTTAGCTCACCAGGCTGAGGCAACTCACCAAATTTCAATTCTTTCGATGCCGAGATATAAGACTGCAATAATGGCAAAAACTGTAACTGACCGATCATCAAAATAATGGAGCACTTCCCGACATTGTAGAAAATTTGAGATTTTCCATTCAGGGGGCGTGGCACCCACCCATTTTCATAGAATTGATATAAATTATTTGAAACATTTCTTATAGTCGTAGAATGATGATATTTGGTAGAAATTTTTAAAATTTGAGATTTTAAATTCAGAGGGCGTGGCATCCGCCCATTTTCACAGATTTTAACTCAATTTCAGTCAGTAATCATTAAAAAATAGATGTCTTTAATAATTTTGAGGTTCTTCGATATTACTCTACTTATATAATATTCGATATTTAACATTAATAAACTAAGAACTTGGCGTACTTTTAGATCTCCTTACTTTTTATAGCTGACTTGTTACGTAAAGGTTCTTGTATATAGAAGAACTTGGCTATTTTTTTAACATTTATGTTTTTGTTGTGATCATTTTTACTTGTCGGTGGTATAACTGATACTGAGTAAGAATCCAAATTTATTTTGGTCCTTTGACTTGAGCAACGATCTACTGGGTGGTTTTCATGGATCAAACCGGGTCCTATTGTTTTATTTTTTATGACAAAACCAACGGCGCCAATGAGTAGCGGATATAGGATTAAGCTGTGAGGGGGGCTTCGAGATATAGTTGGAGACAAAAATGAAAATGATATCTAAGAGGTCTCACTGGCAAAAGCTCATATGTGTTTCGAAAATATGAACCCTCTGGAGATCTCATTTTGGTGAACTAGCTAGATCAACTAGTGGAGTAGATCTGTTTTGTTTGAACTGTCACTGGAAATCACAGAAAACAATATTTTGCCAATTGAAAAATAAAATGCGGATTGCGGGATTGCAAATATTCATTTGCGTCTGCATGAGTTTCTGAGTGCACAGCGAAAACTAACGCTTTTGGAATTTGGCTCCTTGACTAGAGATCTTGTATATCATTGCTTAGTCCAAAAATGTTTTGTGAGTATAATTGACTTCGACCTTGGATATAAGATTCTCTAGGCCCTGACTGGCCGTAAGAAACCATTCCTATGTTGTATTTACCATCAATTAAACTAAAATTGACACCTCTTTTTTCGCAAATTCGAATCGGGTTTTTATACCCAAATACATTTTATTGTTAAATAAACTATGTTTTTTGGGTAAATTGTTGTTGCATTCGGCATGTTAATTGTTCAGCATCGCCCCCTTTTTTTCCATTATCTCTTCAAGCTTTAGCCCCAACTTCGAACTTTCACAGTCCCTAGAGTAAAGTCTCAAACTCACTCTGGAATAAGCTAAGTTTTAATTGAATTGGTGGCTTAACCCTGACCACGTTTTTTGTCCAATTCTTGTCAGGCCTTAGTCCCGAGTTGGGTTTTTCGTCCCAATTTCTTGGGCTTTGGTTAAAGTGAATAATTGTCTTTGCATTATACATGTCCTTGTCAATTATTTGTAGCCCCGAACTTAGTTTTTCTCCAATTCCCTTAATACGTAAGCTCCAAACAAATTCTTTTGGGGCTTAGAAAAAGAATTACATGACCCAATTTCGTTATTTAGTCTAATTCCCTTCAAATTTAACAGCTTACCAATATTTGTGACGAATATAAAACTCCACACGTTGTAATGTAGGTATTGCTTTCTATATTTCAATTAATTTCAGGAATCGGTTCTGGGGGTGGCCTTAACCGCCTGGATCCGCCATTGAAGCCAATCATTGTCGAGATTTTTGGGAAAATTTCAAAACATTTCAAGATTCTAAAATGGGCAATTTGCTCAATGAACCCCATACATTTATTTCATTTATTCAAATCATTTGGGAACAACCTGGTACCTATACGGTATTATTAAAAATGTAGTGATTATAGGTATGCACGAAGTTTAATCAAAATCGTAATATGTAGTTGCTTACGAAAAAAAACCTGATAAATGACAACTATACCTTGGCCCTATTTCATAAATATTGACAGGTGACAATTCTACCAATTTGTCACACTTGTCTGACAAATCTGTATTTCATAAAATTTGACAGGTGACAAATTTCTCAGAAAAATACAACGACAATTTTGTCATGAAATTTTGTCATTGTCAAATACTGACACATTTGTCGTGACAATTTTGTCATTGACATACTTACCTATACCTACTAATTGACAAATTTGTCGTGAGAATGGGTACGTTAGAATAACTCCTCTTTGTAGGGTTCTATTAACGTGCACCAACTCTCGATAAAATATATTCCGGGGCTGTTTTTCCGATTCGAAATTTTTTTTCTTAAAATTGTAGGCCATTTAACGATTCGAAATCATTATTTTCTCTCTGTTTAAAATTCAGAAGTCGCCCCCGCCGCGCCGGCGACGTATTACACAGAGACCCAACTGAGAATCGTCATCACTTTCACTTGAAAATAAATCGTTTATCATTTTATGTCTTTTCACTGTCAACACTTGACCGTTACTGAGTTACCTGTCGCAATTGTCAATTAAATACTGACAAATATGTGAATTGTAATATTTTTTTTTCATTTCATAAAAGAATTGTCAGTATAAATTTGTTGGAAAATTCCTGACAATTGTGGAAAAATACTTGACAATTCATTGTGATGACAATTTCTTTATGAAACGAAAAGGTGACAATTGGCGGGTATTTTCCGCCGATTCTACAGAATTATCAAATTGTTTATGGAACAGATTTTGACAGTTGTCAAGTTGTAAATTTACAAATTGTCACCAGTGTCAATTGTCAATGTTTATGAAATAGGCCCCTGTTCTAGGTGAGCTAAAACAAAAAAAAATAATTAAAATTAATAAAAATACGTCACACCAAATTTCAAGCAAAAACGTTTTACCGCTTAGCATCTAGGATCTAGCTCTAGATTGACACGCGCCGCTAAAGAGCTTTTTGTCGAAAACACTTGGACTTCTCCATCATCGTGAAATTAGTTTCGATTAGAACATGGAAACCAACACTTGCACTTTAGAGCAAGTAACAATTTAAGGACCACCCTTATGTTGATAGTTTATTTAATTAAAGTGGCTTCGTTGAATATTAACACTGGTCTACTAAGCCTTTATGAAATTAAAAGCATTATAAAAAAAAACATTCACATTGTTAGCTTTGTTTTTAATACCACAGAAAATTATTCCTGACCCACTTACCAACATATGTTATTTATTCTGCAACACAGACTGTATTTGCGTTTTAATAAAACAACGTTGATTGTGAATTATAAAAATACACATGCATGAGTTTTAAGAATTTCTGGTATTTTTTTTTATTTGTTTTTAAGTAGTAATTGTTGACAGAATTTTTTTTCTTTATGTAGTTCTTATGTGTGTGTAAGTATCTTTTGTTGTTTTTAAGGACTACTTATACCTATTTTAGAAAAGTCCACATACAAATAATATTTAATTTTTGTGTGCAATAAGGAAGGAACTTATTCATACTTCAAACAAAACATGAGGGTGGGCATTCCAGTCTATGGAATTTGAACAAGGGAACCGCTGAGTTCATCATACTCGACGGTTTTAAAATGTTTTTTTTTTTTATTTTGGTGTAGAAGGTGACGACAATGAAAGACGATTTAAAAGGCTTTTGTTTGGTGTTTTCTGAGTTTTGACTTGTGCAAACGTAGGTACTTATTAACTAAGGACCAATTATTATGGCAGAGTAAATAAAAATAAATATATTGGGTGGGCGCAACAGCTCCATCAAGAACCAGGGCCTTGTGACTAACAGCTCTGAACCATTTCTGTGGGCGCGTGTCGACAGGAATAGAGGGGACCTACAATTGTATGCCAAATCCGAACGGCTAGACGAGAAACACTTATTCATGGCAAATGATACTCTTGGAGGGCATGTCAATTCCTTAGTTTTCCTTGTTTTTAACTGGACGTGGCTGTGAATTGAACCCAGACCTCCAGCGTGACAGTCCAACGCACTAACCATTACGCTACGGGCTACTACAGAGTAAAAATGAGTTGAAAAACGTATTCATATTCTACATAGTTGGTTGAAACTTTATTTTTCTTTAAAGAAAAAGATACAAATATTTAAATTCTTCTTTCATCTTCCATTCTCTAATTTGATGGCTTGATGCTTTATAATGTGAATTGACCTCAAAAGTGTTACAAGTGCTGGAAAGGAATTTTCTTTTATTATTTCCTGTCTGTTATGCCTATTACTTCACATACATAAAAGAACATTACATCTAGGATAAAATATATTTGAGGCCATTTGAGCTACATGACTTTGAGTACCAACATCCTTTTTGTATATTGTTATGCAATTTTCAAACAATATAATCGAAATGAATATACAACAAAAGAACAAGAAAATTTGAAAGGATTACACTATGGCACAAACAATATAGAAAAAAAAAGAACTCAAAGCCAACATCCATCCGTTCAAGGACGGGAGCATCACCAACAAACAAAAACAACAAAAAATATAGGTATAATAAAAAATAAATATATGCAAATCCTTTATGTCCCGATGGATATCTTTAGTGCTGGCTAGGATGTAGGATCGGGCGGCGCGGCGGTGTGGCGTGGCAGTGGCGGCACTGGATGGCAATGGCAGCAATTGCCCGCACGGCCATTTCTCAATAATGCCACCACACCACCCCCACTCCCTTTTGAACTTATACTTTATCCCATTTCCGGCACCCGCCTAGCCTATTCAGTCAGATTCACTCCATATCCGGACTCCCGGCCAATTGAGTTGTGGCCAAACTTAGGATATGTATATGCGGCTTGCTGGGTTTGGTGGGTCCGCCGCCGCCGTCTTTCCCTCCTTCTCTCACTCTCCTTATATATCTCTCTCAATTTTCAACTAATACGTTGCGGTTTATTGGCTTTTCGGCGGATTGCGGCTTTAGGTATATAACGGCATCAAAGGCGACGTGTACAATCGACCATAATTCCATATATTCACATCAACAATTTTTATGATGGCAATTTGTCAGGGATTTGCGTTTTTGGGGTTTTATGCTTGCATTTTGTCAGAAATGACTTTTTGTTCACTCTTTATTTTGTTGGCTTGTTGTAGGAATATGTGAAGCCTTTTTTTAGCCCTTTCAGTTCCGGTGCGATGGTAATATTTGATGGGGAATTGAATCATTTTTTTCTGTTTATAGCTAAACAACATTGATTTGCATTTTTTGCAAACTAGAGCTAGGATACCTCGATGAGACAACAAAGACCCTACATTCAACACAATACCCACAAGTTCTTCGGGGATTACGAATTTAAATGCGAGGGTTGGAATTTGATGCTGTGAAGCTGTAGGATGTGCAATGAAGGACCAAACAATATTGTTCCTTTTGTTAAAGTTATTTTTTTTGTTGAGTTTATTTTTTGAAATATGAGGCTGCTGGCTGAATTCTAGCGATCCAAAGTGCAGTTGTGTTGTTACTTTCTCTTTTCAGGGGTGCATTTTTCAAAATTCTGCGAAAGTAATTTTCTTTTTAAGTTAAATCCCCGTATAAAAAATTTACAAGGCTTGTGATGCAAAAACGAAACTATTTCCTGTACTTCTATTTGAGTGACCTTTTGATTTATAGTCTTCGTAAATTGACCTTAAGCCTTCGAAACAAACAAATATTTAATTCGTAACGTAGGAACAAAATTAACACACCAAAAAGCACCCTAAGAACCAAAGCTGTAGCCAGACAAATTTTTGGAGGGGATATGATTTTTGGAAAATACTTTTTCACTACAATTTCTTTGGTTATCTTAAGTTGATCCTAATTTTCAAATGACTCGAAGGAACTTTTCATTTCAGTAGCTTTGTTTGGGACATTTTATTTATACTAAGATAAAGAACTATCATTAAATACAAAGATAGATTTAGAGGTAAAGTTTAGACATTTATGGGACTTATCTAATCATGGTCCTTTTGAGATGGTAAATGTGAATGATATACTCAAAAGGTGCGAAAGCAGGACTAAAATTACAGGCCGATTCATCTAAGATGTGACGGTTGGTCGAGATTAAAAAAAATCGTATGGGGGGGCTCTATACCCCCGTTTAGGCAGGATTGGCAATTGTTGATAAACAGAAAGAACGTGTAGGTTGGGTCAAGACAGTTAAAAAATCATATAAGAGGAAAGAGGGTCTTTTCCCCCCTCCTCGTTTATTAGCGAGGCCCAATTTTATAAAACATTAACTTAAAATAGCAAAAACAAATTTTAAAAAAACAAGGATAACATTCAAAATACCCTATTTTACATTAGTTTGTAAAGCCAGAAATCTCTTGTTTTATTTTATTTTATTTTCTTTTGTTTTAATTTATTTTATTTTATTTTATTTTATTTTATTTTATTTTATTTTATTTTATTTTTAAATAAATTTCTCGAAACTTAGAAAAAAAAAGCTCAAACTATTTTTTTACAAAATTTTAGGTAATTAAGCATTATTTTTGTTTTCAGAATAAAATGCTCAGTTTTTAATTTGGAAAACAAGAAAAAAACGAATCTACGTTAAATAATGAAATGAATTCATTAGCTTAACGAAAAATATTATCATTTTTAATGAAATAATTGTATGGACATAACGAAAAATATCGGTTGCTGAAATGATCATTTAGCTAGATTCTTCATAGTATTATGAGAAAATTGCTTCTAACTTTTTTTCACACTAGGTGATTCACCCGTTAAGTGAATTGAATTCTTGCACTGAAAATAATATTCTTGGGTTGGGGTCAGAATTCCGAAAACTCAAAATCCCGTAAATCCCGTAAATCCAAAATCCCGAAAATCCAAAATCCCTAAAACCCAAAATCCTGAAAACCCAGAATCCCGAAAACTTAAAATCCCGAAAACCCAGAATCCCGAAAACCCAAAATACCGAAATCATAAAATCCCGAAAATCCAAAATTTAAAAAATACAAAATCCCGAAACCCCAAGATCCTGAAAACCCACAATCCCCAAAATCCAAAATCCCGATAAACCAGACTCCTGAAAACCCAGATTCCGGAAAACCCAAAATCGCGAAAACCCAAAATCCCGAAATCGAAATCCGGGAAAATTATATAAAATGAAAAATTTGCTCAAATTTTTCATTTTATATAATTTTTCGGGATTTTGACCTTTCTGGATTTTGGGTTTTCGGGATTCTGGGTTTTCGGGATTCTAGATTTTTGGGATTCAGAATTTCGGGATTGTTAATCGGAACATTCGATCAAATCGTATAGCAGAATAGGGCTTATATAAAAACGAATAAATTTGTTTCAAAACGAATTTTACGTTAAATAATGAAATTAATTCATTAACTCAGCGAAATTAATATCATTGACTCAACGAAAAATATCGGTAGTTCAGGAAATAAATTCATTGACTTAACGAGAAATTTGGTTATAAGCTCAAGCGTCGTTAATTCAACGAAGCCCAGCATAGGCTGAATTTTTATAAAAACATCGTTAAATAATAATGAATGATTAAAATATCGATGAAAACCCTTAAACAATTGTTTTAAATGTCGATTATCGAAATAAGTTTCGAGCTAAACTAAAAGTTATAGGTACCAGCTAAAATAAAACTGCATATGAGGTGATGAGGCACCCACAATTCTCATCCGAAGTTAAACAATAATCGAGATTTCAACAGTCGAGACTTTGAAAGTTAGTTGACATTTTAAAAGGCGAAATTTAAAACACGTCGACTATCAAAGTCTCGACTGTTGAAATCTCGATTATTAAGAAGAAATACTACAATCTTAGCCTCTTAAGCTCAATGGAAAATTTACTAAGAAAGAATAAATAAGATCAATACTTAAATCTTGAAGGTTGAATTTGTATTCCCATCAGAACAATCAAATTCACGTCTTCAATTTCAATATCTTCTACCTAAACCCAACAAATTGACCATGCTCTTTTACTTTTACTGTGATGCATACTGCACTGCAATCGGTGTGTGAAATTCACATCCTTTAAATTCCTTGAACTTAATAAAGCGCACATTGCACACATATGTTTTGGTCAAATTCCTAGGAAACGCTTCCTTTCGAAATGCCAAACAAAAAAAAAAAAAACTTAAAATAAAATAATAACAATAAGAAAGTATAGGAACATCCTGCAACGACTCTTTGGTCAGAAAATATTTTTATCTCAGCTTTGCACTTGATTGCATTGTCCACAACCATTCGTCGCATTCAAGCATTTTATAATCCTTTTGCACAACAAAAGCACTACCCAACAACTCGTATATAGCTACCATCTGCTTAGAAAGTTTAAAAAAACACACAAAAGATGTATAGTAGTTTTCTCTTGAACTTCAGTTACCATTAACTACAAAACTACATATATACGGAACGGAACGGACTAGGGACCATCGACAAGGATATGCCACTGTCAGTTTGTCTCCACTGTGCCATCGCCATCGCATCGTTACGGTATATAAGAATGCATTATACACAACAGTCGTCCTTCGTTTCGTTTCGAAATACGAGTACTTTCACATCTTTCTCTGTGAATGAATTTCCACAGTTTCGGCGATTTTCTGAAGTACACAATAGAGATTGCATCGATTCACTGGATTTTCTCTGTGGCCAAACCATCTTCTAGTGTCAGCGTGCATCGTGTCGTCCGTCCGTCGGCGTGTTCACAATTTTTGTCCACAAGTTTCAAACTCAAACCCAAATCCGAAGCCAGAACCCATGAACTACGCTTAATTTTGTCCTTGCCGCCTTTTTGGTTTGAATTTTCTCTATAAAAATAAGAGCCATCATGAGGAGTATTCACTACCAATAAGCAAAGCATATTATACAGTTACTGTTTAGTGCATGCCCTTGGACAGGACAGCCATCGATTTGAAATACGGGTATTTTCTGCCACAAGGACATTATCTGCACTCAATTTCCTGTTTACAAGGACACAAGGACAATATTGTAAGGATTTTGTGGGTGTGGTGGCGGGTGTAATGGTGGAATTTGTATGCATCCTTAAACAAGAGCAGAGAGCAAATAAGAAAATACACAAGGTATATACCAGATAGGATCGAAGGCCGTTTTTTATAGTGTCAGAAATAAGAAAATGTTCGATGTGTTATTGTTTGCAACCTTTAAGACTTTAATTCAGTTTTAAAAGTTTGAAAATATTGGTGGAGAAAATTCAGGAATGACCGTTTTTATTAGGACCAATTTCTGTTAACAAAAAACTCTGTGTCCATAAATCTGGGTGTCGCCAGTTGAATAAAAAAAAGTGATCAACAACCGACAATAATAGTTTTTGGCAATCCCTTGAAATTTCAGAAAAAAAAACATGCAAAAAAGTTAGATTGTAGCATTTAGTTTATACACATAGAGGAACCCACCTCAGTGTTAAGTTATCACCAATCTATGTGGCGCCCTTATTTGCATCTAGAACAAGAACTCATTTACTTTAGGTACCATGGGAACTATTTTTGGTTCTAGTATTTGCTAAAAATACTTTCCTAGCTTTTCTAACTTAACTTAAGGTGGCGCTGCAGTCCGGTGTGGCCAGGGCCTCAACTAACAAGTCTTCCCCAGCCAGTTCTGTCCCCAGCTAGCTGTCTCCAGTTTCGCACACCAAGTAAGGTCCTCTTCCACTTGACTGCGCCACGGGTTTCGCGGTCTTCCTTTTACTGCCGTCCCTCGGAGGCAAAGACTTTTCGGTTCGAAACATTGATGATGTCCATCCGCTCAACATGACCTGTCCAACTTAATCGTTGCCTTTTTACTTTTGTGACTAGGTCGATGCTGCTGTACAGCCCGTTGTTGTATCATCTTCTCCATTTCTATGCTTATGGGACCGAAGATCACCCGAATAATTTTTCTCTCGAATATTCCTTACTGGGTCCATGCTTCTGCATCATACAGCAGGACTGGAATGGTGAGTATCTTATACAGGGACCTCTTAGTTATTCGTGAGAAGCCTTTGCTGCTCAATTGTCTTCTCAGCCCAACGAAGCAGCGAGCGGTTGCCAAAAGATATCCATCGTTTGATCTCAGAGCTGGTATCGTTGCCTGAGTTGATAGCGGAGCCCAAATAGACAAAGTCCTTAACAACCTCAAAGTTATTTCTGTCTATTCTGTGACTGTTATGCACAAGTCGTTGGTGTTGAGTGTACATTCTTGATAACAGCATATACTTGGTTTTGCCCTTATTCACCGCTTAATCCATCCTTGCCGCTTTCTTCTCAATGCTTGCAAAAGCTCCAGTGACATCACGCTTTGTTCTAGCAATTATATCAATATTGTCAGCGTATGCAAGTAATTGGAAGGACTTTTGAAAGATTGTTCCTCTAGTGTTGTGTTGACGTGAGAGTTTTGCAATATTCCTTCAAGTATGATGTTGAAGAAGTCGCATGACAGCGCGTTGCCTTGCTTAAATCGTTTTTTGACATCAAAGGTGTCAGTGAGGCCTGTATGCCGACCTTGATGGAGCAGCGTGCGTTCTCTATTGTCATCCTACACAAACAAAACGGACGAGTTTGTTAGGGATGTCTAAACTAGTCATTTATCTGTAGATGCTGTCATAAGCAGTCTTGAAATTGTTTGCTAGACAATGGTGAACTTTCCGTGCCTGAAGCCACACTGATATGAACATATCAGTTGTTGAAAAACAGGTTCAGTCGTTCACATAACAGTGCAGAGAAGATCTTTCCAGGGGCCTCATCACAAAACAAAAACGATCGAACGATATCGTTTTGACTATAGCTGTCTTTATTATTCTCTGCAGAAATGATAGATTTATATAATAATAAAAAATATATCGTCCTATCGTTTTCGTTTTAAGTATTGAAGCTCCAGGTGATGTTAAGGAGATTGATTCCTCTGTAGTAATCGCAGTTTAGAGAATCTCCTTTCTTGAAAATCGGGCAAGGAAGAGTGAGGTTACATTCATCGGACATGCTTTCATCCGACCATATTTTACAGATAAGCTGGAACATACTCATAACCTAACCAAGCCACCGCCTGCTGCTTGGAATAGCTCGGCTGTTTGGCAGCAAGGCCGTCACGTCGCGTCGAGGCTTTTTATGCCTCCTGCTACGCTGCATGTGTTTCCAGATCCTCGACGTCAAACCATGGATTTCGTTGTGGTGGTCGAGTGAAACCCATGACGTCAGATGCGAAATCTCTGATGGCTTCCTAGCAATGTTGCCACTGGTTCGCTACACTTGATGCTGGCGGCATAGGACCTCTTAAGCGATTATCCGAAACTTGATCGGAGAAGGACCTAGCAATCTCCTGCTATTTAAGCCATCCGACGTCAAACTTCCTTACAGAATTTCTTCGGTTTGGCTGTGCTCGAGAGATCCGAAGCCATACCTTATTGCTACAAAAAAGAATTGGTTTGAGTCAACGTTTGCCCCTCGAAACGTTCGGACATCCCTGATTCTGTATGAGTGCCTTGCGTTGATGGCAATATGATCAATCTGGTTGAAGATTGGTTGATCAAAAGATTTTCAGGTCACCTTTTGTATATAGAGGTGAGGGAACTGCGTAGTAACTACTACAATGTTTCATCCCACAGAGAAGTCGATCAGCCTGATTCCGTTGTCGGAGCTGGTGTCGTGCTGTGCTTTCCGAAAATGTCACCAAAAATGTCTTCTCTTCCTAGCAGCGCGTTAAAATCGCCTATAACAATTTTAATGTCATAGCTAGGGCACCTCTCGTACGCCTTTTGCAGGAGCTCGTAGAACTCGTCTTAGGTAGCTTTATCTTTTGGAGCATGCACGCATATTTATGCGGCTTTTGCTGGCGAATTTAGTCTTGATGTAGATTGTCACGAGCTGCTCGTTCATATAATTGAAACTCAAGACTTTTTGCCTAAATCTGCCTCAAACGACGACTCCACAATCCACATCCAAATAAACGGTTCTTTTGTTCGTTATAGCATACACCGTAGTAAATATCAAAGTTATTCATCTTCCGTATGCCCGGTGCACCCCATCGCACTTCTTGGATGGCGGTGATGTTTGCTTTGCAGCAGTCTAGGGAAAATACGTTCTACGTTCAGATCCGAAATTCTTTGCCCTTATTTCGTTTGCTTGCTTCGTTATCAGTAAATCCGTCTGTGTCCGAGGCTTGTTAAAAGGGCTGGCCACGAGACGAGAAAAGTCTCGGTCTCCATCTCGGTATCGCATGACGAGACCGAGACGAGACTGCCTTTTAAGCAATCGAGACGAGACTGAGACTGAGACGAGACTGTATATTTGAACCGAAATTTACAGAGAGTCTAATAAATTAAAAAATCTAATTTCAGTTAAATATTTATTTTCTTCTGCACATATTCAAACTATAATCGAAAATATTTCGTTCCAATAATCAACAGGTTGTGCGGAAATCGTATTTGTCGATGACGAGACCGAGACGAGACTAAATTATACGAGACCGACACGGGACTGAAAATTTTCGATTTTAACGAGAACGAGACGAGACTTGCAAAAGTCTCGCAGAGTCTCGTCTCGTGGCCAGTCCTACTTGTTGTTGCTTCGCAATTAAATAATCTTTACGTGGCCCAGAAAAGTCACCCCGATGGCACGACCCCCAACCTGGAGGACCAGATCCTTAGTATAATTCCAAGGACGGGGAGCCCGATTAACCGCTCATTATATGAATATGTCGAAGTAGCCCGTATAAGGTGTTCACTAAGTAGTTCAGCCTGACTGGAACTGTAGACGGCACCGTTGATTCCATTTGTGAAATGCGTCCTCTGCCGCCTGGATAAAAGGAGAAGTGCCTTAATGGGAACACTCATCTCTAGCTTGACAAAACTTGAGCTTAGTTATCAGTGAAAAATGATGGAATTAATAAAATATAAGTAACTCTTTTCCCGTCGTTTCTCCGGTTATTTTTCGGCTTCTTCAGGGGCTAAGAACAAACTTGAGTTTGAGTCCCTCTGCCGTGATTCTATGAAGATTGGTCAAAATAGTAACAGCAGATTGTCATCAGCAGCATTTAAAGTGACGGCGATACAATGTTTGCCGGGTAGATACCCCTAGTTTATCATATCATAAGCAACAAATCATTTTCAAAAACGTAAGCATGCAAATAACATAATACGTTACGTAGCTAGATACTGTTTCTTTTCTTGCGGATAAGACTTAAAAATAAATTCTGTACTACAAACTGAAAACCTACTGTGTACTTCACTTTGTTATGCAATACCAAAAGGATATCTGGGGCAACATACGATTAACGTATATTATATACCTACATAAAATGTACGACTGCATCATATGTCTGCACATCGTATATGATTTATAGGAGTGTGTGTTCCTCCATGCTGTAAAAATTTGTGTTTAAATGGCTTTAAAAAATATTCAGTCGAATTTTCGAATAGTTTTAAGTATATTAAAGGGTTTTACTACAAAATATCAAACATTAGATTTTCCGTGAGTACATCTATGTGTTTTAATGCTGACAGGATGATGACGACGCCGGCCAATGAGGCCAGGACTTCAAATATTCGACGGCCAAAACCCAACCATAGGAAATGAAGGTCCAACGTATGTTGGTACATACATTTAAATCGAATTGTTTGCGGATATCCGCACAACAAACTTATTACGATGATTATTCCCTTGCAATTCCTATAGTGATTTGGTTGTTTTTTAAGCGGGCGAACGGACCAAATTAACGCTCGCAAAAGGGCCTCAGAAAATTATATTGTCCCACAGTGATGGAAATCGACCATTTTATGGGAAAGAGTACGATTTAGTTTTTAATTGCACCACAACGTGTGCCATTTCCATATGAATAATCAGCACCCACCCACCCATAAAACTTCCACCAACCACTGTTCAGTTTGACCGGTAGTTTTTGGAAGAATGATTCTGTATTTTAGAAAATATACGGTTTTTGATGCGAGTGCGATGCGAAATTGGCAGAGCGATAATGGTTGTTGAGGCTGGTTAGTTTTTAATGTGCCATTACGGTGGTGCTGGGATTTATTTTTCTGGTTGACACGTTGTTTCACGATAATTTTATGTAAATATTTTGATACGTGATTTGAATAAAGAAGATTGGCCGTCCCAGTTCACTGATGTGTTGGAGTTGGAGTCATCATCAGATCAGGTTTAGAGAGCCACAAAAAGAATTTTTCACTTCTATTTTAAGCGATCGATCTGCTTATATAATATGTGAAAATGTATGTATGTATATTTATTTGTATTTATATAGAAAACGCTTGTTGACTTTTTAGCTAAATCGATGAGTGGGTATGAATAACAATCAGTTTGACTGTCGATGGTATAGTGAAGTTGTGTGCAAAATTATAAAAACCATAATTCTCATTAGATTTTACCAAAAGGTTATTGAATCATAATAATTAATTTTATTTAAAAGATGTGCAGCGTATGCAATTATGGGTCGCATATGGGTGCATTGACTGGGTGTGGTAGGTAAAATTACGTTTAATATTCACTCATGAGACATATCTTGAGTTATATTTAGAGGGACAGATAAAACAAAATTCAAAGAATAAAATGCACAGCCGGGTGAAAAGATCTTGCTCTTTTACCAATCTGGGATCATCACACTGTGTTTTTAAATTCAAGCGACCAATCGTCATTTGAGGTTTCGGTGTTCAGTGCTGATTAAAGAGTTACAGGTCGTTCCATCGCTGATAAATCTTGCTTAAGCCTTGCTATAAAAAGTACCTGCAAACAGAAGGCTTCTTTGAGGGCTTCTTCTAAAAATATTTCAATCCAAAGTGCATTCAATGAATATCGACAAACTAGGTAAAAAAATCTTCGAGTGGGCGAAATATACAAAAAAAAAGATTAAAAGTAAAAGTAAAGAAATGGGGCCTATGAAAAGTACTATATGTTAACAACAAGGTCTGATTCTAAAAAAAAAAACTTTACATATAAATACATCTAATCGAAGCGCACGCATAAGTTTGTAGAAACATTTTTTTTTGTAGATAACAAATATGGGACTGGCCAATTGCTAATTTTTTTTAAAACAAAGTGTTTCTTCATGTAAAAAAAAACTAAAAAGTGACAAATTTTGTGGAGGATCCACATTAATAAATAGATTTGCCACAAGTCACTCAAATCTACTGCTTTTGTGTCAAAAATAGTACCAAAAAGAAATCTATTACGTTTTACTTTCAAAACTGACAAACGAGATTCAGCTGTGTATGTGTTGTGTGAAAAATCAATAAAAGAATTCTGCTGGCGATTGGATTCTTTTTATTTTGTTTGTATTAATTTCTTTTAATATTATAATAATTATGCAGTTGCTTTATGGTTTGTGAGTTCACAAATAAAATTAAAAATATTTGAAACAAAAAATACGTCGTTTTTGAATTTTGATTTATTCCATTCACTCACATCGTGATGTTTTTGTTGAGGAGAAAAATAAAAGGGTGATGCTTATTTGGTAATGCTAAAATTTCGTTAGTATTTTCCCGTGAAAGTGGTGAAGGTGATGCTGTGTATAATTTGATTGAAATCACGCATGCTGTCGAGCATTTTTAAAAGTTGTAAAATTTGGTGGAAAATGTTTAAATCTTTAAAATTCATTAAGCAGATTCTATAAAACAAAGTGTACAGTATTTTACCGATATAAGAAACACTCATATAAGAAAAATTCGCTTTAAAGAAATGAGGTCCAAAACACCGTGTATTTTTCTTTAAATTCCCTTTGAAATTGATCGTATAAAAGAAACTTGCATATAAGAAAAACACTGCTTTAAGAAATCATTTCTTTGGACAAATATTAATTTCAAGAACAAAAAAGTACGCATATAAGAAATCTACCCCTTCTTATTTTTTAATTTACCTTGGCCAAAAGAAGTTTGTGCCCATGAATATGTTTCCGTGGTTAATGACAGCTTTTAATTTTCATATAGATTTGCAGAAACAGCTTAAAGGCGCTTGAATACTCAGTTAATTATGTGTTATTGCTTGGTTTTGTGTCTCTTTTATGCCTGTATAAGAAATTTTCTTTCTTTTATCCTTTTTTCTCATATAAGAAATAGTCTTTCTTATATACGTTGTTTGCATATAAGAAAAACTCGGATATAAGAAAGAAATTTCTTGGATTATCAGAGTTTCTTATATCCGTGTTGTACTGTATCTACAAAAAACATTTTTAATTTTGTTTAAACAATATCGCAATAAAACAAAACCAACATTATTTATTGTTGTATTTAATTTTATAAAATATTTTGATAGTTGGATTTCAACAACTCAAAGATTACAAAAATAAGCGTCCCCCTAATATCTAGCTACATTTTTGTTGTGTGTGAGTCAAAGTGACATTCTGATACAAAACAACCATTATGTAGGCTCTATACAACCTCCAAACGCGTTTAGCTTATGTTGCCTCCATTCAAAGTTGCATAAGTTTATGAATAATGTTTTTGAGTTCAGGGGCATTATAAAGAGTGCAGAGCGCTATGCAGTTGCTATGATTCGTTTATGCACAAGGCTGAAAGTTTGTAAAGGACAATATTTTCGAAGACAACGTTTCAAAAAACACAACAGATAACAGTTGAATAAAATATAGGATTCTCCAATAAGAGGTGTTATTTTGAATAGCCCGCTATTTCGGTAGTTGTTGTCACTTTTGAAGCTGTAATTTTTTGACATTTGACAAGTAGAAACTACGCCATTATTAAAAATGGAACGATACACGCTTACACAACGCATTGAAATTATTAAAATTCACTATAAAAAATGCATGAAAATGATCCGGAATTTCATCGAAAAACCGTCTTGACTGATGAGGCCTATTTCCACCTCGGTGGCTACGTCAACAAGCAAAATTGTCACATCTGGGGCTCGGAAAACCCAAGATTTATTGTTGAAAAGCCTCTCCATCCTCAACGGGGAACTGAACCTTACTTTTTCGAAAATGGGGCTGGAGCAACAGCTAGGTAAATGGATTGCGCTATCGAGAGATTATTAATATTTTTGTATGGCCTGAATTGGATGGTATTGATCTGGACAACGTTCACTTTCAACAAGACGGCGGCGCTATGTGCCACACAAGCAACGAAAGCATCGATCTTTTACAGGAAAAGTTTCCGGACCGTTCATCACTCGAAGAGGTGATCACAATTGGCCACCGAGATCTTGTGATTTAACACCTTCTGACTTCATCCTTTAGGAGCACGTGAAAGATAAGGTCTACGCCGTTAGCCCAGCGTCGATTTAAGACCTCAAGATGGAATTCGTGAATCTATTGAGAGCATACAGCAGCCACTTTGCTGGTAAATTTCATGAAAAGAATATTGTTGTGTAAGCGTAGCCGTGGCGGCCATTTGGCTGATATTGTTTTCCATTATTAATGGCATACTTTCCTCTTTGCATTGAAATAAACATCTCTCGCATTATCTCAAAAATGCCATTTTTCTTTGAACATCAAACAAGTCTTATTGGAATATTAGAAACTTTGTCGTGCTATATCTTGAAAGTTTTTCGACTCACATGCAATCTTAATGCAATGGAATGTAGGAAATTTAGTGTTCTATAAAAAGTACCGAAAGTGATTTTTTGTTAGGATGGACATTGGATGAGATAAACTTGGAAAAGCATTTTTGAAATCGAAAATTTGTTGGTTTTTCGACAATAACTTTCTATAGGAAGGAGTTACCTTAATTTTAATCTTAATCTACAAAATAAGGGTTGAGAAAATCAAGTAAACGTTTTTAAACAACTTTTTCAAAATACCAGACGGTGCGTCGTCGAGGGTCAATTTTATAATTTTATTGAACTATACCAAAGGCGTAGATATCTGGGACGTTAACTTCACTAAATATGGGTGATAGCAAATTATCCTCCCTGAAAATATTCAAGTTTCTCAAAGAAAAAATATTTGCAGTAAAGAACGCATAACAATCTCATTCAGCTGTAGATGGAGTTACAACAGATAGTTAAGTCCCAATTCACTTAAACCCCAAAAATCAATTAATTATTTAATTCAACTGTTTTGTAGGCCTTACTTTCCTAAATGCTAAAGTACATAATTTGCCTGAAGTAACTCTGTTGAACTCTTAAATTCTATTTCGAAAAAAAATCCCAAAAAAAAAAATAATTAATCGTTAGAAATAACACATTCCATTTCCATTCAATTACAAACATATCATGTTATCAAAGTATTTCAAAAGCATTCAGCAACAATATTATAGAGACAACCCATCTCCTTATTATAATCCCTCTCATCGAATCGGTGGGGTTTGGTCTGAATAAATTAACCCTCTACTCAGTGACTATGTATATCTACAACCTATCAACACAAAAAAAACAACAACATTATAATAATTAATTATCCAATTTTATAAATGGAAAATTAAGTAAGAATAGGTTATGGCCTCTGGGCAAGGTAGGTATCTATATAAACCTACTTCAGTATAAGAGGACGACAATTCAGGACAAACCCCATTCTCAAATAACATATAATTAACGAAACCCTTCACTCACAGACAAATAACATTTATTTATTTGATTACATAATACAAATAATATACATGTTTTATTAAGAAGTCGTCATCGGTTGTTTGTATTTATTTTGTGTATAATATTCAACTTTGAGTAAATAAAAGAAGAAAAAAATCCGTTACTGACCTTAATGAAGCCTAAGGAAAAGCTATACGTACCTACATTATACTCTCGTACAAAACAAATATTTTAGGGAGCATGCTGCCCTCAATATACCTACCTAAGCATAAACACAAACAAAAACAACAACAGACAATAATTATCCCACAATATTGACCCCGCCAAAATGTATAAACCCAATGGAAAAACCAGTAATCCACCATTAATCCTTCGCTTCACGATCTAAAGGACCAAACAAAAAGGAATAAGAAAATATTTGTTTTAGCCCCGACCCGACGTACACCTATACTTTATAGCCAGCTTTACAGCTAAGTACAAGTTGTATATCTATGTATGTTAGGTATGAGTATAATCCCGCCCGAAACGATATCATTATTCTGCCATAATCGTTGTAGGTATACGTGTCGGTCGTACATACAGATTTGATATGGCCTTTCTGTTTGTAATCCTTTTTATGTTGTACCTATACCTAGACTTGCTTTGCCCCTCATTAAATTACTCCCACTGTTATCCTGTTATGTGTATTAAACATTTTTTATTATACTTCTAGCCCACCCTTACCGACGCAATTCCAACGCCTACACAAATACCCCACTGTTGACGCATAATAAAAACAAAAGAGCAACATGGTGACGTGTAAATATACAAAAAGGCCAATAAATAATAATCACCCTATCAAATCGATCTGTTCAATAGCCCCAAACGGTCTACGACGACGACGAACGACGGACGAGACGAACATATTTTTGTTATTAACATTCCCAGCCTGCAGCCCTCTTTAACTCCACTCTCTCTCTCTCTCTCTCTCTCTCTCTCCAGTCCACATGGACCATCAACCCCCTTAATCCAAATCTGGTGTAACAAAAAGGAACAAAAAACAACTTACCATCGATATCTGTGGCTTCACAACGCCATACCTGCCCGAAGGCTCCCTCGCCCAATATATTGAAGAACTTCAATCGATGCCTTGGGAATTCCCATCGATCGCCTGCAGAGCCATCCTTGCCGGCTACTCCTCCAGCAGCACCAGAAACTCCGCCATTGCCAGGACCTCCAGATCCAGTTCCAATGTCGTTGGGTGAACAACCACCAGCACCGGCGACACCTCCTGTTGCACTTGTTGATAGCTGCGATGTTGCCTGGTGGGACGAAATACAAAAAAAAAAATATAATACAGTTTTATACAAAGAGCACAATAAAAAAATGCAAACAGGACGAATATGTCGTCCTTGTCGCAGTATAGTCCATTGTGTGCAATAGAAATGAATACGAAATATTTGGCTAATGGCAAAGACATTGTAATGGAGTTTGGTCTTGTTGGTACGGTAGTTCGTTTTCAGTTTTTTTTTTATGTCTCTCGGTCGGTATATCCGGTTGGTGTGCAACTTGGGAAAAATTCACAAACTGAGGACTGTCTTTTATGTCCTTACCCCCCCACCCCCCCACCCCCCAACATCCATTGGATTGTTACACTGTAACTGGTGACAGGAGAATAATAAAAGCGATGAGTTCCATAGGGACGAAAAGATAAACAGGAATTGTAGTAAAGCTGAATAGTTAAAAAAAAAACATTAAATGAAATCTATATATGTATGTATTTTTTTTTTGTTTTCATTTTCGAGTATAAGTGTATTTTTTTACAACATGTTGCAGTGTAGCAAAGCTCAATGAAGCAAATACCTATACACTATGTAAAAAGAGGATAACTACTGTCAAACATTTGGATAAGTGTCAGACGCTTTGGCATTCTTGTATAAGTAATGTAAATGTTTTTTTTTTTCTCAATTGTTTTTTTTTTTGTCAATTTATGTAAATATATTTTACTAAAGAACATGATTTGGTCGTAAGTAGTTGTCCCTATAAATAGTTACACTGAATAATCTGAAGCGTAGGTTCCATTCATAATTATTCAACTTTAGGTTGTGATTTGGTCTTGTCAATTAAAAAAAAAATGAGTTAAAAAAAAGAACGATTTTGAAAACTTTCAAGTTGAGAGTATGTAAGTCCTAGGTCAGATGGGAACCTGGAAAGTAAAGCAATTAAATTCGGACTGAGGTTCAAACCGGTAAAACATATCCGGTAATTCTGGTAAAGTTTATGTTGCGAGAAAGCAGGTTGAATCGGTGTATAACTTTCCCTTCCTATGAAGTTTTGTCTCAAAAGACTGCGGTATTACAGTTGAAAACGTTTATTGCCAAATTATCAAATCAAAAGCTGTTTTAGCGCACTGTCAAAAGATTGGCAGAGTTACGTTTACAGTTTACAAAATTCTACAAGACTTACGAATCAGCGCAATAAAATTGTAGCCTATGCAGACGACATAGTAATTTTGATATCGGGTAAGTATCAAAGATATTATGGAATCTGCACTTAAAGAAGTATATTCTTGCGCAGCTTAAAACGGTTTAGGGGTTAACCCTTCCAAAAACTGAACTAGTTCTGTGTACCAAGAAAAGAAAATAAGAGGATTTTACCCCTCCCAAGCTTCCACTGAAATTTTCTAAAGAAGCTAAATATCTTGGAGTAATCCTTGATTCCAAGCTAACATGGAAACGTAGCACCGAGGAAAGAATGAAAAGAGCACTCTGTGCTTTCTACACACGCAAGAAAACCTTCGGTACGCGGTGGGGTATGCAACCGCAAGTCATCCAGTGAATGCACACTGCGATTGTTCGTCCCATACTTACCTATGGTTTGATCGTGTGGTGGAAGGCTGCGTAGAAAAGGTAAGCTATCTCAAAAACCTGAACCAGGTACAGAGACTAGGAATAACGGGGGTGCAGAGTTCTACCCCACAAGCAGGGCTGAAAATTATTCTAGATCTTTCAGCACTGAACGAGTACATAAGAAGCACAGCAGCCAAAAGTGCACTTGGAAGCACAGCACCTATGGTCATGGGTCTATCTTGCAAGGGTATGACACAGTGGCCCAACCTGATGTGACGACTGACTACGTACCATCCATAATAGATTTTAAAATACACTTCTCCATTTTAATTCACGAAGGACATGGTTGGGAAGCTAACTCACTAATCAGGGAACAAGGTATCCCGTTCTACACCGATGGGTCAAAAATGGAAGAAGGACCAGGGCAACGGCGTATACAGGGGGGGGGTCACGGGGTCATGTCCCCCCCCGAGAACTCAAGATTATTTTGTTGATCTGAAATAATTATTTAGTAACCACATAGAAAAAAAAATGAAAGTTGGTTACTTAGAAAGCTAGTAGGATTTTTGATTGTTAATTTAGAACTCAATAGAGAATTTGAATGTTGGTAACTTCAATTCAATAAGAAATTTAACACAACAACAAACTTCTCATATGATAATACATTCAAATCTTAAAATATATGCATAGGCTAGTTTCCGTTTTGAGATGACAGCCAAAACCTGTTAAACCAAACAGAAATCAAAGTGCGGAGTTGTTACCAAATTTTCACTCAGTAAAGTAAAAACTAATAGGATTTTCAAAAAAAGAACATTTTTTTTTCTGAAAATAAAATCTTTAAACACATTATGGATCACATACAGAAATTGTTTTGTTTGATTTCTGTATGACAAATTATTTTTAAAAACAAAAAAGTGATAACTTTCGATTTATAGTTATTCTAACCAAAAAATATTAATGTTAACGATGAAAGACATAAATATATAAAACTATGATGAAAACCTATTACGAAAGGATTTTGTTTGCTCTTATTCAATATTTACGATCGAAAAATATTGTTATTGATTTGGATGTGGATTACTTTTACAAAGTAACCTATGAATCCCATAATGCAAAAGTCAATAGCTATGGTAAAGGAGATTTTTTGGAACTCCTTGCGGTGAACCGTTTGACCAGTCGGATGGAATTATTGAAGAAAAGCGACTAGGCTCGTAGAATTTAACAATTTTGCCCATTATTTTAATTAGAAAGGCTTACTGGTAAGAAAGATTAGGTATATATGAAATACATATTTATTTTGGAAGGTGCCTTTCACTTTTCCATCGGTGGCAGTCTTAGTTTTTTTTTCCAAATCAGAGGCATATCGAAATCACTCGTGAACTTTGTTCACACTATTCTTGAAACGCAACGAAAAAGAATCTTTGTATTCAATTATAATACGAATATGTAATGTATTTTCATCAGCGGGAGATAAATTGGCTAGGAGCATACACCAGCTCATCTGCAAAATTTGGTCGGAGGAAAGTATGCCCGATGAATGGAACCTCGGTATAGTGTGCCCCATCCATAAAAAGGGAGATGTTCTAAAATGTACCAACTACAGAGGAATTAGTCTCCTAAACGTCGCTTATAAAATCTTGTCGGCCATCCTGTGTGACCGCTTAAAACCTTTTGTCAACGATCTGATCGGCCCCTATCAGTGCGGTTTTAGGCCAGGCAAGTCAACCGTCGATCAAATGTTCACACTCCGACAGATTTTAGAAAAATCCCGGGAATTCCAGATCGATACACACCACCTTTTTATCGATTTTAAAGTCGCGTATGATAGCGTGAAAAGGGACGAATTATACAGAGCCATGTCGAGTCTCGGCATCCCTGCCAAACTCGTCCGCTTGTGCAGGATGACGATGGAGAAATCTCGCTGCTCCGTCAAAATTGGTAAGAACACCACCGATTCCTTTGATGTTGAGAAAGGATTGAGGCAAGGCGACGCGTTATCATGCAACCTATTCAACATCGTTCTTGAAGCCATTGTACGCAACGCACATGTCAACACCAGCGGTACAATCTATCAAAAGTCCGTTCAATTGCTTGCATATGCGGATGACATAGACATTGTCGGCAGAACGAAGCGAGCTGTGGCAGGGGCATTTGCGAGCATTGAATCGGAGGCGGCTAGAATGGGATTGGCGGTTAATGAGGACAAGACAAAGTATATGCTGTCATCGAGAGAGGAATCTCAACATCGTCGACTCGGGCAAAATATCACGATGGACAGATATAACTTCGAAGTTGTCAAGGACTTTGTCTACCTGGGCTCCACTATTACATCGCAGAATGACATCAGTGCAGAGATCAAGCGAAGAATTACTCTTGCCAACCGCTGTTTCTTCGGTCTAAGAAGGCATTTAAGTAGTAAGGCCCTCTCTCAGAGAACCAAGGAGACTTTATACAAAACCCTAATCATCCCGGTCCTGCTTTACGGGTCAGAAGCATGGACACTGAAAGATTCGGATAAAAATCTGCTAGGGTGCTTTGAGAGGAAGATTCTTCGTGTGATTTTCGGTCCGGTGTGTATCGAAGGAGTATGGAGGAGAAGATTCAACGACGAGCTATACGGGCTATACAGCGACGTTGACCTGGTCAAAAAGCTGAAAATACAGCGGCTTAGATGGCTGGGGCACGTGGAGCGTATGGTCAGCAACGCACCTGCCCGACGAGTCTTCGAATCCAACCCCGATGGGGTACGCAGCAGAGGAAGAACCCGTAACAGGTGGCGCAATCAAGTGAATGACGACATCAAAGCACTCGGTGTGCGCAACTGGAAGCGGCTAGCTAGGGACAGAGCTGGCTGGAGGGGCTTGTTAGTTGAGGCCGAAGCCCATCCTGGGCTGTGAGCGCCATCAAAAGTAAAGTAAAGTAAGTATCAAACATTTTCAGGAAAAATATTGCTTACATGTATTCATCGAAAATAGACTTCTATGAAATTAGTAGCCACAAACAAGTGACAGGGAGTGTATATTAATTTATTCCTCTGCTTCTATGTATAATTTAGAAAAGATATAGGGCTTAAAATTTTCGTAAGAATGTTAGTTTATCAAAAAATTCTTATTTTTTTTGAAATCGTTTTGAGAGTATGAGTGAATATTCGCGACAAAATCTCTCAAAAAACACCAATATTCTGAAAAATTAAACAAATTCAGAAATAAAAAATAGCATAAAACCTTTTCATACTTTTACTCCGACAGATTTTAGAAAAATCCCGGGAATTCCAGATCGATACACACCACCTTTTTATCGATTTTAAAGTCGCGTATGATAGCGTGAAAAGGGACGAATTATACAGAGCCATGTCGAGTCTCGGCATCCCTGCCAAACTCGTCCGCCTGTGCAGGATGACGATGGAGAAATCTCGCTGCTCCGTCAAAATTGGTAAGAAGACCACCGATTCCTTTGATGTTGAGAAAGGATTGAGGCAAGGCGACGCGTTATCATGCAACCTATTCAACATCGTTCTTGAAGCCATTGTACGCAACGCACATGTCAACACCAGCGGTACAATCTATCAAAAGTCCGTTCAATTGCTTGCATATGCGGATGACATAGACATTGTCGGCAGAACGAAGCGAGCTGTGGCAGGGGCATTTGCGAGCATTGAATCGGAGGAAGATAGAATGGGATTGGCGGTTAATGAGGACAAGGCGAAGTATATGCTGTCATCGAGAGAGGAATCTCAACATCGTCGACTCGGGCAAAATATCACGATGGACAGATATAACTTCGAAGTTGTCAAGGACTTTGTCTACCTGGGCTCCATTATTACATCGCAGAATGACATCAGTGCAGAGATCAAGCGAAGAATTACTCTTGCCAACCGCTGTTTCTTCGGTCTAAGAAGGCATTTAAGTAGTAAGGCCCTCTCTCATAGAACCAAGGAGACCCGTATCAGGTGGTGCAATCAAGTGAATGACGACATCAAAGCACTCGGTGTGCGCAACTGGAAGCGGCTTGCTAGGGACAGAGCTGGCTGAAGGGGCTTGTTAGTTGAGGCCGAAGCCCATACTGGGCTGTGAGCGCCATCAAAAGTAAAGTAAGTAAGTAATGTATTTTAGTTTTTCCACTATTGTAAAAAGAGCAATTTGCACAAGTGGCCATTTTTGAAAATCAGAGCTATTGTTTTCATTTTCAGTAGTGAATATTTATATCTATTTACTAAAATTAAGAAACAGAAAACAGTGCACAGTACCTATGATATTTTACTAATTTTTCCTGCAACTTCAATTCGCTGAAATAAAAACTTTGATAGGATTAAAATAAATTCTGAATAAAATTCAAAACAAATGATCAAGCGAATCCAAACAATTTTTTTCCTCAGTATTTTCACAGCTAGCTTAACTGATTGTCTTTGGTCAGGCAACTGGAGATTGCTGTATGCTGTTGCTGAGGCCCTCCGAAATAAAAAATGTAACAGTCAGGAATAAAAACGAATAGCGTGTTCACTGGTCCAGCTAATGAAGGTTCTTTCGACTCAGTTGTTTATTTTAATTTTCTTTGGAACGGAAAATGAGGTAATTTTGCAAATACCAAAAAAGTGTTTTCGTCTTAAATTTGTTAATTTTTTTGTAAAGGTAGGTAGCTCATTTAATTTTGAATAGGCTTTGGCAGTTCGAAATATATATTTTCAACGATATTGCCTAAATTGGCTTAGTGAAAATGTAGTTTTCGATGACTTTGGCGCATAAATCAGGCTGAATTTGACCGATGGCATCGATTATGTTGTCTTTGAGGGTCGAGGTGGTTTGCAACTTATTCGCATAGACTGCGACTTAAAAAAGCCCCACAAGAAAAAGTCCAAAGGGGTCAAATCACACGATCTTGGTGGCCAATTCACGTTGCCTTGGCGCGAGATAACCACACCATGAAACCGCTCGTGCAGAATATCGATTTTGTATTAAGCTGTGTGGCACGTAGCGTCATGCTGTTGAAACCATATATCTTCAGTGTCCTTATCATCCAATTTAGGCCACAAGAAGTTGGTGATCATCGACCTTTAGCGATCGCCGCTGACGGTGATGGCCTGGCCAGCATCATTTTCGAAGAAATACGGCCTCCAGGCATCCAACCCAAAATCCACACAAAACAGTTACTTTATTTGGATGCATTGGCACCTCGTAAATCTCGCGTTGATTAGTGTCGTCCCAAGTCCGGCAATTTTGCTTACTCACGTACCCATTCATCCAAAGACGGGCCTCATCGCTAAAGATGATTTTTCGACCAAAATTGGGATAAACTTCTAACTGCTCTAAAACATCATTTGCACGTGTTGCTCGACGCTGTAACTCACCATGATGATTTGTCTGTAGTGAATGATTAAAAGACGATATTTTGACCGAAAGTAAAAGAAACAATATGGCCGCCACGAGCTGCCAAAATCAATCCGTCCCTATTGGAAAAGCCTTTAGTATAGTTAATTATGATTTTTTCGCTTTTATTTTATATAGCTACGCACAGTAAAATATAAAAAAAAAAAAAAAATATAAGGCACTTGCCTTTTAACAAATATTAGTTTGTGTTATTTTTTTTTGCATGACCCCCCCCCAAGAACTAAAGCTGTATACGCCTCTGGACCAGGGGCAGTCGTGTTCTGTGAACCTCTAAATATTACAGAATCATATAAACTCTCAGATGAGTGTAGTGTCTTTCAAGCTGAGATTTACGCTATTGGAAAACCGGCATAAATGGTACAAAAAAAAAACTGAGCTCATAAGAGATCACATTTTTCGTGGACAGCCAATCTGCTATCAAAGCATTAGCCAGTTAGACTTTAAGCTCAAAGACAATAGCAAAATGCCGAGGCGTACTGGAAAATATTTGTAACGCCAACCAAGTCAAACACTTCTGGGTTCCTGGACATAGCAATATAGAAGGGAATTATATAGCAGATGTACTGGCAAGGAATGGGTCATTATCAAAAAGAAACAGTAGTAGCCCATTATTTACGGGACCTGAAATCCCAATCGGCGTTATTATAAGAAAAATTGACCTAATAACGAAAGAGCCATTCAATAACTCCTGGATGTCCAGGAACGACTGTGTTATCTATAGAAATTTATGTCCTAGAATTAATGAAAAGGAAACTCAGTATATTTGATCGCTGAGTAAAAAGAAAATTAGAATATTGATTGGTGTACTAACGGGTCATTGTGCCATTAGTTAGGAGCATCTCTGTTTTTATTTATTAGGGGGTCACAATGGACCAATAGGCCTTCGTGTACGCAACAGACTGGGCTGTTTACACCCCTCCTGACCTAACGTTACCTTCGTCTACAGTGTGAAGACCAAGTTGGGACTACTCCGCCCGAACTAAGAGTCCATATACTTTTGTATGAATGGGTTAAGTATATGGAAAGTGACACCAAAAAGCTGCAGATGAATACCGAATACTTAGAATTTCCAACCAAGAACTTCTTCGGTTAACTGGTCAACATCTTCTCGACATGGTTATTTGCGAGACACGCAACGAAGCGGTACCTTTTACCCATGATGGCAGAAGAGCCTTAGGCCCTGAGAAAAAAATGGCGCCAAACAGTCGAAAAGGAATTGTAGAAGCTGGGAAAAAGTTGGAGAGAGCTCAATTACATATCCAGATCCAGAAACAGATCAATATGGCTTGTAGCGGTACTTCACGCCATATGATCCACCGGAGGGATCTCATTGAAAAAGTGAGTAAGCCATTAATCTCAGTCGAACTGTGTCTAGGGATATCAACTCTATACAAGACTTACAAGCGGGTTGATGTAAAGTCTAGGCTAGGTAAGATCATCTCACTCGGTTCTCAACGAATCCATTGTGTTCCCCAGGGTATGTATAGGAAAGGAAAAAGAGAAGGGGTGAGGAGAGGAATGAGTGGAAGATTAAGTAAGGAGAGCCTCCCTGAACCATCCCGATGTTCCGTAGTGGCAGAGACGAGATGTCGCCCAGTTCCTCGTAAAAGTATTGTTTGAGGGCTGTTTTTTTGTGGTTCTAGCTACAGGCTATCAGATATTGACCACCTATCGTTTGCAATTTGAGAAAGCTTTGGCGAATTTTGCTTTTTTCCAATACCATACTTACGATTCGGTTTGGCTGATCCTTGGATGACCCTTCTTTCGCCAATTCGTCGGCCATTTTATTCCCGTATATATCACGGGTGTCCTGCGACCCATCGTAGGGTAACTGTGTTAAGTGCGATGAGTAATCTCTACTCACTACGACAACAATCCACCAGATTTGACTTTATGACAACTGAGGATATGACTGTGATGGCCGCCTGGCTGTCAATGAAAATCAATGCAAAAGTCCGGTAGCTTTATTGATCCATATAAGAACTTACCGCGTAAATATTTAGAAATATTATAAATTCTTATTCCCGACGTTTCGAAAAAGTTACACTCTTCGTGGTCACGAGATTAAACTGACGTTTGATGGATGTTGTGTGTTACTCTTTCTCTTAGATTGTATCGGTGGGTTTTCAGAAAAGATGCCTGATTCTACCCCATCGTCGTCTTGGAACTGTCTTTAAAAACCAATAAATGATTTGTATTTATGACCCGGTTTTCCATTTAAAAATTTCTCAAATAGTCTGGCGTATCATATAGTCTGTTTGAATGTCTATTTCAGTAAAGTTTTTTATTGTTATATGACCAAAGAGGCCCCTTTTCTAATAATTGCACTGTCTTAGTCGCAGAGCATCTCTATTTGCTGCCATTTCTTTCATAAATAACAGATTTCTCTGATAGTTTTGAGGTTCTTCCATATAACTCTACTTAAAATATTTGATATTTAACATTAAAAAAACATAGAACTTGGCGTGCTTTTAGATATCACTACTTCTTAAAGCTGACTTGTTACGCAAAGGTTTCTGTACCTATATAGAAGAACTTAGCTACTTTTTTATCATTTATGTTTTATGTGTGACTTCACTACTTTTTGCAAAGATTCTTTTTATCAGGAAAAGTGGGTGGAATAAATCCCAAATGAGAGCCTTATAAGGAAAAGTAAGTCTTAAATGTATGCCTTTTGTATGCACTACAAGTCCTACCCCAATACCAATTTTCATAAGTTAGAAGTGCTCCATTAAAATGCTATTAATTGATAAGAAGTGGGTGGATGAAATGGCCATGCATGAAAAATTTCATGATTTCAACTTTTTCTTTGTATACACCTGAAAACAAACCTCTTTACCAGATTTCATAATCCTGCACCAATCAGAAGTTTTCTCAATATATTTAATATTAATTCTGTGAAAATGGGTGTTTGCCAGGCCCACTGAATGTAATACCTCAAATTCTTAATTCACTTTGCTTGCATGTCAAGTCCTATTTTTTATATATGCGCGCACTAAAGGGGTTGTGACTATCCTTAATATGATTGAACACAGTACGAGCTTAAGGAAAATAGGGAAGGATTCAAGAGGAGGAACCGATGCACATTGGTTTTGAAGTTCTGAATATTAAAATAGGAGGGAAAGATAGAGTCATTCCACATTCGCGTGGTGCGGGAAAAGAAAGAATCCTTGAACTTGACAGTACGTCCGAAGTTGGGCTCAAGGGTAAACTGATGGGCATTCCTAGAAGCACGAGTATTACGGTTGAATTGTTTGAGGGGAGGAATGCAACTGGCTATTTCACTAGAGCATTGTTTATGAAAATAACGATAAAATAATGAAATACAGGAAACATTGGGGCGGTGTTTTAGAGAAGCAAATGTATCGGTTATATTTCTATCGCCTGTCATTTTCATAGCTCTTCTTTGAATTCTATCCAATAGACTCAAATGGGTTATTGGAGCACCTGCCCAAACATGAGAGTTGTTCTCGAGTTTTGGACAAATAAAGGCTTTATAGATTACAGACAGATCATAAGGGGAGACAAATTTCTTCCATCGCCGAAGAAAACCTAAGCACTTAGCAGCATTTTTGGCGACGTCGAATATGTGATCATTCCACAGAAGGTGGTCTGTGATACACATACCAAGGACTGAAAGCTTTTCGGTTTCTTCAATGCAAGTGCCACTCATGGATAGTGGCATGGGGGGGTGGGTTTCGTTTAGACGACAGTAGACAGCATTGAGTTTTTGAAGCATTAAATTCCACGCGGTTTTTAATTCCCCATTGGGCAATGCTGTCAAGATCAGATTTTAATGAGCTATTCATACGCTGCCGTTCAAGATCCACATCCGAAGGACATGGATGTGAATCTGAAAACGAATATGAGAAGCTGAGGGTGCTGTCGTCAGCGAAACAGTTTATTGGATTAGACGTTTCAGACAGAAGATCATTTATGAATATAAGGAAGAGAGTCGGAGAAAAAACGGAGTGGATTTCAGACTTGAAACCGTCCAATACGACTTGTATTGAACGGTCCGAAAGGTAATTTCTAATCCAACGAAGAAGAGGTTCATCGAAACCAAATGCGCGCATTTTCGATAAGAGAGCTTGGTGCCAAACTCTATCAAACGCTTTTGAAATATCAAGTGCAATAACCTTATTTTCTCCAAAACGATGTAAAGATTTGTGCCACTGTTCGGTGAGATATACCATCAGATCACCAGTGGACCTATTGCTACGAAAGCCGTACTGCCGGTCATTAAGAAGCTTTCGTTCCTCGAGATATTTCTTGAGCTGAAAATTAATCTGCGTTTCCATGACCTTGGGAAGAAGGGACGTAAGTGCAATTGGTCGATAGTTTGAGGGTGAAGAAGATACGCCTTTTTTTAGGGGCTGGCTGGACAAATACTGTTTTCCATCCACTCGGAAAGAGACCAGTAGAATAGGACAGATGGAAAAGCTTACGCAGTGGTTTTGCCAGCGTTGAAGAACACCTCTTCAGAACAATGGGAGGGATACTATCCGGGCCAGCGAGTTTGTGTATATCAAGATCTTTCAGAACTCTGGCAACTGCACGAGTGCGAAAGAAGATTGGTCCCATGAATTCGTTTACGCTCTCAAGTACAGGAGGAATCATAACACTTTCTGGCAGCGTCGAACTAACAGCAAACTGTGCTGCAAGCAAATTGGCTTTATCTATCGAGCTGACAAAAGGTGTATCGTTGAAGACAAGCGTTGGAACCGACGACGAAGTAGCATTTCGTATGTTCTTTGCAAATGACCAAAAAATTTTACTACCTGTGGGACATTGTAGTATTTTTTGCCTTAATTTCTAGCTCAATTAGGTCATATAGGTTTTTCTAGCTTGTTTGAACTTATTCCGGTTTTCCTCAGTAGGGTTGGCTTTATAACATCGGAAACTTACTTCTCTAACCCTAATTACCTCCGCAGCTCGAATCAAACCATGAGTTTTCTTTGGGTTTGATAGATTTTACCCTATTCGGGATAAAATTTCTCATTCCACAAAGAATTCAGTTTGTTATCATATCTGCACCGGCATCTACGTCACTATCGAGGAAGCACAGTGACCAGTTAAAGTTACTATAAAGAAACCGTTGAGACCGTCCCAAATTTCATCATTCTACGACAATCAGAAGTTCTCTACATAGTTGATATCAATTCTGAGAAAATGGGCGGGTGTCACGCCCCTAAATAGATATTTTAAATTTTCCAATATCTCCTTTGTATTCACCACATGATCTACCAGTCTACCAAATTCTGCAACAATCCGTAGCCTTTGCCTACACTGTAAGCCCTACAGTTGTAACAAATTTCATAAATCTACGACAATCAGAAGTGTTCCAAGTAATTTATATCAATTCTGAATGGAAAATCTTTAATTTTTGGTTTATTTCCTTTGTAAAAACGAAAACACCGCAAAGTCTTTGTGCGAATTTACAAGACTCTACGATGTCGAGAAGTGCTCCATAATTTTGATGATCTTGTCAGTGAGTGAGTCAGTCAGCAAGTCAGTCAGTTACGGTTTTTGCCATTTTTGCAGTCTTATATCTTAAGAACCACTGATGCTAAAGAATTGAAATTTGTTGAGTTGCCTAAATCGGGTGTGCTCAGTAAATTCTGTGAGTTTGAAGTTTCTGACTTTATTGGTACTGAAGTTAGAGGAGGGGTCGAGAATCGCCTGAGTTCGATCCTGTACAAAGCGTGTAGTGTCCGAACTTGGCTGGGCACTACCGTGGCCTTTGATTTAAATTCTCTCACTAATCTTTTGATGGAGCAAAATCTCGTTTTCCTTTACATGCGAATTGTGTCAATATTTTTTTTTTTTTCGGTTCCTTTTAAAACTTGAAATTTTAGTTTAATTTAAAAATGTTGACACTCCATTTTGTACGCAATTCATAAGTAATATAATTCGTTAAACCATTAATTATGCAGAGTTATTTTTCAAAAAATCAATCCAAATTATTTAATTCCCCATAATACTCCAACGATTAAAACTCAAAAACAAGATTTGTGTTTCGATAAAAGGAAACAAAATCCTTCATCACCATCATTCCTTTAAATTAAATGACCAACCCAATATACAGTTGCTGCTGAAGCTCCACTTCTCTCATCGTCATCACAACACACACAGAGAACTTTTATACACTCCCTCATGGGAGTGAAGTGGGTAATTTTCAATTTTCCACCACGGTGACTGTTTAATTAGATTTTGTCAATTAATTGATTTTTTCCCTATCAAGCTTCCCATGGTTGAATATAGCTGAAAAGGAGGTCACGACACTTTTCCGTCACATCACCTCTTTCGCAAAAGTAATTAGACGATGAACGAACGTTTAAAACGTTACTTTCCCCTACTTCGCAGAAAATCATCCCCTCCTGCCGAATAAAGTACCTATCCTTTTGATACTAAACTTATATGTACATAAAACTACAACCAAAATGGAAGTCATTTTGATATAGGAATGACGATGAAAGGATTCACATCATAGTGTTTATTTTTTAGTATCTCTATAAATATATAGCTCTCCTGTCAAAGTGGATAACATAATACTATGAAAAACTGGCCAAAGAGGATGTATAGCAGCTATAGAAATAGATCCTCTATGATGTTAGATGGAATTCTGCACATAACAAAGGCAACAAGAAACCGAACCGAACCGAAAAATTGTGTGTGATGACATGACATGCATCTGACGGGGGCGACATCGCATGCCATCCCAATAAAGATTGTAATTTGTCAACAAACCAGAAACCAGAGATTCTCGCAAGCACAAAAATAAAAAAAAAATTAAAATGGCAAAAAATCCGACATCCAAAGACTTCCCAAATATCAGCATGACACATATAATCCTAACTCCCTTTACGTATAATACCAGCAAGCTACCCACAACTTGAATATGATCGAGAGAAATGTGTCCTTTTTTTCTGTTTTGTTCAAGAATAAAGACAAAAATGATGTTGCTTCAGAAAAACAAGGACTCTTGAACCATGTAAGTGTCAGTCATTTTGACATTGAGAATGTGTGTGCCTGTGTATGCTTGTGCCGAATGCAGACACAAAGGTATAGTGTATCATTAAATCATGGAAATAGAAGAATGCTAATTTTGTCGCCTTGCTATAGCATTTTCTTTGGAAAGGTAGAGAAAATGATATGATTAATTATTGTGTTTGAGAAATCTTCTAGAAAAATAAGGGCTACAAATTTTAAAAGTCTTATGTGTTGAAGATTAGGGAAGGATTTTTTATTCGTTGTTTTTTTTTTTTTTAAGTTAGAAGTTGTTAGTTTTAAATGACCGTTTTTACAGGATAACTTCCTTTATGTTCGGGATGGGTCCGGATATGATTTCAAAATGAGTGCCAGTGGATGAGAAGGCAGTATTTGAAACTGGGTTGACACAGTGTGACTATACCAACTTAAACATATATATATGTAAATCACACCAAAAACATAAATGTTAAAAAAGGATCCATAAGTTTTTCTTTATACAAAAGCCTGTTTGTAAGAAGTCAGCCATGAAAAGTAGTGATTTCTAAGAGTTCGTAAGTTCTTAGTGCATGAATGAAAAATATCAAATGTCTTAGGTATAGAGTTATATCGAAAAAAGCTCAAAATTATAAATGAAATTTATTATTCAATGATTTATTGACTACAAGTCCTACCACTTGTGATGTACCTTGGGTTCTTAGGGCTGAGGTATACTCGTCGGATTCCAGGGTCTAACTAAAGAAGGTACACTTAAACTTTTCTGTGTTGATAATTTCTTAGAGCAAATGGTCTGTTGTTCAATTAATTCAGCTGCAATAGGGCTTCGTCTTCTCTACCAACTCTGCAAGTCCAGACCTTACGACACTTCGGGGCTTCTGCTCAATGGTCTTACATTCGTCAGTTTCTGGGACGTCAGGTAATGTTTCGATCTCGGTCTTATCTGGCTTAATAATTTACAAGGCGCTTACACCTCTTATCACGACTTTTAACCGGCTTATCATAGCTACAGCGTTTACACTGGCCTTAAAACGGCTTAGGTGATGGACAGTGTACTGAGCTACTACCCCTTACATTTGGTGGGGGGAAGTCGCTAGTATAGATAATCTAATCGGTTTAGAATTTCTCTAAAATCTTTTGGTTACGGTAGTGTTAATAATATTTTACTATTTCTCAAATCTTGTGTTTGACTGCTAACCTGGAGGTGTCGGTTCGAGCCCCACTCTAGGTAGTGTTATTTTCTATATTCCCCAGTATGAACATATATCACCCGTGGAATTTCATGTGATAATTAACATTTAACTCTCAATCTACTGTGCAACAGAAAATTCTTTCCCTTACTTCTATTCCTTCTAACTAGTACCGCGCATTGAATTTAAAAAAAAACTTAGGTTTAACAGGCATAGATATAGTTAGAATTATAATTATTTTAGTATATCAATCATTGCTTGCTATGAGATCACCAGATATTGATCAGTTGATGCTGGTGCTGCGCTAGTCTCTTCTGGTGGCAATATGTCAGCGGTTGGCCCCTCGAGGGATATGTTGGTTTGCGTTCTGTATGTAAATACACAGTGGTGTCGGTCAGTGGTTTTATTGTTTTAATTTATTTTAATTATTATTATTTATAATAATTTAATTTGTTGTATAATGCTTCATTACACGCTCCACCAATTTGTATCAATTAATTGTGCTGCATTTAAATGTTAAAGAACTTGACGGACACCACGCCGCACCCCCTACATGGAAAATCCCATAACTTTAACTTTTTTTCTTTATATTCACCGCAAGCCCAAATTTCATAAAAATAAATTTTCCAAACGAGAAAATCAATTTGGGCTGTGAAAGTTCAAATTTCGCTCGCCAAAATTTCTCTTCGCTGCACTTTGTGCGAATTTCAACACATTATTTTAAGTTTTATTTCTAAATCCCTATGTTGACACAAAATTGGGAATAATCTTATTGTAAGTAATTGTGTCAAGCTTCAGCCTGATACTGTTTTGCCACTTTAGGAAATTGACAAAAGGTAGTAGGTATGGTCTAATGTCGCAATTATAGCGTCATAGAGCCATATTTGGCAACACTGTCTTATGACACTCATGGCTTGGGAGCGGGTCGAAATTCTGGTTTCAAAATTCTGCCTATTGGTAAAAAAATTCTGCTTTTCAAAACACTGAAAAGTAATAATATAGAAAAATAAAATTCTGCTTATTCTGATTTTTTTTTAAGAAGGATTTATTAACGATGTAACAAAAAAAAATAACAAAAAAAGTAATATACAGTCTAATAAATTAATACAAAAACAACATCTAAGCAAAACCACAGAGAACTATATTATATGTTATTCGCTTAAGGAACCCAGTATGTAGTATGGCTTAAGTCTGTTCTCTTTATTAAAATTCATTTTTTTTTTTGTTTGTTCTTTGTAATAATGTAATTGATTTTTTCCGATTTATTCTTTCTCCATTTTTGACCCTTCTAAGTTAAGCTTTGGTAGTGATAAGTTCCCTTTTGAGATCATTTATGATTTTGTATAGGTCTGCATGACTGCGACCGACTATCACCTTAAGTCGACGATGCCATGCTTCAATATTGTTCTGTGTTCTTGGAAATGTCTCTTTCGTTGCTTTTGAACTGCCATAAATAATTTAAGGCACACTTTTACTTCCACTTTTCAAAAGACAATGACAATTACTTTCAGTTTGTAGTTTAGAAAAAAGAAAGCATTCACGTACTTTTATAGAGAAAACTATGTAGGTGCTTACCACTCTCCCAAATTTAGTTTTACAAAACTCTGCGAATAATAAATAAAAGTTTCAAAAAAGCGCGCGCTGTCTTACATTTTTGAAACTTTTATTTATTATTCGCAGAATTTTGTAAAACAGAATTTTGAAAAGCAGAATTTTGACCTCGGCAGAATTTCGACCCCAACCCTCATGGTTTATATGTCACGATACCGTTAAAATCTTTTCAACCAGCAAAGCGAGCTGCACCAACGCCGACGACGCACACACAGTGGTCCGTTTGTTAAATTCTGTAGACAAAAATCTTTTCCCATGCCCATAAAATTTGGTACACTTAATGCTTTGGGGACGCATAATTCAGTGGTACTGCCTATAATTTTGTATTCGAATTAGAGGCTACACAATTTAAGCCAGAACATAGTTCGAAATGTAAAAAATCCAAAGAAAGCTCTGTCAAAACCAGGAATCCTAGATAAGTTCAATTTTGTGTTCTTGTTGAATGCGTAGGCCTTATAAAACTATTTCGGTTATTTGTTTATATTTTTTTTTTAACCTTTCTCGAACAGAAATAAAATCAAAAATTTGCATTTTTGTTATTCCTTCATATCTAGGGCTGGCCACGAGACGAGAAAAGTCTCGATCTCGGTCTCACATAACGAGACCGAGACGATACGAGACGAAACTGCCTTTTAAGCAACCTTGACGAGACTGTATATTTGGACCGAAATTTACAAAGTGTCTAATAAATACAAAAATCCAATTTCGGTTAAATATTTATTTTCTTCTGCACATATTCAAACGATAATCGAAAATATTTCGTTGTAATAATCAATAGTTTGTCCGAAAATTGTATTTTTCAGAGACGAGACTTAATTATACGAGACCGACACGAGACCGAGACGAGACTGAAAATTTTCGATTTTAACGAGACCGAGACGAGACTTACAAAAGTCTCGCAGAGTCTCATAACCAAGTTTTTTTCTAAAAATTAAACAAATATATTCTACAATTTTACATAAACAAAAGATAAATAAATTTAGGGCTGGCCACGAGACGAGAAAAGTCTCGGTCTCGGTCTCGCATGAGGAGACGAGACGATATGAGACGAGACGAAACGTGACGAGACGAGACGAGACCGAGACGAGACTTAATTATACGAGACTGAGACGAGACTGAAAATTTTCGATTTTATCGAGACCGAGACCGAGACCGAGACGAGACTTACAAAAGTCTCGCAGAGTCTCGTCTCGTGGCCAGCCCTATTCATATCTCATAACCAAGTTTTTTTCTAAAAATTAAACAAATATATTCTACAATTTTACATAAACAAAAGATAAATAAATTTAGGGCTGGCCACGAGACGAGAAAAGTCTCGGTCTCGATCTCGGTCTCGCATGAGGAGACGAGACGAGACCATTTGAGACGAGACGAGAAGAGACGAAACGTGACGAGACGAGACGAGACGAGACGTGACGAGACGAGACGAGACGAGATGAGACGAGACGAGACGAGACGAGACGAGACGAGACGAGACGAGACGAGACGAGACGAGACGAGACGAGACGAGACGAGACGAGACGAGACGAGACGAGACGAGACGAGACGAGACGAGACGAGACGAGACGAGACGAGACGAGACGAGACGAGACGAGACGAGACGAGACGAGACGAGACGAGACGAGACGAGACGAGACGAGACGAGACGAGACGAGACGAGACTGGCTTTTAAGCAACCGAGACGAGACCGAGACGAGACTGTATATTTGGACCGACATTTACAGAGATTCTAATAAATTAAAAAATCCAATTTCAGTTAAATATTTATTTTCTTCTGCACGTACTCAAATTATAATCAAAAATATTTCGTTCCAATAATCAACAGTTTGTTCAGAAATCGTATTTTTCGGAGACGAGACCGAGACGAGCCTTAATTATACGAGACTGAGACGAGACTGAAAATTTTCGATTTTATCGAGACCAAGACGAGACTTACAAAAGTCTCGCAGAGTCTCGTCTCGTGACCAGCCCTAAATAAATTAGATTTTTTTCTACTTTTGCATTTTTCACACTTCCCATAATTGTGGAATTGTATACATAAAGTAAAACACACTACAATAGCAAGAGAGATGTGGCAAATGGCACAGTGGATATAGTGTGTGGCATTCCTTTTTATATTACCCAGATCCATCAATTGGACTGTAGAAATTCATGAGATAAATTACCTCCATTTTCTCAAACAAATGTGCCAAACAAAATTCATTGCTTTTCTTCTATTTCTTCTAACTGGTGCGTGCAATTCAGGTTGCAATTTAAAGACTTTCTATCAAACATTAACAATACCTAAATATAAATTAAGTTTTCTAAACTATACACTATATACATAGTTAGGGCGTTAAGGCCATATTTTAGGTGCACCGTGCACTTCACTCTGACAGGATGAGCTTTGGTACACTTATAGTCCACATCCTAACTTTACTTTTAAGAAGAATTTCCACGGTGGCAACACTGGCAGGCCGGAGATATAAGGGTTGCTTTCTGACTATGTTTTAACACGAAATTTCGCATAAATTAGCCTATAAATCGGGAACCAGACATCGGTTGATGACGCGGAATATCTCGTTGGCGTGAGAATACTTGAAGCCATAGGAATATGTTAATTTTTTGACCCCTCCCCCACCCATGTATGCGGGGGGAGCAAAATACCCTCAGCGGACAAGGGTTTCTATTTGTCAGAAAATAATGGTTACAAAAAGAATATTCATTAAATTTTTAGATGGGCGTCGACGTAGAATTTCATATTCTGCAGCATATCCGAAGTCAATTTATATCCATGTATTATTTATTTGTGTAATCGCTTTCAAAATGGGGGGAGGGTAAGGTGGAAGTATATCAAACCACTATATATTTGTCTTAGTATAATCTAAGCACATGGCACATGAACTTAGGGTAATTTTGAATGCCCAATCTTATGCAATCAAAATAAATAATATATAATTTCCCTAGAAAAAGTTATAACCTTTTTTTAAAATTAAAATTAAAAATTAAAAATTTAAAAATTTAAAATTAAAATTTAAATTTTCAGCGAAACGAGCACAACATTACCAAATTTCAATGGATTGTGATGAAACTTGGCACACATGTCTCATTTGTCGTAAGAAATAAGAATAAAAAGAGTCCATAAAAATATCTGGGGTAAAAGGGTGTTTTTTTTTGATTGAAAGGGAAAAGTGTAAAACTATACTAGTACAGGACTAGTACGTTGATAAAAGTTGGTAGGAATGTTTTGTTTTTTATTGTTACCAAGAATAAAAAAGAAAAAATCAAATATCTATTGTTAAAGGCGGTTATTGAGGGAAAATGTTTTGTCTACTCTACTCAAAAAAAAATATTAATTTTTCCATTAAACGACGATTACTTTCTAAAAAATTCTAAAAACGACGATTACTTTCTAAATGGTGATTGTAACATTTTAATTTTACTATATTTGGATTCAGCGTTAAAAAATACTTTAAAATCATGTACCATATTGAATATTTGTACCCCGATTACATATAAAAAAATGTTGGGCTTATAACCCATATTTTCCTTCCACCTAAAAAAAAAAACACCCCTGGAAACAATATATTTGCATGGATCCTTTTGAGTCTTGGTTCTAATAAGAAATAAAACATTTCTACCAAGTTTCATCAACATACCAGTTTTGGGAGGGGTTTACTGGTAATAGTAATTAACTTTTCCCTTTCACTCAAAAAAACACCCTTTCGCCCCTTATATTTGTACGTACTCTTTTGATTCTTATTTCTATCGACAAATGAGACATGTGTGCCAAGCTTCATCACCATACCATTGAAATTTGGTAATGTTATGCTCGTTTCACTGAAAATTTAGTCATCATTTTATGAAAAGGTTATAACTTTTTCTAGAGAAATTATATTGAATTTATTTTGATTGCATAAGATTAGGCATTAAAAATTACCCTAAGGTCATGTGCCATGTGCTTATATTATACCAAGACAAGTATATAGTGGTTTGATATACTTCCACCTTCCCCTCCCCCAATTTTGAAAGTGATTAGACAAAAAACTAATACATGGAAAAAATGGACTTTGGATATGCTGTAGAGTATGAAATTCTACGTCGACACTCGTCTTAAAACTTTATGAATATTCATTTTATAAACATTATTATCAGACAAATAAAAACCCTTATCCGCCGAGAGTGTTTTGCTTCCCCAGCGTACAAGGCTGGAGCAGGTGTCTAAAAGGTAACATATTCCTATGGCTTCATTTTTAATCCAACGAGATATTCCGCAACATCAACCGATGTCTGGTTCCCGATTTATAGGCTAATTTATGCGAAATTTCGTGTTAAAACATAGTCAGACGGCAACCCTTATATCTCCGGTCTGCCAGTGTTACCACCGTGGCAATACCTCTTTAAAGTAAATTAGGGATATGGACCATTAGTGGACCAAAGCTCATCTGTCAGAATGAAGTGCAAGGTTGGCTTCCTTAACGCCCTAACTAAAAGGTATAGGTATGAATACTTATCCTCAAAAGCTTTTTTGACGCCTTACAAATAGCTTACAGCTTTAACTTTCAAGTTAATTAATATTTTCTAATAACCTAAACGTTTTAGATTTCCAACCTGTCGCTTTACTGTCTCCATTATTACGCGACATTTACCGTTGTTGAGGCGATTTCCGACCTTGTCATATTATGTGATTGGGCATCAGAAGTTGACCTTCTTAACACATATCGACAAATTAATTCTTAAGGAAAAGAAAGTGTCTTAAGACAATGCCAATTTTGTAACCCCACAGGACCAGAACTCTCCGCCGGTGGTGAATGTACCCAGAGTGTTAGTTTCACGATGCTATCGGTGAGGCGTTGATAAACATATACTTTTAATGGCGAAAAACGGTAATAAATTGGCATTGTCTTGATTCTTGTCAAATTCTGAAAACCAATTCGGCACTCGTAAGCCGATAGTTCAACTACTTTACTAATCCTGAGTCACCGAGTGCCTTGTATAACATTTAGTTGCAACCCAGCAGAACATTCTGAACAAAAAAAATAATTCTCCTAACATCAACTTAAATTTTCGAAATGAATTTCTAAATCTTCCTCTTCCACCAAAAACAACTAAAATCTTGTGTCCTGAATATTTTCTCCCTTATATATTTGCCATCAAAAATTTTTAATTTTTATTTATTTAAAAATAAATCACAAACAATCTGTTCCCAAAAGTCAATAGGACTTTAAGTATTCTTATATTTTTTATGATTTTCCATTCAACACCACAAAACAGCTTTAATGATTCTATAAAAATAAACTTTTCCCAAAAATCCCCTAATCATGAAACTTTGCTAACTTTTTTTTTGTATTGGCTATCCCTTCAATCTCAGCTCAGACACATCCGCCCCCCTTCAAACATCATCTATTCCTTGTCATAATATCTTTTTAAAAATAAAGGAAAAATTAAAAAAAGAGGGTAGGATTTTTTGTTTGCCATTCGCCGTTCGTATATAAAAAAAAAATAGAAATCATTTTCAACTTACCATTCCCATTTGCTGGTGTAGCTGCTGCTGATCCCTCTCCCAGGGCACGTATCTATTTCCAAATGCCGTCGGTCCATTCCAATGCTGAAGCACCATTGAATTTCGACTGTCATCAGTCAGATTGCTGCTCAAATTACTTTGATTCGACTTTTTAGCCATTTCCGCTTTGCTCTTCTTCTTTAGAGTTTTACTAATGGCGCACAGACGCTTCCGATAGATAAATACGACGATGAGCCCAGCTGCCACAAACATTCCGCAAACTGTGATTACGAGAGGGATTATGGCTTTAATGGCATTCGTGGTGGATGAGGACGTTGACACCAACAACCCATCATAATCGTTCTGTGAGTTTCTGTCATTTCCATTTCCATTCTTGGGTGCGTCCTTCTTCGATGATGGCACTGACGATGACGGTTGTCCGTCAACAGTTCCGTGACTGCTGTTCGTCTTTGAGTTGCTGTCATTGCCAACTGGCGTTAGCTTGGTTCGCGTCGTAGTCGAATCCGTGTGACTACTTGACGGCGACGACGACGGTGTTGAATCCGAAACAGGTTCAGGACCCTCGTCATCTGATTCCTTGCTGATGGTTGTAGGACCTTGTTGATGGTGTTGTTGATGATGGTTGTTCCCGATGGGATATTGAGGACCTGATTGGTAAACATTGTTCACACCAAAGCCGGGTGGAAGGTTGTTCGTCGGATACCTGATGCCCGCTGTCTGATCCCTAAATGATTGCACGCCCGGCAGCATGTGGAAAGGTGGCAGGAACTGAGAAATATTCCGGGCAGCTTGGGAAATTGATGGAGGATGTGAACTGTAAATTTTGTTATCGTTGCGAGCGTAAATATTGACGTAAACTTCATTCTTGGCCGTTAATTGCCCGTCCGAAACAGTGATGTAGAGAAAGAAGTTTTGGCCACCCTATTTTCGTACAGCGAGGAAAATACAAGAAAATAAACGTCAGTTATGCAAAGTTTCTTTGAAAAAAAAAAAAAAAAAAAAAAACAACAAAATACTTACTCTTCCTGCAAGACTCTCGTTCAGGTAAACAACTCCTGTGTTCGGATCGATTCGAAATGGTAATCCATCACTGACAGTCGTTCCCGGGTCGTTGGGATTAGCATAGTTGTCATGGAAATTTGGCTCCAGGTCGAATTGCAGCAAATCATGCTCTGCATCATCCGCTCGCACCCTCGCTATCACCGAGCCAACTTCCTCGGACTCCGAAATGCGCCAGTTCCGATCCACGTACATAACAGGAGGTGTGTTCAATAATGAATTCTGACTTGTTGCTGCAAGGATACAAACAAAATGGGAAGTAAAGGTTAAAAAAAACTGTACAAACTACAGAACGGACGGTTAAATTAAAAAACAAGATTCTTTTTTTTTTTTTTGTTACATCGCTGACCTGACTATGGGATAAAGAAAGAATAGTTTCGTTCTAAGTGGATGCAGCTGGTCCACGTTGGGCGCCAGAAACTGGTTAATTTGGACCGTGTGTCAGAGACAGCACAGAAGAGAGATTGTGGTTCCAACTAAGAGAAAACAGAACAAAAAACTAAAACGGAAAGACAAATGCTGATTAAAGGCAATTTTTATTCCATGAACATCCTTTCGCCTTTACTTTCTGGATGTACGGCGGCGGCGGCTATGGTCCTTTGAAAGGATATAGGATATACTTTAAACCGGGAAAGAGGGAAGTTTCGAGTTAGTTAGTTAGTTAAGACTTTCACTTCGTGCCATAACTTGCCTCTGCTGAACACAGCAACGAACGACGACAACGACGATACAAAATAAAACAAAAGGAGGAAAAACAAAAAAAAAAGCTATACAAAAAAAAACAAGTGAACACCTCAATTTATTCTGGAATCCTTGTAAAGCCCTTTAATCCGTATTCATTCCGGCAATCTGGCAAAAGGCATTTATAATTTAAGAATGAGCTGGATGGTGAACCTGTGCTCTATATATGCGAGGTAGAAAACGAAATATACGTAGGATGAGGAAGGATAAATACTCTTTTTGTTTTCCCATCATCCATCTATGCCCGTCAGTCTGAGCTGGTGTGTGTCTCTGTCTCGTTTTTGCAAGCCCTTTAAGTCGCCTTGCAAATTTTCATTCAAAGTGATGGCAGGTTAGGGATTATTTCCGCAGGATGGAAATTCAAACACACCAACATACAAAACAAAAAAACTAAACTAACCGCATATTATGCACAAAAGTCGTATTCACGTCATCCTTTTTCTGCGAAAAAAAGGATGAGGCGGCAGCAGCGCCGCGTAGGAACTATAGATTGTACTACTAATGATGATGGTGCGAGGAGGGAACGATTATAAGGCAGCGAGAAAAGCTTTGGACGTGTCCAGGTTAATTTAAGGGTGGATGAGAGTATTTTTTTGTTGGTTTAGTATGATGGCACGGCTATACGTAAAAGTTTATGTGAAATTTCACAAAGAGAAGGTTGGCCTTTCACTCATTTAGTGTTATTATGGCATGGACTTTGAAAATGATAAAAAAAAACTGAATGTGTGTTTGTGTGTGCGATGCGCTGATTAAAGAAATTCAATGAAATACCATAAGGGGTGCTGAAAGGCAGGAATAAGGCAAAAAGGAAATAAATACCTGTCATTGATTAATTGGTTTAAATTCGTTTAAGCTAAGCTGTGAATGGGGGTTTTGGCTTTTAATCATATTAGAGAGAGTCCCACGAGGAACGACGAGGCAAGGAGAGTCTAAACGTTATATAATAGGCCACCAGAAAAAAACTGCCTAATGAGGTTGGAAATAGAGAAACAGTTTATTCTTACCACGAAAAAAAATCTAAGGAAGGAATCAGAGAATGATAAAATTAATGATTTACATGAAATTATTTTGGGTGTGAAAAACTTAGCTTAGGACTTGTTATATATTTTTCCAATGGGGAAAATTATCTCGGCGGGCTTCGAAAAAAAAGAAACATAATTGTGTGTATTGAATGTGTCAAAAAGAGTATCAAGAAGCAGTACCAGTCTTACCAGTGATGAGTTCCACTGTTTCGAAAATGCATACCTAATTAGGTAGTAGGTACTAAGTAATTTAGTGCATTCTGAATTAAATTCTAAGAAATTTTTGAACATTTACATTTTGCGGAATTGTATCCACATAAGACATTTTCCTCTCAGTACAGAGCCATATAGCCTGTATATACAAGGCTCAAGCATATATAAAGAAGATCTTTTGAAAAAAAAGATCGTGTTTTGAGGTCTTTTTATCTAAGGTAGGATCATAATAATTTTAGAAGAAAATTTAACATACGAAACTTAGCGAATTCAAGGTGTGTTTTACATATAAAAGCTAAATATAAATAAATAAATAAGTAAATAAGTCAGTTTATTGCTTGCTTATTTATTGACAACATCTTGTTGTTTACCGAGGGAAAGTATAACTGCACTATCAACACTGAGGGAAAAATAAATGCACTCAGTACAGATATTTTTGTGTAAAATATACCTATGTACTGAAGTTTACATAGGATTTTCATTAAAGCTTTATTTACTGGGTAGAGTTAATGTGTATTATGGTCTAATTGTTAAAATAAAACCCATCCTTCTGTGTGACAAACCACAAGCTAAGGAAGAGGGGCAATATCTAGTAAGTACAAAAATCTGTATACCCTTTATAAATAATTATAAACATCCAAATTCTATTTTGTGATGAGTACAGTGTCTTTTGTGCTAACTAAATATTCAAATCATGTCCACATATTATTTATGTTATATGCGTACATTGAATACTGATAAACTTTACTCACTACATACATTTATACTCATCACAGAAAACCCACGAATATTTATGTGATTAATCCGTGGAATATTATTTATATTTATGGAATGAGTGCAGATAATATACAAAGAAATAAATTTAACGTGTCACATATCTAAACTATTATATGCCCAATGAAACCAACGCAGCAGCAATTAGTAGAATACATCTTTTTTAATGAGTTCATATTAATTATGTAATGACTACATATTTATTTAAAGATTAGGTGCATACCGCTCATAACCTTAACATGCTCCATAACCATATGCTCATCCATCATATATAACTGAAGGATATAACTGTATGTGATTAATCCATGGAATATTTACAAATCGAGTGCAGAAAACACGCAAATAATCTGTACTCATTCCATAACTGGCACAAATTCATGCCCATATTGAACGAATCTAATAATACTTTAATGAGTGCATACAGTAGTTTACAGAAAATAACTGCACCACTTAATTATGAACTTATTAAAGATAACCGACAAATCCTTATGCAATGTGTCCATAGAATTCTTTACTCACTACAGCATGCTAAAAAATGTTTGCACCTAAAATAGATTTTATGATGTAATGAGTACAAACAATTATGAGTGTGGCCACTTGTATGGGAGAGTGGAAAAAACTCCATAAAAACTAAACCATTGCACCGATTTTGTTGAAATTTTCAGGAATGATAAATCAATGGCAAGAAAAATTTTCCCTATCATTCCCGCGCACTGACACGCCTACATAATGCTCGTTTTAATAAAAACTGAAGCACTAAACTGATTTTAATGAAATTTTAAGGAATGATAGTCAATGGTAAGACAAATTAACACTATTAGTTTCTGCCCACTGCCCCACCTAGTTTTATCTTGTTTTAATACAAAGAATTTTAATTTTTTTTTTTGTATAGACGTGTTCTTAGTTCAACAAAATTTGAACTACTTGAATTATTTTTATGAAAGGAGAATGGGCATTTTTGGGTGTGAGCGGCCACGAATGAAATTATTGTCAAATGAAAGGTCTACTACAAGGGAGTAACTTTCTATACGGACGTTTCGTTGCAATGCATTTAGGAAAAGAGATATAAAGACATTTGCAAATGCACTTTTTAAATGCATTTTTGGGGCAGATGGCGTTTTCAAAAACTATCTGATGTGTTATCCCTCTTTCAAAATGTCTATAGTGACACAATACGTACCAGGTCAAGATAGCCCGCGGTTATTTTATCTAGCCCCTTATACGAGTTCAGAAGACAACCGTAAGAGATTACCTATTTAAAAAGAGGATACCAACCGATACTTTAAGTCCAATCACTAACAAAACCAGCGGGCGCGCGGCGGTGATCGGACAAGCTTATGCAGGCTGTTTCGGTGAGAAAATGCAATTTTCCTATTGCATTTTGGTCGAAATATAGCTAGTTCACTAAGGATTTCAAAGAATTAATTATCAAATGATATAACTAAGATTTCCCTCTTTATACGAATGCAAGGCTTAAACATGCTTTTATTGGTTGGAGACGCGGGTCAGAATGGTTCTCAACGGCTCTGGAAAGTTCCGCAAGACTATTTGAATGCAGCTTTAAGTCACATATTTTATAAGTACAGGGCTTGAATAATATTGAAGTGTACCGAGAACTGCAAGTAAGAGGTCTTACGCAATATATCGCAGAGCAAAACATTTGGTTGTTGCGTTCCGAATGCAGTCTATACATGTTAAGGTCTTGTTTCTAGGATTTATTATTCGTTCATTGTGGTGTTGGCTGTCAAAGGAATGGGAGAGAAGCTATCGCACATTATTTTATTAGTGTTCCTGTCTGAGTGGAAGGTGCACAGTCGGATGCTGTGCGCATATAATGTGCGTAGTTTGGTATTTAGGCTGGGCAAGAAACCAAACCGATGATATTCGATTACCAGCAGCGGAATCAAGTGCATGAGTAGGCACTATACTTAAAAAACAAGTTTTTAATATAAATTATTATACAAAATATGGTAAGTGTACTAATATTTAATGATGTATGTGCATTTTTAATAATAAATATCTTTGAGACTGATGTATATAATTGTTATATCAATTTCCTTTTCTATTTGTTCATTCATATAACCCAAAGTACTAACTAAAACTCTATTAAAGTGTTAAACACAAAAATGCATTTCATCCTAGTTTGAAGTACACCACAACGAAAAAACTTCTACACTGTACTTTAACGGCCAAACCACATCCAAAAATAATAAAACCGTTCTTGGCCGCTCGCACCCACTTTTCATACAAATTTGCCCATTCTCCTTTTCAGTCAAGTGGAGGATGGTATAAGGAACAACCAGTGAAAATTTCAACCCACTTCTAAAAAAAAGGTTTAAACCACTCTAAAAACTTATTTTAGAATTTTTCCCTATTAAAATTATCAGTTTTTAATTTTTTTTATAGTGAGACAAAAACCGCTTTTTTATTGAACCACAAATTGAAGGGAGATAATCATCAAATTCCAAATAATACTTCTCGTTTATAAAACTTTCTATTGATCCATTACTTAATAATACCTCACACAGATCAGCATATTTTATTTGAATTGTCTCCATAATGAGAATATTAATGTTCACACTCTTTAAGGTCAAGTCTGACTATGATAATTTTATAAGTTAACAAAGAGATAACGAACTGACCTATAGATACCAACCAACAGTGTACCTAAACAATTTTGTTTGTATACTATAATAACAACCACATTTACTATTTTCCGCATTACTTTCGGACGGTGTTAATATCACCGAAAATTTTTTAAGACACAACAACAACTTTGTGGTCTAATCTACCACAAATTCATACTTTCTTTGTAATAGACCACCAAATTGTTGTTATGACATTAAAAACTGTCAATGTTAATGTAACGTTGAGAAAGCAGAGCAGTCTGCAACTTAATTTTTATAATTAGGGAGTGACTTTTCAAAAGAGAATATATATGTAGATACTCATAGTCATTTCTCGGAAAATTGAAAAAAAACCAAAAGTAAAATTGTAATTTTCCATAATTTCAGGCTTTCGCTTGTTTTCAAAGTCCGATTTACAGGGTTCAGTTTTGATTTAAACTAACTTCAACCACCTTAATTGAGCATTAGAATGTGGAGAGCAAAACTTCATCCTTAGTTTAAAAAAAAAAGTAACAAAATGTTTTTTTAGCCTTTTGAAAAGTCGCTCTTTAACTCTTATGTATATTACTTTGTTCGGCAATTGTATGTAGTTGTCAAAGAAACTTATAGGAATATTAGGCAATTGTATAAGCATTAAGAAAATGACAATTTAAGACCGGAGCTCAGCGGAGCTTTTTTTGGAAGCTTACAAAAGTTCACATTATCTGGTTACTTTTTCCCACTCGCTCTATTATTTTTTTAATGTCATATTTTAAAAATTTGGGCTATTTTATATTTTTTATTTTTTTTTTTTTTTTGTATACCTACGAAATACAAACATGCTGAGTTTCAAAATTGTATCCTTACAAATAAAACCACAGTAAGCCAAATTGTTCATGCAAAAACAGATGATTTTTGGGTAAAATAATATTGTCGAACTCTCCAAGTCTGTCACAGACACAATCAAAACTGAAATGAAGAAACCGAATTAGAACTGTTTTTTCTGATTATTAATGAAAACAATAGCCTTTCAAACACCGCAAAAAATAAATAAAAAAATATTAGTCAAAAAACACTATGTACCAAGTTTGAATGAAATCCCTCCACCCGTTTAGGCTGTAGGGGCGAGGACATACAGACAGACAGACAGAATTGCGATACCCACTTTTTTTCGCGTTCTCTATAATCGTAATGTTAAAGAAAACAAATAGCCTGGGAGCCCGTGACATATTTTAGTCAGTTACTCCACCAAACATAATTTTGCTGGGATATGGTTAATTTGCTGTCATAATTAAGCCTAGTGAAAGTCAGCTGGCTGAGCACGGGTGGGTGTGGCTACAGCAGCATCCCAAACATGTAAAAAGTTGGGTTGTGACTCCACCAAAGCTGAAATTTGGTTATATGATAGTTAACACCTTATATTATGCAAAAACAAACAGTCAGCTGGCTGTATGCGGGTGGAAAGACCGACCGAATTTCTTTTGTTGATTTTTTGCGTTTTAAAAATCTCCAAGAAAACAAATATAAGGTTCGCTTAAAAAGCTTATATCTTGAGTTCTACAAGTCGGATCATCAAAATCAAGGTTTTTGGAAGTAAGGAAAATGAAAGAGCATTATGATATATTTTTAGAATATCTACATTTTCAACCCCCCACCACTTTGTCAAGGGTATGTGCAGGCAGACAAGGTAATCCTGGTTTTACCCTTACCTAGCTATGTATTGGTATGGGTTTCAACATTACGCAAGTGACTTGACTTTTTATTTCGTTGGCTCTTTGACTAACAGCTCTACAAGGGTTTGAAAACGTGCAAGTAATAGTTGTTTTTGGGGCATTATAACTAAATCTGTCATCTGTTTTTTTTTTTTTATATCTGCTGCAGTTTTTGGGATATTCCAATCTGAAATTGGAGTTAAACCGTTTTTCCCTTTTTTGGGATGAAAATTGTGCTTGGTTTTAAAAAAAATTGCATCGATTTCTGAAAGTACTTATCTTTATCTTGAAATTCAGTTTAATCTTTCAAATATCCCTTTTAGTTTTCGATTTATCTAACAAAATAGTTCCAAAAATAGTGAAAAACTTTTTTTTCAAATTTTCTAACAAGAATATTTTAAAAATCGGAGCAGATGGCAAACACGGATGATGGATTTGAGTTCAGCATAAAATAATGCCCCTGAAATAACTCTCATTAGTTCATTTTCAAACCCTTGTATAGCTGTGTAGTCGAAGACAGCTTGAAAATTAAACGATTGTTCGAGTATTTCCAGTAATTGTTCTATTAAAAAAGCATTTTGTGACATTTTAAAGAACAGTTACCTGTGCTACTTTATTAAAAGCATCCTTATAGCGACAAAACAAATAATTTTAAGTAGGTGTAACTACTTACTGAAGGAAATATCTTAAACATTTGTTTGATTTTTGAAAAAAAAAAATGAGCTACAGAATCTAAAAATATAATTTTGAAAAATGTCCCAGAACAAAAGTCCCTTGTTTGTATATCCTCTACAAGATCCACCATACCAATTTTAAATATCTGACAAAAAAAATTATCTAACATTCTTATTATAGGTACATAACATTATTTTTAAAATTAAATTAATAGGTATGTATTATTAATTATTTTGAATTGAATAAAAGAACCTGTTCATATAAGCGGGTTTTACTATAAATAGTTTTGAACTTTTATATTAAATAATACTACTTAATAGATTTATATTATTAAATATTATTATTAATATTATTATTATTATTACTATTTATTATTTTAATCGCGACAGTACCCTCAGCTTTACATATTCGTTCTTAGATTCACATCCATGGCCTTCGGATGTGGAACTTTAACGGCAGCGTATGATAAGCTCATTAAATTCTGATCTCGACAGCATTGTCCAATGGGGAATAAAAAATCGTGTAGAATTTAATGCTTCAAAAACTCAATGCTGTCTACTGTCGTTAAAACGAAACCCACCCCCCATGTCACTATCCATGAGTGGCACTTGCATTGAGGAAACCGAAAGGCTTTCAGTCCTCGGTATGTGTGTCACAGACCACCTTTTATGGAACGACCACATATTCGACATCGCCAAAAATGCTGCTAAGTGTTTAGGTTTTCTCCGTCGATGCAAGAAATTTGTCTCCCCTTCTGATCTGGCTGTGATCTAAAAAGCCTTTATTCGTCCAAAACTTGAGTATAACTCTCACATTTAGGCAGGTGCTCCAATAACCCACTTGAGTTTATTGGATAGAATTGAAAAGAGAGCTCTTAAAATGATAGGTGAAAGAACTATAACGGAAACATTCTTATCTCTTGAGCACCGTCGAAATGTTTCATGTCTTTCGTTATTTTACCGTTATTTCCATAAGCAATGCTCTACTGAAATAGCCAGTTGCATTCCTCCCCTTAAACAATTCAACCGTAATACTCACGCTACTAGGAATGCCCATCAGTTTACCCTTGAGCCCAATTTTGGACGTACTGTTAAGTACAGAGATTCTTTCTTTAGTCGCACTACTCGAATGTGGAATGCTCTACCCAGCTCAATTTTCCCCTCCCATTGTGATCTACAGACGTTCAAAACCAATGTGCATCGGTATCTCCTTTTAAATCCCCTTAAATCTACATAATCGGTCGTGCTGTGTATATCATCTTAAGGGTAGTCACAACCCCTTTTGCACGCGCCTAATATAAAAAAAAAAAAAAAAAAAACTAACATCTCCCCGCGAATATAAGCTGGTTTTACTGTACTAAGTTTTGAAATGTATATTATATACAAAAGCGTCAATTTTTGAATTTTAAACTTGTTTAAAAGTTTATTTTCTAAATTTCAAACAAAAAAAACCATCCAAATCGGAGTAGGTTCCTCGGGTTCTTGAATAAAATTCTATTATTTGATTTTTAGCTTAACCATTTTGTCTTGCCTACGCATTTTTTTTTTCAAATTTCAATGAATAAAATGGGTTTTTTTTCATTTAATTTGTATGTTCACTATTAAGCCTTTTGAGTGCAGTCAATAAAATAAAGTTTAAATCTGAGAAATTCCGCTAAATAAATAAAATGCGTCATACACAAAATCTATAGATTACGATTTAAACTGCACTCATATAATAAACGTTTTGCAGAATAACTTTAGAAAGGTAATACCACCGAAGCTGAAATTTGGTTACATGATAGTTAACACCTTATATAATGCAAAAACGAAAGTCAGCTGGCTGTATGTGGGTGGAAAGACCGTACGCTGACGTAGCGAATTTTGAGCATGGCTTCTTACCGTGGTTCTATGCGTGCATACTTCACTGCGTCAGCTGATGGTCTTTCCACCCGCATACAGCCAGCTGACTTTTGTTTTTGCATAATATAAGGTGTTATAATATAACCAAATTTCAGCTTTGGTGGAGTCGCAAACCAACTTTTTTGTTTTTACATGTTTGGGGGGCCGCTGTAGCCACACCCACCCATGGTCCGCCAGCTGACTTTCAATAGGCTTCATTATAACGTCAAATTAACCATCTCCCAAAAGATAAGCTTTGGTTCTATTGGTCACCAAAATCTGTCACGGGCTCCCGGACTATAATACCTCGAGTTCGATTTTTTTTACGAATCTATAACTTACCATATAGTACCTATGTATATCGCAAGTAAGATTCCTTTTTCAGTGTTAAAATATTGGTATGTTAAAACACTACCCACAAGCCAAACCAACACCATCTAGGCCTAGGCTATATAACTCGTCTCAATAAATATTCATTTTCATTCCTTCCTTTTTGCATCCCAGATGTTACCTACATAAATTTAGAGAACATGGAAATAATTTAAAGATATTATTATGATCGGCTTTATTTTTGTTGCTTGTAGCAAATAATATCATTGCCCCACTCAAAGACTCGTTGTCTCCGTATGTCTTGCTTAAAAGCCGAAGAAGCGAAGATGCTTATTTTTGCATTCACAATAATGCACATACATAAATGCACACACCCCACACACTTTCACTATCTTATTTCTTTGGTGAAATAAAATAAGAAATGGCTTTTGTGTCTAGTCTTGTCATTCATTCATGCACTTTCCATTACAACAGAGGAGGTGGTAACAAAAAAAAAAAGAGTTAATAGGGCTCCTCTCCAAAAGCAGTAAAACCGACGCGACGATGTCAAATTTAAACATTTTTAGTGGATCTGTCAGTCTACTGACACAAAATATTTTCCAATGCCACACACCCCACATGTATAACCGTATAGTTGCGTTCTTTTCACTCAGAAAGTATTTTTGTGTTTTCTTTTATATTTATGATTCATTTTTCTTTTGTAAGGAAAATAAATACAATAATTTGTTCTCACTGGAGCGGATTTATTTTTTTTTTTCATATTCCACGCGTGCAAAAGGGGTTATGGCTACTCTTAAAATGTTATTAACACAGCACGAGCGATTAGGTAAGTAGGAGAGGATTTAGAAGGAGATATCGATGCACATTGGTTTTGAACGTTTGCACATCGAAATGAGAGGGGAAAGTCGAGTCGGGTAAAACATTCGTGTGGTGCGACTGAAGAAGGAGTCTCTGTACATTACAGTACGTCCGTAGTTGGGCTCAAGGGTAAACTGATGGGCATTCCTAGAAGCGCGAGTATTACGGTTGAATTTTTTAAGGGGAGGAATGCAACTGGCCATTTCACTACAACACTGATTATAATAATTTGTTTTGCATATAGGATAATGGGCAAAGATGTATAGAGCGTAGGCCCAGCACCAATCAAATATGCGTTCATTGTCCGTTAACCGTTTGTCCAAATTTACTGTGTGACAAAAGTTATTTAATTTGGATAAAATGAGTTTTAGTGTCATAATTCCTTTTTTCCATACTTTTTCTTTAATCTTTGTGTATTTGTAGCTCGATTTAAGCCATTTATTTGGAATTAAGTTCTTTGAACCCACGATACACTATCTGAATATTTTCAGATTTTTCAAATTATGTTTAGGGGTCGTCGCAAGCATCAATTTTATTCAACATGCAGTTTTTTGAGTATATAATTTGTAAAAAATACAAATATTGGTTTTTAAATAATATTTTTCATATCAAAATCATCTCTGGCAAACAAAAAGCAAACATCAATTTGCACCTCATTTATCGTAATAAAAATGTTTATTATTTTCATCAATTTAAATTGCAGTTCGTACAAATTTGACAAAACCACCCACAAACCGCCTTTATAGAGATATTATTAGGGGTTGAATTTTTTTTTTTAACTTATTCCTCATTCAGTAACGAAGAAAATGGTTGTACATTTTTTACGAAATGATTCCTAAATATATCAACAAATAAAATATTAACAAAAAATCGAATATTTTTTTTTTTCCTTTTTATGGTACTAATAGATTTTTAACTCAGTCAGTTTTTTACCGATTTTAAATGTCTTTGTGGTTTTTCAAAGAAGAATATTAGAACTTTTTTAATTATATACAATTTTTGCTCAAGCTACAAAATTTAGTACAAGTTTAGTTTAACAGTTTATCTAAAATAACGATAGTAAAAACATACTGCATCCCAGACGAAAATCTTTGTGAATAATCCTATAAGGTTAGAACCTAAGAGTTAATTTGAAAAGTTTTTAAACTTGCAATATAGCGCCCCGTTTGTTGTAATCTACCTACACCTAAATAATCTGCAAAGGTGTACACATTGAATACCTTTGGGTATGAAAGAGCTTCCTGCACAACGGATGGTTGCGTTTTATGAATCTCGTCTGACTTAGATACAATTTTTTTTTTCAAAAACAAAGTGAATATTCAGAAGCAACAAAGGACGAATAAAAAAGTAAACGTAAATAAATAACCAAGATTTTTCTAGGTATTTTTCTATACAAATTTGTATGCTTAACTTATTCCCAGCTCGCATGTAGGGTAGGTGGTATATCTAAAGAAAAATCTCTTCTCTGGCAAACCGGGAAGGGAAAACAGTATAACACCAGGGTACACCAGTTTTGTGTATAAGGATTTCATTTCTGGAGCACATTTTTTTGTGATAACAAAAATAATAAAAAAAAATATATAAAGAACCTCATGGTTGGATCTTGTATGAGGTAAAAATGCTGGTTTAGGGTAAGGGAGCAGTTTTCATATAGTGAGCTCTGTGGTATACCTATACCCATAAGGAAGAGTCCTCACCGGTGTTTTTCGTCGTAGAGTGAATTACCTGTATATGTGCTAAAACCTGTTGACCTGGGTGTACCGTGTACATGCACAGGTAGTATCTACACACACTCGTATCTACGAATTTGAATGCCACCATATCAAAGTCGTGGTCCCGGTCCCAGGAGTTTTATTCATAGAAAAGTATTTTAAACACAGAAAAATAAAAAAATAAAACCATAGGGATAGGGAGAAGCATGATGTGTTTGCCTCTGGAAAGCAGAAACAAAATCTTGAAATGGAGTCTGTTGACTTCTTTTGCTACTTTTTCCCTAAGTTTTGTCAATGGAGTCTGCGTATATTTATACGTGTATAACTCTAGGGTATGTTGTATGTGAGGTTAATAGTTTTGATAAAGTCTAACAAAATAAATTAAAAAAAAAAAAACTTTAACTTTTATTCCAAAAAAGCAGATATGTGTGATTTACCAAAAAAAGAAACCAAACACCAGCAACACACATACACGGACCCAATTTACTTTGTGCGGTTTTCTATTTGATTAAGTTTTTTTTTTCCTTATTTTATTTTTGTTTGGTAAGTTTTTGTAGGTGGGAGTTTTTTTTTCGAGAAAGTATCCAACTAATTTTGAAGTATGTTTTTTGCGATTTGTATTTTGTTTTCTTTTAAAGTGTAATATTTATTTTTGACACAGGAAAAAAATTTAATTGAAAATGTTGATGGATACCGAGAATATAAGGAACGCGTGTTTTAAACCTCGCATATTTACTTGGAGTTTATTTGCTCCTGCAATTGTGTATATATATAGAAGCAAGAAAAAGTTTTCAGAAACTTCTTTTATCAGAAAAAAATATATAAATAATTAACTGTGAGAAACTGTTTTGGGGAGATGTTTAATGAATTTGTTTGAATATTTTGTTTAATAAAAGGTATGTGCGTACTGTACATTCTGTACATATGTGTGTGCATACGAGCTGAGCAAACATCAGTGGTTTTGATTTTATTATATTTATCTTATGATGACAATGTTGTAAAAAAAGATTTTAATTTAATAAGATCTTAGATAGAGAACGCGAAAAAATGTGGGTCTCGTGATTCTGTCTGTCTGTGTGTCTGTCTGTCTGTACTCCGACCTACAGCCTCAGCCACTGAAGCGATTATCTTCAAACTTTAGACATAAGATTGTTAGGTGATTCCAAATATAGGGGAAATTGAAAATTTCTTAACCTTTTCGGTACGGATGTGGTACAAGTCCATATAAATGTTCTTTTTCTTGTACCACATCCGTACCGAAAGAGTTAAGCTCAAAAAATGACGGTACCTGCCATACAAGCAATATACAAAAATTGATTTATTTCAAAAACGGCTCTAATGATTTTGACAAAAAATACAAGGTACTAATAGGACATTAGTTAATATTTTGATAGAAACAAAAATTTTGTACAACGGCTACTAACGGTACCTCTGTCATAGAATCATAGAACCGAGTTTTTGGTTTTCAAATTTATCGTTAACGGCTGCTCCGATTTCAACCAAAATTTGTATACAAACGGGCACTGTACAATTTTGTATATACAAATTTTCGAAAAAATAATTTTTGGATTTTTAAAAAAATATTGAAGTTTTTTTTTTTTCTTTAAATTCAATATCTTGAAAACGAGTTAATGATTTTTTTTTAATCTTGTGCAAAATTGTATTTGATTAATTACTAAATGTTATGCTAACCAAATTTTATTTTTGAAAATTACACTTAACTTATGATGACAATGTTGTAAAAAAAGATTTTAATTTAATAAAATCTTGGTTGTTAAAACAGCTTCTAAGGTTTTCGTCGTATACAACATGCATTAGTGCTTTGTTTTGTATTTAATTTTAAAATTTGTTATCAACTTATGAATTTAAAGGATCAAAAGTAGAATTAACTTATCACTTAATCACATTTTTAACATGAGTTTTCAACATTTAACAAGAATTTTTTTTTTTAAATAACTCAGTTCATCATTTTCCCTTTAATTATTTGCCTTATTCAAAAAGATTGGACAATAATTTCATAACGTTCTAAGTTTCAGAAGGTGCCTAAATCGAACATTTTTCATATTTGAATTAACGTTTTTATTGTTGGAAAGTGTTTCAATTCGCCCTAGCAGTTTTTCCGTTAGTCTTACAGTTATAACTTATAAGACTAAAATAGAATGTAATATGCTGTTCCTCTGTACAAAATACGTAAGGTAATTAAGGAATTTTATAATTATTTTTTTTGGCAAAACCCTGAAACGCACGGTTTACATATTGCAATGACTTTCGATATAAAATATTAAATTACGAAAGGTAGTAAAATAAGATTAATATAGCCTTATGGAACATTTTGCTACCCTCTTTATAATACAAAAAATATTTTGATGCACTCTTTCAATTTTTGTTCGCCATGAAAAATTGACTACAAATGTACACTATGGCGTATGCGTACTATTTTTACTTGCGATATATATAGGTACAGGGTGATTCTCATAAGGTATGACAGCTAAAGGGTGAAGGTTGGGTAGAAACAATAATAAAATTCTACGGGAGGGCGGAAATTGCCAAGTCTTCTTTTTCTTATGAGATTTCTTTTTCTAATGTTTTAAATAGTAAAAATCGTAGAACCATGCAGTTAAAATTTTTTTACTAACAATTGAGCCATCATTTTTTTTTTTAATATTTAGTTTGAAAAAAAAATTCATTAAAATTTTGCTTTATTTAAAAAGAATATAAAGGGCAGGATTGTTTGCTTTACCAAAAAGTATAATATGGTTTAATTGTTCCCGTTGTTTGTTAAATAACTTTTTTTCTTTTTAAGTCGTTTCTTTCTTAGAAAATTGACCCTTCGCCTTAATCTGTGTAATCTCGTTTGAACCTAGACTTTCTAGCTTTCTACCACATCTTATTCAAATGAACATATATATATATTAGTTACTACTGTATGTTAAATAAGGGATTCCTAACAAAACATTTAACCCGAGATTTTGTCCAAACTTCCCGCGCAGAAAAACAATTTTTAACAAAAACAGTTTTTAACAAGGCACTAGAGAGCTTTACATAGATTCTAACTATAGGCTAGCAAGGGTTAGTAAAGGCTAGAGCAAGGACCTTCTATGAACTCTTCTGCCTCATCAGGCAAAAAAACATGTTGAACAAGTTTTTACTAGGGAGAGCCTCACAAGTGTTTGAAAAGATTCCCTCGTCCACATTTTTGGGACTATAATATAGCATGTGCATGCCATAAGTATCTGACAAGATTTCCTCGTCTAGATTTTCCTACTGAAAACTTACTAGGGCCTTGTCCAAACTAGACTGAAACTTAGCATTTTTCCAGCAGGTTTACTGTTACGATGTTGGCGAATACGAAATAAATGGATCTCGTAATTCTATCTGTCTATTTGTCCATGAGCCTGCAGCCTTAATGGCTGGTTTGATTTTCTTCAAACTATAGATGTACCGACATGTATGGACTTGTACGAGCAAGTTAAAACAAAGGTAAGATGCCCCGCAGGAATCACCGAAGAGTTCCCAATTAGAGTAGGTGTGTACCAGGGAAGTGTCTTGAGTCCTTTGCTCTTTATTACTGTCCTTGACTTTCTGCTTGATGATAAGGTGACGGACCCCAAAGTGAATCAGTTATTCATTGCTGACGATGGAGCCATCATAAGTAAATATCCTGTGATGACGACATCAAACATCGCGTAAGCGTAGGGTGGATGAAGTGGCGGGAAAACTCTGTCATATTCTGTGATAGAAAAATGACCCCAAGCTGAAAGGAAAGCTCTACATGGCAGTTGTTCGTCCAGCGCTTAAATACGGTTCACAGTGTTGGACAATGTACAAGAAGTATGAGAGTAAATTGAAGGCAGCGGAAATGAAGATGCTGCGCAAGACAGCAGGACTGACAAAGCGTGATCGAATAAGAAGCAAAAGAATCCTAGGAAGCCTATACGTCAAAGATACCATCTTTGACAAAAAACTTCAGGACCAACATAGCTGGTAGTGTAATGTACAAGGAAGATTCCATGAGAACCCAGTTCAAAAGGCAATAGCACAAGACGTTCCAGCACTATCGCGGAAGAAAGGCGTGCGCAAAACTCCTGGATGAAACAAATGCAGCGATTCCTGCATTTAGTTGGCCTCAGAAATGGAACAATCCAAAAATTTCGACGTTTTCTGAGGTCAACCCTGCGTACCCGACAAGTGGAACCTTAGGCGAAGCAGTTAAGTGGGAGAGTTGTGGTCCCCCTAGAGATCATGACAATCGCCGGTAAAATGAAGAAGAAGAAGATACCTACTTTTTTGTTAAAAATATTTTATACCCGCACGTATTTTCTTATTGTTTTTAGGACCAAAATTACTGTACATACTAAATACATAATTTATTTTGTGTTCTTATTATAACAATAGGGACTTCACTCTTCATATTTTCGACTTTGTTACTAATTATTATTGGATAAAGCAATTAAAATTTTCGTTTTTACTTGGGATATACGTAGTATAGGGAAAATTAAGGATTCTTGTAAAAAATCAAACTCGAGATAATAAATTTCCCTAACATTACCTACAATGATAGAGAACGCGAAAATAAAGTGGGTCATGTGATTCTGTCTGTCTGTTTGTCTGTCTGTCTGTACACCGACTTACAGCCTCAGCCACTGAAGCGATTACCTTCAACTTTAGACTTAAGATTGTTAGGTGATTCCAAATAGGAGAAATTGAAATTTTTTTAAGCTCAAAAATGACGGTACTTGCTATACAACCGATATACAAAAATTGATTTATTTCAAAGACGGCTCTAAATAAAAAAATACGAGGTACTAATAGGACACTAGTTAATACAACAAACATTTTGTATAACGGTTACTAACGGTACCGCTGTCATAGAACCGAGTTTTTGGTTTTCAAATTTATCGTTAACGGCTGCTCCGATTTCAACCAAAATTTTTATACAAAAGGGCACTGTACAATTTTCTACATACAAATTTTCCAAAAAATAGTTTTTGTATTTTTAAAAAAACGAGTTAATGATTTTTTTTTTTAATTTTGTGCAAAATTGTATTTGATTAATTACTAAAAGTTATGCCAACCAAATTTTATTTTTGAAAATGTGCAAAACATTTTATATACAAAATTAATTTTTAAGAAAATCACTCTTAACGTAAAATTGAGGCTGTGAGCGCAAAAGTGGCGTAACCCAGTTTTGAAAAATTGGCTTATTTTGTCTCTCATATTTTTGTCTTTGGGAGATAAATTATTTTAAAGATAATTTAAGATTCTTGAATATCTAATCTTTCCAACAAAAATATAACATTACTATTTGAAAGGCATAATGTGCTTGATTTAGTAGATTTAAACCCAATTACAACAGGTGGGTTACGCCACTTATATGCACTCACAGTCTAAATTATTAAACAAATCAGTTGGCATACTTTATTTTGAGCTCTATCTTTTTTAGCTAATAAAATAACAAATTTAAAGTAATTCATAGTAATATTTTTTTTTAATTTTTTTTAAATATATCATAACATTATTAAAGCAATACACATTTACATCATCAATATCTATCTACGTTAAAGTTGTTAGCTACGAGAGAAAGTTTGTCATTCGTGTCCATTTTTTTAAAATAATACTCGTATACACACAATTTTTGAAACTTTACATAAACATCTTGAACATAAGAGCAAGGTCGTGATTTTAGTTGTGTTACATAAACTTCCTTACCGTTTTTTTTTTAGTTTGCACGCTTGTTGGCGTCAAATAATATTTAAATACAAATTTCCGGCCACATAAAATTTGCGTTGGAAATATGGCCCAAAAAATAAAATGAAATAAATGCCCCTAAAAATTTATATGATGGTAGGTATTGGCACAGTGGATACAGTGTTTGACTGCTAACCTGGACATGTGGGTTCAAGCCCCAGTCTAGGTAGCATTCTTTTCTATATTACCCAATTTTAATTGGATGCGACCCATGGAATTGATTAACATCTAATATTTAATCCACTGTGCAAACAAAAAATCTTTCCTTTTCTTCTATTCCTTCGAACTAGTGCCTTGCATTGCATTTAAAAGACCTGAGGTCTTACAGGCAGTTAATTGTATTTATATTAAAATTATAAAAAAAAAAATTATTTAAAAACAAAAAATAAAAAAGGTTTACAATTTGTAATTTGCCATTTTTCATGGTTTTGGAGTTTTTTTTTTTTTCATATTTAAATTTGGGGTAAATTTTCATTATTTAAAATTATTTAATAACTATTAATCACTGTCTTAAAACTATCATTTTATAATTTGGTATGTTAAATTTGATCGTAAAAAAATCGCGTGATATTCAGTGCATTTTTTTCATTTTTGTATATAAGATAAAAGCTTAAGGCCTAAATTAAAAATGAAAAAAGACACCAAAACCACAAAAAATGACACCAATTTATATATTTTAAACTTTCTTTTGTTTTTGTTGTTTTCAATATAAATTTTTGGGTTTTTTTTTGTTTTCATTTTGTATTTGGATCTATTTCTCATTGGGGTCAAATTTCATTTAGCTAAAATTTTAAGAGTCGTTATGACAGTGCCTCGCACTAGCTCGTATGATACTGTGGTTTTAAAAACGAAATGATTTCTTTTTAGAGGTAATTTTTTAAAAACATTTTTCATTCGTACTATAGGGGGTTATAAGCTTCCCCAACTGTTTTTGGGTGAATTAGGCTAGCAAAGTCCAATGAATTTTCTTCCTTAGAAATACCCTACCCATATAGGTACATTATAAATGCATTCATATCGTTGTCTTACAAGCTTTTACGTATCTCTAGCTATCAAGAAAAATACAAAATTTTAGGAAAAAGTAGGTAGTTTCCGTACATGCTTTAGATATGCATTTAGGTAAAAAGTAATTTCTTTCACTCTGATTTTCATTTTCCTCACGAAACTTTGGTTTTAATTTTAAATAAATAGAGCGTAACCACTTAATACAATTCCAATAATTATTCGTTTTATTTTCGTAAAATCAAAAAAAACACACACACACACATACAAAGTAAAATAAAATCAATGAAAAGATTCACCCAGAGGTAATGCATTAACTTTGGGTACATAGCACTATAAAAGTTTACCTCATCAAAGGTTGGTGAACTTTTTATCCACCCTTTACCTACTTTTGTTTACTTTTTAAATAGACGATAACAAACAATCCAGCTTCAAAGTTAACAAAAAATTAAGTTTAAAAAAGAAATAAGTTTAGCAGTGTAGGTAAGGTAGGTATGGTGAAGAAGGTTGACGAAGGGTTGACGAAGACGGTATTAGAGGAGTTATATGAAAAAAGCAGGGTGCTGAATTGATTTTTTATAAAAAGGATTGTGGTCTATTTTTATGGTAATTTTATTAGTTAAAGCCTTTCATGATAAAAGACATTTAAGGCTTGTTGTAGATATAATTAGGGTATATGAAAAGTTGAGAATACATTAACCTAATGACAGTAGTGTTTTTATTGACGTAAGCTTCACTATATAATTTGGTCAACATCAACATCTAACACGCTATTAACGAAAAGAGTTTTTCATGGCGTGTAATCGATTTTTATAAACAAGATAATCGGCTTTTAAAGACTTTGGATAAATTATTCGTGACGTGGGAATTAAGGTTATGAAATAATATAGACAACTTTAAGGAAAACAAAAGGTGATGTTTTTTTTTAATCAAGAACATCAGGAACATGCTTTGTAATAAATTCCATTTTTCAAAAAGTGAACATAATTTAAAACTTTTTTGAATTTAATAGCTATCCTTTAGCTAGTCAAAAAGCTTTCACAATCTCCATGGCTAAGGAAGATATGTTGTAAAATTGTATATTATATTATTGAAAGGCATATAAAGCAGAGACTCAGTCATTCTTCAAATAACCTCTCTGTATGACGAACAACAGAGTAGCCAGTAGGAATCTACCAATAATTCTCTCTAGATATTATTTATACCATATTTATTGAAGCTCAATCAAGCAACACCATGACCTTATATACACGTACATATAGTAATAGTTGGTAAATATAGAATGCAGTCGACACAAATTCAAAAACTAATAAATCCCATTTACTATAATTCCTCTATGACTCTGATGATAATGATGATTGAGGGAAAGGCGCACCTTCACGTTCCACATAACTGCCAGCTATACCATACGTATAAACAGAGTGCTGATTAAATTGTTGGAATCCTTCCAAATAAAAGCTGAAACTACAAAATTTTACCAAGGACATAACTTGCTTTGTGCAAATGCATATCTAACTATATATTCCCTGCATTGCATCAATATATATAATTTCCAATATCCGATATACGAGTATACATCAAGCAACAACACAAAACAAAGTCCATACACTTTAGAGTTGTACTGTAAAGCAACGCCATAAGAGTCTCGTGTACCTGTTCAGGTCGTGTTCGTTCACTGTTCGTGCTCAGTGTGCAGCCTCTTCAAAGTTATCCACAAATCAACCCCAAAAATATACCCATGTCAACTTAAGGCCTCTTAGTGTATACGAAGGTGATATAGACGGTAACCATGATGATGCTATAGGTACTAGACCGGTCCGGACCTTTGCCAACCGCACATGGTAGAAGTAAAATCTCAAAATCGATCAATTTATGCTCAAATTGCGAATGTGGAATCATCATTGCAAATGCACAATGCACTGCTATGCGACAAGTGGGAAGAATCAGAGTCATCAGAGGCAGAATCGGAATCGGAACTGCTGCAGTATCATCAGATGTGGAGATGGGATATGCATCCATGCACATTTCATATATGCACCTACCTGCTACGTTATATAGGCATATTCTACTGTGTGTTGTTTCTGGTTCGACAACCAGTTCCACCAAGCAGCAGCAACCATCAGCAACGTTAAGTATTCTCTGGGAGTAATTATAGGAGGCAGACAAGGCCAGCACCTTGAACCAAATCAAGAAGCATCAGCTAGATGTATTCCTCTTGAGAATACGAATACACTAGACCCTCCTCCCCTCACCCCCCCCCCCCCTTCAACAATCCAAATCCTTTGAGTTCAGGTATCCATTGGTAACGGTAGAGAGAGATGTGCATAATGTATGCAAAGCAAAATCAATTTCAGCGGAAGGTCGAACTAATCGTAAAAACAGAGTCCGGGTCAACTCGATAAAGACCTTGAGCCTTGTACCCAGAAACCAGAGTGTGCCCTATAGCAACCACATATGTGAAGCTAACAGTGATGTGCAATAATTTTTTAAAATGTCTCTTTTTTTAGAAATATTTTCTTAGAATTCACATGATGACAAATTTTAAATCCATCAAAATAAATCAAGTTGGTAATTAGACTTATTGGTTTTATTTTTTTCTAACGTGACGAAATAAGAAAATATGGAGTGTCAGAAGTGGAGGGGCGGAAGTGAAGGTTTTGAAGCATTTCTGTAGCAACATTATAATATTTAATTCTCTTTCTCCACTCTTAATATACAAGGATCCCAAAAAAAGTTATTGACCTTTCCCTCATTTTTGGATACCTATTTTGAAAATTGTTTCAGATTGTCTTAATATTGTTGCAATTATTTTACAATGGACATCTATGATTAAAATTTCAAAAGTTGAACTGTTTTATGGATTTTGGGATTAAAGGATTCTAGATTTTGGGAATCTGACCTCAGCACGTTGAGAGTACCAACCAGTCATAACTTATCTGCACTAAGAGTACCTCCTTAACCTGAAGGCTCTTCCGAGTTTTCCTTTCGACTGGGCAATTATCAAAAAAGTGAAAAATGTTCTCTTGTTTTTTTTTTTTTTTTTTTTTTTCAACGAGTGACAATGGCTGAAGTAAGTTGAGAGGCTGTAGTCGAGTTTTGCGTAGTAGCTAGTATAATTGCATTACTCTTGCAACAAACAAGTACCTTCTTTTGACATCAAGTAGTAAAACTTATACGATTGTAATAGAGTTCCGCTTACTTTTCTTGAGCAAGATAAGCAGTTCGTTAGGGTATACTTATTTTACTCTAACTTTCAAAGTAGTCTCCAGGAAAATTAGATAAAAAAATGTCCTTACTTCGACGCTGAATTTTGGTGGAGAGCTTCATTTTGTTCTCCCAAACATTTCTTGAAAAGTACCCTAAATTATGAGTGCAGCTTAAAGTTTAGAGTGGGGGTAAAGGGGGTGCTAAAATGCACTTTTTTTAAATTACTCGAAAGGTGTAGGTTCTTTTAAAAAAAAGATTTACGTACACATTGTAGCTCATGAAATTCTACATACAAAATAGTAAAATACTTTTTTTTTTACAATTTATAGAATTAGAGAAAAACGGTCGAAAAAATTTTGGTGCAGTACATTTAGTCAAAAAACGGAGTATGAGAGGATAATAATTACAATTTTGGAAGGGGAAATTTAGTTTGGAAAAATATTATTCTATTAATGAATTCTTTTTGTGAATGAATTACTATTTTTCTATTAATAAACCAAGTTTTAGGAGTCGTACCGGAAAGGAAATGCCGCCATCTTGAAAATGTTGAGTTTTCTTATTTGTTTTGTAATAACAGCTGAGAAGTTTATTTTTTCGTAAAATTGTCTATCGAAGTAGATATTTCTGGACAACCAGTAGAGAATTTTAAATATATTGGGAGAATTGTCTCTTCTGATATAATAAGCCAAATTGGGAAAATAAAGGCTGCGTTCGGAAAACTTTCCAAAAAATATGGAAAAACAAGTCAATTAGCTTAAAGTGCAAGCTACACTGTTCCACTCCAATGTTCTTTATGGTTGGATCCTTATGTGTATAGAGCAATGATTGGAAGTTAACACCCGCTGTCACTAGGAAGCTGTAAACGCTCATGAATATATGTGTAATGTCTGAGAAACATCTTGATGAACTGCATATATGCGAACAGATCAGGAACAGTGCTATCGGAATGGCTACTGTAGTAGCATTTGGCTCCTTTACTCTGGATAGGACGACTGTACTACCCATGTCTCAAAAAAGGCTCCTCAAGTCCCCGCATGAAAAATTTAATGAAAAACGTATTTTCCAGTTTGAAAATATTTTTCATCTCTGTTAAACTTCAAAATGTCATATTTTCATTTGTGATTTATTTTATGAAATATCTAGAATTAAATACTACGTTTCCATCGGCCACTAAACCGAGATTTAGCAAGATTTACACATATCTCCTTGAAATCTCGAAGATTAATCATACAATTTATTGTAATCTCCCAAATGAAGATTTCAAATAAATTTCATTCAAAAGTTCTTGGAGGCATTAGTTTGTCAAATAAAACAAATTTTTTTTTGGAGAATAATTGTAGAACCGACCCATTTAAAAGACATTTGCTTCTATCGGCATATGGAAATGTAAACAAAAACTACCTTATTCACTTCCACTTCATATCAAAAAAATGAAACACCACTTGAATGTTATGTCATAATCCTCTTTTTGATATTTTTGGGCAGTGGAAACACCAAATAAATCTCTACCTAAATCTTGGTTTAGTAGAAGGTGAAAACATAGTATAAGAATCTCCCAAACCAACGTGAAATCGGCACGGAACATTCACCAACGGCAATTTTTGTTGTTATTTAGCATTTCCTATTTATCATTTTTGTTATCATTGTGAATGATTCACCCTACAGAGCGAATGTTCCGTCCCGCTTCCGCGTTGGTTTGGGAGAGCTTTTAAACGAGGCTCCCCAACTTCCCAAAATGCTCCCCAAATTTTATGAAAAGTGCTACTCTCGGAATTTGTGAAACGACAGCACTGATCAGGAACCTATTGACTCTACCGTACGAAAACGTAATTGGCAGTGGATTGGACATGTGTACACTTCGAAAAAATCCATTGCGGGTCAAGCGTTGCAATGGAACGCTCTCACACAGAGAGGCAGACCTGTGGGCCATCCTAGAAGTCCTTTGCCAGGAACGATCGTTCCTGGTATGACCGTCAGTCAAAGCTCATTGTATTTTGTATGACTTCAAACATAAATAATTAAATTTTATATTTTAAACTATTCTACTCGCGGTCACGGGTAAGTCCGTTAAAATAAAAAAAAAATAATATTAAATAAAAATAAATAATTAAAGTTTATAAACTGGAATAACTGGCAATATTTGGCAAGCATACCGGCCAGCAGAATAATTGGAACTTGCGTGCTGAATGAGCTGTTGAATTCTCTTCCACCCAGCTTATTGTATCAGGAATATTCTAAACATTTAGAAAAGTGGCTTTTGCCAAATCACAAAAGAAAAACCGTGCAAATACAAACAAAAAATAACAGCGCTTATCGTTTGAATATTGATTTATAGTTGCGAGCTCATCCACAAATCCAATGGCAAAAGCACTTTCAGTTCTTCTCGAATCATCCAATTTTTTGAGCCACTTTTCTTGTTTTTCTTTCCGTAAAATCACTTTTCGAAATATTACAAACGTTAAGAAAGAAAGTAGCCAAATGAATATGGACATTCTCCAGTTATGCGCTAAGCAACAAACAAAATTGAATTTTGTATTCATAAAGAAAATAGATGAATTGACCACATCACCATCTATCGGCCAATTAAAAAGCGGCATAAGTCCACTAATCGTGGAAAGACAAAAATATACTAAGTTGGGTCAAAAAAATCAGTAAAATATAAAAAAAAGTCCCTATTCGCCCCACTATTCTGCTGTTTTGTCGACCATTTGACAAAACAATTAATTTGTGCTTACTCGTTTTTCTAGGTGGTTAAATCCATTATAATTGTTTAACCTTTTTTGTCACTCAACCAAAGCATAATACGTGTGTTATTTTATTTTTTGGCAACAAACTAACATATTTTCAATAGGTCGTACAGTAATTTAACTCCACAAATTAAAAGAGAATTGTGTTAAGAACTCAACCACCATCGTCATCTACATCCAGTAAAATTTTTTTTAATTTCTTTTTCGTCACGAAATCAATATTATGTATGTTGTGAATTTGAGTCTTCATTTTTAAACTTGAGTTAAGGTCCAACTTTAATTTTCTTTTTTTCTAAACCACCCCAGTATTGACACAAACAACACACAAAATTGATCATCTAAATCGGTTAAGTGGTTCTAGAGTTTATGCGATACTAAAGCCACTTTTCCGTGTTTTTTAGGGTCGTATGGTATCATATGTATCGATGGTTCTTCCTTTTATTGTATACGCCACATAGGAACACAACACACGGGACAAGTGTGGTTCTACGGACATTAAATACATTGTAGCGTTAGCGACACCATGACTGTACAACACAACACACGGAACGTGTGGTTCCGTATTAACACAATACATGGCAATTTCTTTTTATTTATCAAAAAAAGTTGGTAAAAAAAATCAGTAAGAAAATGTTTGAATTTTTTGCACAGCGTCGTTGCAAAATGTACATTTTTACCCAAAATGAGAGTGTGGAATGCACCTATATACAGAGTGTCCCTTAATTCGTCAAGAGTATTTTAGGGTATGATTCTGGGGTATATTCGAAGAAAAAAATTGTTCTACAGTAAGGGTCTATCTCCAATTTTGATATCATTTATCGGGAATTTAAGAAAAGTCTTTCTTTGGGGTACCCTGATCCATGTTATCAGTAATTGCGCCGTAAGTACTTACGACAGAAACTTCGTTTAGGTCTTTATTTTGAGAACAAATACCAGCCTTTGTAATTGCGTTGAAATAAATTTGACATCTTTTCTAAGTCTTAAGATATTTAGTTTTTAGCCTGTTCCATTTTTCCTGCCCATGCTAATTTTTTTGACTTTGGGGTCAATTTTCTCCAAAAAATGTGTAATCAATATGATGTTTTAATAATTTTTTTTAATGTACGTAACAATAGTTAAAATAAAATTCAGAAATAAGTTTGCCGAAAAACCCATAGATTTTATGATAATTTAAAAAAACAGCGGCAGGTAAAATTAAAAAAAAAATGTTTTTTTAGCTTTAAGCTCGAAAAGCTATGAATAAAAATTATGTGTGTGGTTTTAGATAATTTTTTAAGTATGTTTTTTACTAAAACAGTTATAACGGGTGCTTTTTGAGATTCCTTGGGTAGAAAAAATGCTAATTTTAGTAGCAACTGAAGTTGAATTCTACAAACTATCTGCAGTTGTTGCAAAATGATTTATCAGAATTATTGAACGACATTCCGTAGGTTCAACTAGCCTCATCTTATTCATAACTTGATGGTGCTTCCACCCACTTTGCTCGAGAGGTTTAAAATTGACAAGATGAAGAGTAAGCGGTAAACGTTGAATAGGAAACAGTAAGAGCAGTTCTATGGCCTTCAAGATCACCTGACCCTACAATATTGGATGTTCTTGAATGGGGAAGAACGAAATAAATCATTTATTTAACAAAAACATCAACTTAAAGTGAATAAGAAGAGCGCATGCTCAAAGCGTCCTCAGAAGTGAGGCAGCAGCAAGGATCATTATAGTCAAAGAGCCCACAGCAGATTTGGCGTACGAAAATGCACCGAAAAAAATTATATGAGTCGAAAGGTGTATTAAGGCTGATAAAAGAAATGCAAGTCTGGCAGTCCCTGGTGGCGGTTGTAAGGTCTTAATTTTGATGCCATTAGATTCAGAATTGAAAAATACTCCCAAATCATGTATCATATGTCCAAATTGTATCAACATAATTTTTTAATTTCCATAAGTCATACCTCCCCCTTTCCCCCTCCAAAAAGCACCCGTGAGATACAGATATTTTTATGGACTCTATTGATTCTTTATTTTTTTGGTTAATCCGACATTCCTACCAAGTTTCAAAAATGTAAGAATTTTTTTCGGCATTTTTGTCCTGTTTTAACTGGTTGCTGAAATAATAATTTAGCCGGATTTGTCTTATTTTTATGAAAAAGCTGGTTCATTTACTTTTTAATATCTTAAAAAGTAAAAGTCTTAAAACCATCCGGTTTTCAGTTTTTGACTGCAAATTAATAAGGACGTTGAATTTTGGAAACAAAAATAGTACTTTACTACGTGAAATTTTGCGAAAAAAATATTTTTTACCATTTTTTTAATTTTTTTTTTTCAAAATTTTGAGTTCAAACATTAATATTTCAAAAACTGAAAGAACTTTATTTAAAAAGGAAATAAAAGAAAGGACTTCTGGCCTTTCATTAAAATATAACAGGGCATTGTACATGCTACCGTTGTTTTTTAATAATTTTTTTCTGTTTTAAGTCAATTTTTTAGAAAATTGCCCCTCCCACCTTACAGCCGGCACCAGGGACTGCCAGACTTGCATTTCTTTTATCAGCCTTAATACACCTTTCGACTCATATAATTTTTTTTCGGTTCATTTTCGTACGCCAAATCTGATGTGTGCTCTTGGTCTATTAATATCAATATCATTGAAATACGAAAACGGGCTCTAGAATGCATACAAAATCAAAGAGGACTCATTTGAACACCTGTTATAACTGTTTATAACACATAAAATACAAATTATCGATAACCACACATATCATTTTTTATTTATAGATTTTTTTTAATTTTACCTGCCGCTGTTTTTCCAAATTATCATAAAATCTATGGGTTTTTCGGCAAACTTGTTACTGACTTTTATTTTAAGTATTGTTACGTACATTCAAAAAAATTATTAAAACATCATGTTGATGACGCAATTTTTGGAGAAAATTGACCCCAAAGTCAAAAAAATTAGCATGGGCAAGAAAAATAAAACGGACTAAGAACTGGATATTTTAATTTGGAAGGTTTTTGCGACCTATAGTGCAGAAGCAGATGTGTTTCGCTCTGACAACAACAATTGAGCTCTTCAGTAAGAATTGTTGTTGCCTTTCTTAGACACATTATATAATTTGCAGCACATCAGTGCAGCTTATTTTATAAATACGTCGGTAGCCATCGACTAAAACATGTGTCTAAGAAAGGCAACAACAATTCTTACTGAAGAGCTCAATTGTTGTTGTCAGAGCGAAACACATCTGCTTCTGCACTATAGGTTGCAAAAACCTTCCAAATTAAAATATTAATAAAAGTGCACTTAACAAAAAACAAAAACAATTTTATATTGTTATTGTTTATCTTCTTCTTAAAAACTGGATATCTTAAGACTGAGATAAGGTATCAAATTTATTTAAACGCAATTACAAAGGGTGGTATTCCTTCTCAAAACAAAGGCCTAAACGAAATTTCTATCGTAAATACTTACGTCGCAATTACCGGTAACATGGATCAGGTTACCCCAAAGTAAGACTTTTGTTAAATTCCCGATAAATGATATCAAAATTGGAGATAGGCCCTAACTGTAAAACAATTTTTTTCTTAGAATATATTCCAGAATCATATCCTTAAATACTCTTCACGAATTAAGGGACACCCTGTATATAGTCCATTAAACGAACACACTTACTATCGTCTGAATGTGAGTTACAATTACTTGTACTTTAGTTTTGTCCTACAAAGCAAGGACGAAATAAAACTAATGCATTTCAATAATTCACATTTAAAAGTACGAGAAACACTATAGACGCAAAATTTAACTGTATCTATGTATGTCCTTTCGCTAAGCATCCTTCTGGTGAAGTGCTTAATTTTTACGTTTTACGATTAACTTTTTTTTCTATTTTTATTAATTGTGTCTTTAATTAGAAATCTTCGTCAACTTAACTTCTGTCAGATTGTCAACGAACCTTAAGTCATACTCTTGTTTTCATTAGGTAGCGTAGGAGTAGGTATATATTTTGAATAATTGCAAATTAATAACATTCGAGAAATTATCTGGGTCAATGTCGTGTCAAAGTCCTTGATTATGATTATGTTTGTTGTGTGGGTGCTGCTATACCGCCATCAAGTTAAGTTACTCAACCAACAACAACAACTGATGTGATTTGTGTCTACAAAACAAACCAAAGCGATACGATGCCACAATTAATCATAATCTCGCCGTTTCCATCATCGTTGTAAGCTTTGTGTTTATCGTTGTAGTCGTCATCGTCATCATGAGTGTGTCAAAGGAGACGCTTTGCCATCAAACCATTGTCAACCCCTCCCCCCCCCCAGCTCCCACATATACACCTGTACTTCCATATTGGAATTGTATCGCTTAATCATATCAGATATCTTCTATTTACCCTGCACTGCCACAGCCGCACCCCCATCTCCTCCACCAACGACCGACGACGACGAGCGACGACCAACAGCATCATCATCATCTGGGAGGAAAAATGGAATTTCTGAAGCAATTGACCTGACAACATTTTTGTGCTGAGTTAGCAATCGTGATGAAAGATTATTATTATAAGGTAGGTAGGCATTGCTAATAGAATGGGGCAAGGGCAGGGGAATCGCACACCAATTGCTTTTTTTTTTTCTATTTATTTGCAACAATTCCTCGTAGCACCAGATGCTGACACAAACACTTAATCTACACACATACGGCGCGGCTGCGGCACCCACAGTAGGTTTTGTTATAACATAGGGAATTTGGGTTGAACATTGATGATGGTAATGAAATCACAGCACATCAGAATATTATGAAGCCGAGATTTTTGAAAGACTTTGCCAATAAATGTCAAGTTCATATTCTATACAAAGTTGTTATGCAATAATAGTTTGGTATATTGCGGATTGATTGAGTTTGGGTAAATAATTTTTGGAATTTGGGTGGGGTAGCCGGGTAGCTATTATTATTAATCCATGGCATGTTCTGAGGTGGTACAGTATTTCTTAAAATCTATATTGATTGACTGAGTTGGTCTTCTTAAAGGTATGTAATTTCATTTTAGGTACTGAAGGTTAAACTCATTTTGATATTAAATACAAATTCTTAATCTTAATTTAATGGAATTTAATATGAGAATAACATTTCAAGAAATGTATACCAATTATCAGGGTTTTCGAAAACAGTTAGGGAGAAGGAATATCCTCTCGAGCTCGGCTTTTTGAAAGTTTATTTTAAACATCATGTTTGGAAAAAAAATATTAGCAAATCAGATCACGTTACGATCTAAGCTCAATATGAGTTCATTATAATTTGAGAATAATATAATGAGAATTTGAGACATAATTTCATAGATTAAATTCTCAATGCAAAAATCATCAACGGACAAAATAATGTCAGAAAGTTTTTTGAGCTTGAAGTTAGAGAACCAACAGTCAGAGTATTCAATTTTTGTCGAAACAAATGTTTATGTTCATATAGCTTCCGAAGTATAGCCTTTAGAAAAGTCAACAGCCTGAATAAAATAAATCAAGTCTTTGATTTTTTTTAGCTCAAAAAAAAGGTATGGAGAATTCCCAATAATTGTAACAGGCCATTAACAGATTAAATGACTGATTGTTTCCTTTTTATAATGCTGATGTGCACATTTGAGGCTGTAGGCATTATTGTGAAATGCTGCCCCTCTTTGTCGCATTCTTTCATATCGGCCAATGTCCTATCCAGCAGATGATTCCAGACGCATGGCCTGGCCATGTCTGCCGGGTTCTGCAAATAAGGTAATTTGTTTGGGTTTTATGAGAGATGTGCCAAATCTTTCTATATTTTATTCTTCTAGTCATATATAAGGCTTTTCTCCCCTTCCCCTCTCAAAATTACAAAAAAATGTTTTCAATGATGATTTCCCATCATAACTATAATAATTGGTGCTCGTACACATAAGCTTTCCAGGTCATCTCGGCATTTCAACACCATATTAGAAGAACGATAGCCAAATCAATGGTTTTAATAGCGTGAGGCTTTCAGTACTAAGTAGGTACGTTTTTGGTCAGTATCTTGTTTGTGCATTTTGCAACACTTTTCTGACAATGCACAATTTTGGATAATTCTGGAAAACAGTTACCAATGACTTGCGAAATTGATCAAAGACTTAAATATTCGTAGGAGGTTTTAGTATAGCCGGAGGCGGGCAAAGTACTCCACCTTCACGTAGTGCGGCTAATAAAAGAATATCTATACTTCTAACACTTGAAAGAAACTGAATTTTAAGTGTCAAAATATTGACAAAAATCACAACCCATGGATTAGGCCTGTAGGGGAAGCCATGTAAGAAAAACGGCGCCCTGCATTCCACCTCAAAGGTGGTGTGGAAATAAATGCACAAAAACTACAAACTTTCCTCATCTCGATGTCTCGTAAACTAATGGCCAACTTAAATGTTGTAAAGAACTTAGTTTGTACTAATTCACGTAACCTTTGTCATATTTATGTTTGAATGTTTGTATTCTTTATCATACAATACTTTTAACGTCATTTTAAACAATATTATTTATTTTTTTATTAAACAAATTTCGAAATTTGAACATTTATTGAGTCGCAATATATTGCAACTGATGTGCTATATGTACAAAAATGTGATAATATTTCCTCTAGGGAGTATTAAAATCTGCCAAAAACAGTATAGAATATTTCCGAAAAAAATCGTCATTTAAGAGTAAAGAACAAAAACCGGAATTTTTGACTTGTGGTAGTTTTTTTTAAATGATGATAACATAAAAGTTATGGCTTCAAGAAAAAAAGCTGTTAATGCATGCTTAGCTTATATAAAGTTACATAATGTATAATTTAGTTTACATAATTTTTCGATTAAGCTTACAGTTTAAAAGATATATGCGAAAAACCGTTTTTTTTTGCTAGTTGACACTATTGAAGTAGCAATTATCTTGCGACTTATGACTCGTATAGAAAAAAGTGTAATTTTGTTTAAGAAAATATTATGGTCTTTAAGCTGACTTTAAGATTTTTTTGCTTTAAGAGTTAAAAGAAATTTGAACTTTGTGTCAAAATTTTTCAAGAGAAAACGGTTGTTTCTAAGAAAAGAAATAATATTTTCTTATTTGGGGTCACATAACTTACAAACTTTGCATTCCGATTTTTTCAAAAATTTGATCCGTTTAGGAGTTAAACGTGAAAAACGGGAATTTTCGATATTTTACTTTTTTTGAAATTTCGATATCTTCTTAACGGTGACTCTTTGGAAAAACTTGTTTAACATTTTTTATGGCAGATAATGTGATCTACACAGTTTGTATGAAATAGTTTTTGATAGTATTTACCATTTCAGAGTTATAAGCGAAAAACTTATGTTTTCGACATTGAACCTTGAATACAATTTTTTCTTTAAATGGGATCTTTGGGAACTTTTGACAATATAATTATAATGTTATTTTGAACGTCCATACATATTTTCATCTTATTGGGAATTTATGCAAGGTCAATGTCTAATTTCACCGGACTATATGTATATGCAAAAGATTCAAGTGGGTTATTAGAACTCCTACCCAAACATCAGAATTATACTCGAATTATACTCGAGTTTTGACGAATAAAGCCTTTTGTAAAATACAGCCAGATTAGAAGAGGAGACGAATTTCTTGCAACACCGAAGAAACCCTAAACCTTAGCAACATTTTTGGTGATGTCGAAAATGCGATCGTTCCACAGAAGGTGTGCTAGGAGTTTCAGATAGGAGATAATTTATGAATATGTGGAAGGGAGTTGGAGATATAACGGAGCCCTGAGGCATGCCAGCATTTGTTTCAGATTTAAGACCTAAACAACTTGCGTTGAGAAGTCTGCAAGGTAATTGCTAATCTATCGTAGAAGAGACTTTCATCGATACCAAATTCACACATTTTCGATATGAGAGCTTAATGCCAAACTCTATCAAATGCTTTAGAAATATCAAGTCAAATAATCTTATAAAAACGATGTAATGATTTTTTCCACAGCTGGGTGACATATTGTCACGATAAACGTTCTGCTGGTCATTAAGAAGCTTTCGTTCTTCAAGATATTTCCTGAGCGGTAAATTGATCAGCGTTTCCAAGACCTTGGGAAGCAGGAACGTTAGGGCAGTAATTAGTTGATAGTTTTAGGGTAAAGAAGGTACGCCTTTTTTAAGGATCGACTGAAAATTTTGTTTTCAATCCTTTCGGTAAGAGACGAGAAGTATAGGATAGATGGAAAAGCGTAAGGAGTTTTTGAGTTTTACCAGCGTTGAGAAATACCTCTTCAAAACAATGTAAGGAATACTATACGTGCCAGGGCCGAAGTGTCCATTGGGGCAACCGCGGCAATGCCTAGGGGCCACCGGCCAGTAGCACAAAATGTTAAACAATTAAAACCGGCTCTAAATGACTTTTAAAATGGGAGTCGGCCCTAAAAACTCTTTGTCGACAAATTTTAAACGACATAAAAACAAAAAAAAACTTCTTAAACAATACTTTTACCACTTGAAAATAAGTTTATAACAATAAAAAAACGTATAGGTTGGTAAATTGGCTCACTAGCAGTCCAGGTATACTAGGTCCATTTCTGCCACTCTCATAATGCAAATTCCGCGTTCAAGATCGTATCCATCAAAGCGATTTGAATAGATTTGTGTTGTAATTCCTTCTGAAAAAAGCTATTGCAACAACAAATTAATGTATCTGAACATTTTTGAATAGGCTGACACCGACACGGATAGGTTTCTGAACCCAAGGAATGTCAATGGGAAATGTATGTTTTAAAAAATCCACGCAATTAACACAGCAAATCTCTTCAATTTTATTTACACCTATAAAAACGGATCAAATTTAACTGGGATGAAATTTAACCAAAATTTTAACGCAATTGACACACGGCCTTAATTACATTATTTTGTGTCCATCTAAATTAAATTAATAAATAAACCCACCCACTTGCTGAGCACACTCGTGGGGTGGCAGCCATTTTATTGCTGCCCGTTGCAATTTCATCGTTTCGAACATCGTCATAGTTTCCTTTATATCGGTTGTCGTCACCCGTGGTCTTAATTTAATTCGTCTTTCGTTTGTTAATTATAATCTTGATTGTCGCGTAGAAAAATTGCAACAAAGCTCTAAATAATATCGTGGATGTAGATATCCCTATAAATGCTTATATTATTCAGTTTGTTTGATGACAACAATTAAGTTAGTAAGTTAGTCACCAATGATCGTCAGCCTTCGACCACAAAACTGCTTTAGTATGTTATTCAATCGCTTTCCTCTATACCCATAGAATATAATCCAACATTGAATGTTCATTTATAACAAAAGCCGGACTCTCAACCGCTGGGGTTTTCCACAAAATGCCCCCAATTTACAAAGTCAACGAAAAGATCTTTGCACAAAACTGTGTGAACCTATTTCATAACATCATTGCGACTATACTGACTGAGTCACTGTATAAATACAAAAAAAGACAAGTTTCTTTAATGGCACATTAACTAACTCAGTCTTTTGTGAAAGCGATGACCATACAGACCATAAAATGTGACCGACCATTTGTGGCATTGCGCAATATCATCTCATACTACTAAGAATTGTGATTAGTATGCAAAGTAGATACAATAAAGCTTTGGTGAAAATGTTTACTTTTATTCTATAAAGATAACAGTAAAAGAAAAAACAACACAAAAACGTATAAGAATAAATAAAACAGTGATATACACCTGGGGTATTATGATTCCATTTTCAGAACAATACCTACCCTGGGAAAGGCAGAATAATATAAAATCACTGATTAAATATGCAACCAAATCCAAGTTGGTCTTGGTATAGCTTCATATCCAAGTAGAATATACGTGCGTGCTATATCGCACTCTCTGTCACAAACACCCACATGAACAAATATGTGTATACAAAAAAATACAACAATAACAACGGTTTCTATAAAATAAAGTAAAAATATTTATTTACAAACCGAAAACCCGAATTTCAATTTTTTGTTGTTGTTTTGTTATATTTTTCTTTTTTTTTTATTTTTATTTTGGTTCTGTGTTTCACTCTTTAACAACCTTCAACTTTCATTTAACCTGCGTTGTTCGACTGCTTTTGGCTTGGCCCCGACCCCCACGCTAAACAAGAGCGTTTCTGGCTATAATCTCTACGCCTTAGCTCACGTCAAGGGAAGGCATCATGAGAGGTAGGTACGGAAACATAATAAGCTCTGCTGCTTGTCAAATTGACAGCCAAGCACCACACTGGCTTCATTTTCTGCATAGGTATATTTGTATCTGTATATTTTTGTGCGTATATAAAATGGTTGTATCAGTGGAAATGGAAATTTCACGCGCAATCAATTTGACGTCAACAAATGGAAGTACCTACTATACGGGTATGTTATATAGGTACAGAAGTACGAGTGTGTATAGATGGTAGTGTTTATGGCAAAGCTGAAGCTCTGACAGGATAGCAGACGAGGAAAATTCAAAATCCAAATCCATGAAATCGAATTAAGTGAGCTTTTGTGTTTAGCCACCTAAAGAGGTTTTATTTTGCCTTCGCCTAGAAAGACTGTCGAATCTAGGTATGAGAATATTGGGTCGGGATAGGGAATTCAGAGGGATGTCTACATTTTATCTACACAACTGTCTTTTGTAAGTGAAGAAGATTTGATGCAAAAATACGGGCTTGAGGCGGATATACCACCAGAAAGTGAGAGAGATACGATATGACAAGTTATCTAGCAAAGACAACAACAGCACAAAAAAGACAGAACACAACTTAAACCAGCTGGATTTACACTTCTTATTCTGTCGCATTCAGCAGAAAATATTTTGACATAGCATTGGGAAATGTTTTATGGTAGGTAAGGTATCGCAGTATCATTCAGCTACCGAAGGCCATCTGGTGTTAACGACTTTTATCTATATTATAGCCATTGAAGTTTTATTGCTAACAAGCACCATAATGGTTGATTCTTGGTGTTAAAGTATCAATAAAACGATATATGCACCTCTATGTGTACCTATTTTAATCTAATATCGGTACGATATATCGACGAACAACGATGTTTTGTTTTATGAGGTTCTTCGATCGTTTACTTACTTTAGGGGTTATCTTCTATACTTTCAAAGCAAACGTGTGGGTTATTAAATAAGCAATTATAGGATTTTTATTTGTTTTCTTTTAAACCAAATAATAAGAGGAAGAAGGAAGATAAAAGCATCAATAGGTAATGTTGTTATTATCTTATGTTCTTAAAGGAACAAAAATCAGCCCTAGATGTCTATACCGATGGGACAGTCTTCTAGCATTTTCTAAGCGGAAGTTCACGCAATAGGGAAATGTGCAGATCGAAATCTTGAAAGAAAATACAGAAGTCAACACATTGCCATTATGTCGGACAGCCAAGCTGCACTCAAAGCACTGAGCTCATACACCATGAGTTCTGAATTGGTGTGGGAATGTGTAAGCAGGTTAAATGAACTTGGCAAGAACAACAATGTCACTCTTCATTGGGTACCTGGCCACGTTGAAGAAGCGGACTCCTTAGCAAAAACAGGTGCAATGTCTCCCTTAACTGGGCCCGAGCCCTAGGGGAATAGGAGAAAACGTGTTTAAAAATAATGTCAAAGAAGAAAAGGAGACCATTAAATCTCCCAGGGCTGAGACAGGCTAGACTATTACTTGGGAACTATAACCAAGAACTGCATCAGCTTAAGTAGGAACAATCTAAGAAAAATAACAGGTCTCCTCACTGGACACTTCAAACTAAAACGACCCAGCCGTTGTCGTTCGCGCTTCACCGCGATCTATGAACTTAAAAGAACTCCACAAATATTGTTTAAACTCCAAATAAAAATTGAAACGTCATCAGCACCCGCATCATCTATCAAAACTAGCCGAACGCTTTTGTCCGACAATCTTCGTGAGTTCGAGTCAAGTGTTTTTTCCAAATTCAAGAAACCACCTGGGACGTCACCAGGTGGATGAGGGTGATTTACGATATGATTTGGGGTAAGAGTTGTAAGAAGATGACCCTGATCCAACTCCATCAGTATGCGTCGAACAGCGAAGAAAAGTTCGCAAGATGCAACTAAAGTGGCATAAAGGCAACCCTGACGTGGACCTACTCACTTGATATCTAATTTGGAAAAGAATCAGGAGAAAGGTACCGCATGAAAGGAAGAAGGCGGAGCTTTAAAATAAAAGATCAGATTTAGTCACTTTATTAGTACATCGGTTCCTATTAGAAAGTTCGGTAAAGCCAAGTTCGCCTACACCTTACATAAACATTATTTATCATATCAGAAATTTCAAAACCAGAAAAAAAAGGTGCTTTTTGTGGCAGTTTACTAAAGATAGAATTAAAGTCGAAAAGTCGGTTATCGATTTTGCAGAGTTTATAAGTAAGATATTTTCTAAATGAAATTTCAATTTTTGATCATTTACTATTGTGTTTTTATAATTTCATGTCTTTTTAAATAAGTAATAAAAATTTATAATTTTTAATACTAAAAGTATTTCTCTTTTCTCTTTTCAGATAACCGTGGTCTATTTTTAAAAGGTAAAAGCTTTAAATATTCTTTATAAACAATTCTTTTATATAAAGACGTAGTAGTCCGTAGCGTAATGGTTAGTGCGTTCAGCTGTCACGCTGGAGGTCTGGGATCGCTTCCCAGCCTCGTCCACATAAAAACTAAAAAGTTTTTTTAAGGGCTACTGCCTCTTCTGAGGAATTGAAAAATCCTCCAAGAGTATCACTTGTCACGAATAAGTGCTTCTCGTCTAGCCGTTCGGATTCGGCATAAAATTGTAGGTCCCTTCCATTCCTGTCGACAGGCGCACACATGAATGGTTGCGAGTTGTTGGTCACTAGGCTAGGTTCTTCACGAGCTGTTCTGCCACCCGATTTATTTTATTTTTTTATTATATTTATAAAGACAAAACAATTATTTTGTTCCTTCGCGCATAACTCATAAATTAATTAACTGATATACATGAAACAAATTTTATAATATTCGTTATGTCTGTGAAATGGTTGTAGGCTACTTTTTATTACTTAATTTGTTTAAATTTTCAAAATATTATCGTTTTTTAATTTTTGTCACCTTTTTTCTAAGAGTTTGCCCTAAATATTCACTCATACTCTCAAAACGGTTTCATGTTTTGAAAAAATAAGAATTTCTTGATAAAATCAACATTCGTACGAAAATTTTAAGATCTATATCTTTTCTTAATTATACAAATATACAAAGCTGAGGAATAGGGTAAGGGCGGGACTATGACACCCATTTTTCGTTTTTCTTACAACTTTAAAGTAAAAAGGATACTCATTTCAAACATAGATTTATATAATCTGTAGCTAATTTATAAACCAAAAAAATGGATAACTAGGGAATTTGACAATGCAAAACATACTTTTTTTCAATAATAAAATACATTACGGTTGTTGTTTATATACGTTAAATGCAATGGGACTTGACAAATTGTGCACTTCATGCACTTGAAAGCTGCAAAAAAAAACTGTTCTAAAATTAAAACCAAAAATTTGTTAGAATCAGGAAGGGTTGATATGGCACCAGAGTAAATGTACTGAGTTTGGGGGGTGCCATATCACCCTTTGGAAATTGTCACTGTTATTCGAAATGAAAATAACATTTACGTATGTGAAGTTATAGTGGTAAAAAGAAACAAACAGACACGATTCACTCTTTGTTTTTCCATGAAAACGAAGACCTGATACCGAATACTTTCGCTTCTACACTAAGTTTACGAAAACACAAATAAATAATCTTACAAAAAAATCACAACTTTTTTGGATTTTCGATTGTAGTTTAAACATTCAACAAGCTTCTTGGATTTCAACTGCACCCGTTAGAAACTTGTGTGAAACCATTGAGTTTATACGCATAGAAGAACCACGTCAGAGTTAAGATATCACGAATGTAGGTGGCGCCCTTACTTGCACCTGGAACAAGAACCAGTGATAATCAATACTGGAACCATTTACTCCCTAAGGTAGACTATTTCCTCACTGTTTCCACAAATAGTCTACCTTAAGGTGGAAATAGTCTATCTTAAGGAGCAAATGGTTCTTGTATTGATTATCACTGGTTCTTGTTCTAGGTGCAAATAAGGGCGCCACCTAGATTGGTGATATCTTAAATCTGACGTGGTTCCTTTATGTGTATAAACTCAATGGTGAAACTTAGATTCTAAAGTCATTCTTAAAAAAAAAAAAGTCATTAGGTGGAAAATATTGAAAGGGTGCCATATCCCCCGTGGTGCCATATTACCCGACTTTACCCTTAACTTTTGAAAGTTATCAATTTTTCTAAATTATTTCTATCGAGGAATGCTATTCAAGAGCAATCAACGGGTAGCTAGCTGCTTTGTTTTTTCGTTATTTTTGTTTTGTTCTCTTCTTCCGCAATCTGAATTCATGCCTGCTGCTGGTTGAACACAATAGTGTAGTTGTAGAAAGGTACAAAAATAGTATAGCCATAGCGCCACAATGTAAAGCTGTCATTGTATCAAGAAAGGCAAGCAAAGAAGTGTGTGTGTGTGAACTACCCAGCGGTAGAATGGCAGCTGCACCGTCCACTTTTCAGTTGATTCCTTTGATGAAATTAACTTGGGCGTGTGCTAGGCGGAAAGCAGATGCTGAAAATCCGATGAAAATTCACCAACGAAATCACTTCTTCGTTGGAAGTTGTTTATTCACCGACCTAGATGATGAAAAACATGGTGGTAGCATAATCTGTTAATTCACTACCTAAATGTATGTGGTTTACACATCAGTTTAATGTTTTCGATGAAAATGGTAATGAAAGTTCAATTATCAAATCACAAGATAAGTGGTAGTTGTTTATTCAGCAATTAGTTAATTCAATATGAAAAATGTGAAGAAAGTTAAATAAATGTGAATTCATTAATCTGTTGTGTATGTGTTGTGAATTTGTAATTGGTTTAAAATATAGAATTAAAATTTTAAATTTAATTAAAGTGAAATCGTTAGGTTAGTGGTTGTTGGTTAATCACCACTTCACTTATGCGAAGTGGTGATTAACCAACAACTTGAAATATTTTGAGACAATCTGAGATTGCCTCATTTTAATGGAAATTAACAAGTCCTGTTATAATATTTACTGTCAGTGGACAATGTCAACACAGAGAACACAACAAAAATCAACTTCTATCAAAACACACAATGGCGATGCACACTTTACAAAGCATATGAGTGGACATATACCCCGTTTACATGAAGTATTCGAGCGAGCTTCAAGCTCGCTTGGCCCCTTTGTATACCTGCGTTGACTTAAAATGAGCTTCAACCGACTCGATTCCACTTCAGGAGCGGAGTCGAGTCGAAATTGTTGGTAAAACACCTGGGTCGAAGAGTCGGTCTTGAGGATGTGTCTACCACAGTGTTTTTGCACATGTGCGAGTAAAATTATTTATTTGTTTTAATACCTATGTGAAGTATGTAATAAAATTCATTAAATTTGAACTGTTTTTGTGTGAAATAAATATATTGTTGCCATTCCATTAAATGTAATCTCAACACGATATCAACTCAACTTCAAATGGGGCTCTCAACTCACGTGACGAAACACCTGGGGTGGAATCGCGTAAGGCAATAGTTGATTTTTGATCATTAAAATAAATGATTTTGCTTCACGTAAGGTGATTATCAAATTGACTATCACTTTTTTGCTATGGTTTGTGGGTGACAGCTATTTAGGTGTCACTTTCATACTTTTTGCTTAATATTTTTGAGAAAGATAAGTTGTGTTAGCTTAAGCTCCGCCATGAATCGATAGTTAAATAAAAAAAAGTAATCAAAGTTAAAATAAAATACCTATAAGTGAACAGTAATGTTTGTATATATACATATATAGGTACTCCAAAGCAAATTTTCTATGCGCGTCGAACAGAACGACATTACAAAAATTTACATTAATTTTAAACGAGTTTGGCATCGCACTATCCCTTAACATTTTACTTAAGTTAAAATCACCAACTCTTTATTTTATATTTTTAGTATCGTACTAAATCCATATGAGAAATTTTGAAAAATTTACTCCAGGTATAGGATGGACCCGAATGTTCCAGGTTCGAGTCCTGCTGGTACCCAACTTTTTTTTCTTTTTTTCATTTTTTTTTTTTTGTAAATAATGAAGTTAAAATGATAAAAACATAAATATCGGGGACTTATTTAAAGCACATGACGGTTTTCCATCGTAGTATAATTAATTTACAACGCATAATAACAATAATTGTGTTCACCAAATTCAAACCCTACAAATGTTCTGCTTTTTTAATATCACTTTACGCAGAACAAAGAAAAGTTGATAATCAAAATTGATTATCAAAACAGCGACAGTCAACTATCGCCCTAGCCGATTCCATACCTGGCTCGAAAATCCGACCCTAATCCAACTCGAGCTCTCGATTCTGTTTGTAAACGGGGTAATAGACGATGAACTGATGAACTTCTAAATGACTTTTCAACATCTTCTTCATCTCATAATTTTCCCTATCAAAAGCAATTTTTAATTCAACGAAAGAAAGGGTTCTTTTCTGCACACAAAACAAAAAGTGGGTTCAAATCTATGAACTGAGGAAACCTCGCATGACTCTTCACTCACTAAATCATTGCATGACGTTTCCTTTTATTATCTGGCTAGTGAATTGATTGAGGAATTCAGCTATAAAATTCATTGGGGACGATATTTCCCGCTGGGAAGGTAGGTATATGTTATGTAGAAAGAAAAGAGTGGCATTTAGTTATCAAATTATGAGTGTATTGTGTATCTCTTGTCATCGGCAATCGCCAGCGGCCCAGCGCGGCATTTGGTTCGAGTAAAAAACGTATTACTTGACTTCTAATGGCCGGATCATCAAGATTGAGATCTTAAAATGATGGGAAAAACTAAAAGAAAGAGGTACAATTAATTTGAAAGCAATTGAATGGTGTGTGGCGAAGGAAGGGTTTTCCGCGATGCAAGCGCCGCTCATGGATAGCGGCATTTGGGGTAGGTTTCGCTTTAATAACAAGAGACAGCATTGAGTTTTTGAATCATTAAATTCTACGCGATTTTTTATTCCCCATTGGACAGTGCTTTCGAGATCAGAATTTCTAAAAGAGTGTGATTAAGGTCAATTATTATTGATTGATGGTGTATTATTTAATAATTTTCATAATTTGTATTTGGTAACATCCTAACATACCTTCTAACTATACACACGTTGCTTATAAAAATCATCAATCAATTAATGTCCTAAAAACCCATTAGAGAAACATAAATAGCTACTATTCATCACGAAAAAATTTAACTCTATTTTAACCGCCTTAACACACTTCAAAGAAAATTTTCCACAAAACTAACCTTAATGGGAAATTATTTATGTGGGAATTGATAACATAACAAGCATAAATCCGCTCAGCGCATTGAATTGAAAGAATATCTTGAAAGCCTTTAAATATGAATTCATCTCTATCAAGCCATCGTCCTATTTTATGCATTTGAATTCACTCACCCTCTGCTAATGCGGCTGTGTATAGGAAAATTAAACCTTCAAAACATTGATATCTGCAACTCCAGTTCGTTCACCTCTAATCTGCCCGAAGCTATTACGACCAGCAAATAGAAGCTCTCAGTAAATTAACATGTACTTACCAAATCACATAGTGGTATATGTGGATGCCATCCAGTTGGGGCCATACAATAGATAGACCTCGATATGTGTGTGCGGTGTGTGCCCTTTTAGTTCATCCCGAATGCCTTAGCCCAAGCCATTGGCTATAAGAACACAAACAAATCGACCCATCAGCTCTATCAGCTAACCGATATACCAAAATAACCAAAAGCCTCTCTAAGCCCGGCCACATGACTCCTAACTAAGATTACAGAACACAAACCCTCAGTCCCGTTTGCAGTCAGTTTAGTGCTGCTGCAAAATGCAAAATGCAGACACATCCACACCTAGAGCCAGAGATGCAATGCCACATTGCCTTATTTGCCCCATTTGCATATATGGATCATGGTGTAGGATGTCTTTATTAAAAACCTGGATTTTGCCTCTTACCATCATCATCAATGAAGAACACCCTGCCCGGCTCTTTGTTCCATATTCGCATCTGTGGCATGTCCAGAAAACAGCCAACGGCTTTCACAATAACTGGCACGACCATAGTAGGTATAGCAACTAGTTAGTTTGGTTACCTCAGTACCTATGCTATCGATCGAGGACGACCAGCACAAGCACCATAACAACCAACGGCAGCAATTTGCTTGATTAAGTTCCAGGAACAGAGAAGAGTGTTCCAAACCTTCATATCAGAGGAGTTGCCCAGCAAACCTACTTGCAAGGGCGAATATTGTGCAGCAATTTATGGAGTAAAATGCGCATTGTAGCGAAGTCCTGTTGGCTATAGCGGTGGCGGGCTGGGCGTTAGAGGATATACTCTACTCAGGAGCTGATGCTGTTGACATGGTTTGTTTGGAATCGTTTTTTGTTTTGTTTGGTGCTTTCTAATTGTTGTTTTTGGTAGGTATCCTTTGTATCTGCATATAGAATACTAAGGAAGGAGTCGTATATGATCCTTCCAGGTTTATTAGGAATAGTTAGTAAAGGGATTTTCTAGCACTCTGTTTCTAACTATATTCGTATGGATGAGCTCTGTTCTGGTTATAGGTGTTAACTCACTATTTTTTCTAACAACATGGGAGACATCGTTTATCCTTGAGCTGTACTCGTAGCCCCAACACAAAAGAAAGGTACAAAGAAATAAACCAGCAAATCAAATTGAAATTGGAATTTTTGGTCTTTTTTTGATCAATCTTTTTTAGTTTTTTTTTTTCAATTAAATTTTGGTAGAGTTCTGAGAACTGATGAAAGTATTTTTTTTTTTTGTTGTCAAAGATTTTTAATTAACAGAGACTTTTTGAGAAGATTCGATTTATTTTTATTGTTTGGTTATGTGAAATTATTTTTGTTTTGTTTTGCTCTACTACTTGGGGAGTTAGACACATTTCTAAGTTAATTTCTTTTTTTTTCAAATCAAAGATCAAAGAATGCCTTTAAGTAATTCATTAAATTTCAATTGAGAAGAAAGATAAGAAAAGGAATTTCATACTGATTTTCTGTTGTGTCTAGACGTCATATAAAACATAAGGGTGACACTGACCAAATATTAAAAAAGAAATGGGCACGACTGGATCGCATAAGCTTTCTCTCGTAGCTTTCAACTTTAACGTAGCTTGAAGTTGACAATGTGCATATAAATGTTGGTTCCATTACATTATGATATCATTAGAATTTTTTTTTTAAACAAAGGATTAAAATAGCTAAAACAGATAGAGCTAAAAAAAAACAAGAGAAAGCCATCTGATTTGTTTGATAAATAAACGAAACAACCTTTCAACCATTGATCAAATTTTTGTCCTCAGCACTATTGCTAGGCGATTTATTGACAAAAAGAAGTGTTGGTACGTTTTCTTCGTCGACTTGATACAATCAATAGAAATTCCTTACTTTACAAGCTAGCAACAGTTGGACTATCGATCAAATTTATAAGAGTCTATGAGAAGCTTCTTCAAAATATGACCGCAGCTGTGCAGAACGGTACGAAAAAGTCAAGAGATTTTAAATGCCTAACAGGTGTCCCTCACGGATGTGTACTAAGTCCGCTTATATTTGCATTGTTTATTAACGATATCGAAACCCACATCCCAGGGGACATTATGTTTAGAGATGATGCTGTTAAAGTTTTGCTATACGCGGACGACTTGGTGATTCTATCAGATAACCCGCTAACTCTTCAGCTTCAAATCAATAAACTGAAACAGTTCTGCGATTTTTGGGATCTTCAGGTCTCGTAACAGATCTATCGGCTATGAATGAAATAGGACTCTGGATGGTGAAATCATTGAAGTTTTAAATGATTTTAAATATCTTGGGTATGTAATGACTTATAATCTGAATATTCACGCACATATTCAATCTAAAACATAGGTGGCGAAAGTTGCAGTAAATACCATGTTGTCGCACCTTTTTGCCTACAAATTTGTGGACCCAGTGTCAAAATTCAAAGTGTTCAATGCTACAGTGAATAATTGTCTATGCTATGGGAATGAAGTGTATGGATATGAACAGTTGGAAGAGATGGAAAACATGTAGAGATATGTTCCAGCGAATTTTCCAGTTACCGTCCAATAACCCTAACTATGCTATACATCTTGAGCAGACCTGTATATTTTAAGCTTAAGTACAAGTACAAGTACAATTCCTCGGTCCGTGTACTTAAAAATTTTAAGTAAGAGTACCGAGGAATTGTACTTGTACTTAAATTCCACAACGGAATTTAAAAAAAAATTGTATTTATTACTTTGGTAATTAAATACTGTACTTAAATACTTTTTCAAAAACTTTTAATTCCTTAAGTACTTTTAATTCCTTTTGTTTTTTTCTTTAATAAGTTTTTTTTACAAAAATTATAAGTACTAAAGGAATTAGAACTATTTAAAAAGTATTTAAGTACAGTATTTGATTACTTAAGTAATGAATCCAAATTTTTTAAATTTCTTTGTGGAATTTAAGTACAAGTACAATTCCTCGGTACTGGTACTTAAAGTTTTTTAAGTACAAGTACCGAGGAATTGTACTTGTACTTAAAAATTTAAAGTACCAAGGAATTGTACTTAAGTAGTAATTAAGTCACAATATATTTAATTAATTTACAGCTCAGATCATGAGTCAGGCATATCTCAGTCTGCTAAAGCAGACTATATTATCAGAGTTTTGAAGCGATCTGATGAAAATTTGCAAAAACGAGTTCTTCTAATTAGCTTCAGATGTGGTTATAGCCCAATCAAAAATTGGTATGATCTCGCTGTTTCTCATAATTATGCAATGTCACTGGCAGTCGACAATTAAGAATTATTGAAAAACACCTTGTACGAGTGTATATCTATTATAGATGACTCAATGTATCAAAATTGTCTCGACCGGGGGAGAGAATCAACATCCTGGAGTACATATAGGCAACTCAATACTCAACCACAAGCTAGGGGAAAACAATTATTTAGGAGAACTTACTTACTTAGGTCCTCGGACCTATTACGTCCGTGATGTTTCCCTTACGGGACATAGGGCCTCCACTACACCTACGCGCCATCGTGTACGATTTCTTGAAATATATTTCAGCTCTCTCCAACTTTTCCCCAGTCGTGCCGATTCCTGTTCGACCGTTCTTCGTCATGTTCTTCTAGGCCGGCCCACTTGTCTTCCCTCCTGTGAGAGCGGGTTCCACTGCATTGCTTGAGATGCAATGCACCGATCGCCTTTTCGAAGCGTATGGCCAATCCACTGCCACTTTGTTCTTCGTATAATGGAGTCTATGGGCTCCTGACCCGTTCTCGCTTGAAGTTCGGCATTGGAGATACGGTTGGGCCAGAAAATCCTCAAGATGTTTCTTAGACATCTATTAACGAAGGTTTGCAGCTTTCTAGTGACAGTTTCAGTGACTTTCCAAGTGCTGCAGCCGTAAAGCAGAACGGATTCAACATTGGAGTGGAACAGCCGTAGCTTGGTCTTTAAGCTAAAAGAGTTGTTTCTCCATATTTTGGACAGCATTCCGAACGCAGCCTTTGCTTTTCTGATTCGGCTGTTTACGTCCAGTTCAGTTCCGCCACCCGTAGAGACAATTCTCCCAAGATATTGGAAATCCTCTACCATCTCTACCGGTTGTCCAGAAATATTTACTTGGATTGATGAGGAAGTTCCAAGGCTGATCCTTTTAGTTTTTGCCGAGTTGATCTTAAGCCCTACGATTTCTGCTTCTCTCTCCACCCTTGTTGTCATTTGATGGAGATTCATGATCCTATGAGAGAGTAAGCATACGTCGTCCGCGTAGTCCAGATGTTTGAGGTGATATTGCAGAGTCCACTGAATTCCTCCATTTGCATTTGACAAAGCTGCGTGCAGTACGTCACTTCTCACCAACAGGAACAGTATTGGTGACAGTATACAGCCTTGCCTAACTCCAATTTGGATTTCAAACTCCTCTGACAGCCTACCTTTGTGCAAAACGTGACACTTGGATCCATCATATGTAGCCTTGATAATAGCAATCAATTTATCTGGGATGCCCCTCCTGCGCAAAGCAAGCCAAATAAACGCCTTTTCAAAATCGATGAACAGCAGGTGAAGTGGTGATCGATATTCAATTTAAGAGAAGAGTTCACAGTATCGGCAATGAGTTTGGTTTTTAAATAGGAACCGAAATGATTTATTTGAACTATAAGCCACATAGACCTCATTTAAACCATTTTTGTTCACTCTGTAACCTTGAACGGAACGAAGATATTATGCACTTTTTGGCACTATGTCCAATCCTGCAGGAAATCTGAAGGCTTTATATTTGTTCCAGTATTCTTTCGTTGGATGAATGTGTCAGTGTTCTAAACAGCGGTCATAGTTGAAAGCCTGTTATACGTTACGTTTCACATCCTAGAGCATTTCGAAATGAGTATTTGAATTTGTTTTGAGTAATGGTCAAATTTTATAATAATTTTTTTTTGTTTTAGCCAAACTAAAAGCTCATTATTTTCCGTTTTAACTAAACTCAAAGTCACACTTAAAAAAAAAAACATTGTTTTTAAATATATAATTTATTAAAAACCATATAAAATATAATTAATAACTTTAATATTCTTGAATATATGTATAGTTTCAAAAGTTTTTTGTTTTGACTAAACTAAGTCACAATATTTCAAAATGGTCACTTCTTTATTTGTATAAGTATGTAAATTAATTGTATTGTTCGATTATATAATTTTCTCTCCGTATTGCATTTACTTTTTAAAATTTATCCGGCAGACGGCTTATTAAGCCATGCTTTGTTAATCTTTTAATTAAAAATTGTGCCTTTTAAATATGAAAAAATAGAGATATTAATCTAATCTAATATAATCTAATAAATATGAATTTATGGAAAACAAATTTCAAAAATCTCTAGAGGGGTTTACTTAAATTTTTTTGTATACCTATTTAAAAATTCTTAAAAATTTTGAAAATGAAATTTTGTATGCCAACTTTTAGAATTAAATAAAATACAATTATACACAAAATATTCATTTACCCTTTTTTAAGAAACTAAATTTTCAAAAAAAAATTTAATATTTTTTTTTAAAAATCCAAAAATTATTTTTTCGAAAAATTTTATATGCAAAATTGTTAAAATTGCAAATGGCATTTTACATACAAAAAAAAAACTTGGTTGAAATCGGTATAGCCGTTAACGAGAAATTTGAAAACCAAAAAATCGATTCTATGACAGATACCGTTAATAACCGTTATAAATATTTTTTTTTTCTGACAAAATATTTATTGTAGTAATAATATTACCTCGTAGTTTTTTTTTTTAAATCGTTAGAGCCGTTTTCGAAATAAATCAGTTTTTGTAAATTGGTTGTATGGCAGTTGTTGAGCTAAACAAAATTCAATTTTCCCTCTAGGGAAACCAATTAACCTTAAGTATAAAGTTTGAAGAAAATCGCTTCAGTGGTTAAGGCTGCAGGTGGAGGTACAGACGGACTGACAGACCGATTTCAACCATTTTTTTCTTACCTAAAAGGTCCTTTACAAATTTAACAATTTTGCATATAAAAATTTCCGAAAAAATAATTTTTGGATTTTTCAAAAAATATTGAATCTTTTTTTGAAAATTTAATATCTTGAAAACGGGTTAACGAATTTATTTTTAATTCAATATAGCTTATAACGGCCTTAAGTCCATACAAATTTGTGTTTCGTCCCGGCGTTCTCACTTGGACTCTTCAGTTGACAGTGAGGGCCTTGTCAAGACGCAATTTTTATTAAGTTCAGTCCAGCTTACATCAATTTTACAGCGAAAATCAATTGTGAAAATATATCCAACCCAAATAGAATTTCTAATCAAGAATTGGTGGAAATTTTGTTACCCGTGGCCTGGCATTGTTTACATATGATTAGGGCTGGCCACGAGACGAGACTCTGCGAGACTTTTGTAAGTCTCGTATCGGTCTCGTTAAAATCGAAAATTTTCAGTCTCGTCTCGGTCTCGTGTTGGTCTCGTATAATTAAGTCTCGTCTCGGTCTCGTCTCCGAAAAATAAGATTTCCGAACAAAATGTTGATAATTGGAACGAAATATTTTCAATTATCGTTAACTTAAATTGGATTTTTGTATTTATTAGACTCACTGTAAATTTCGGTGTGTGAGCTTGTCGACAAGAATGGAAGGGACCTACAATTGTATGCCGAATCCGAGCGGCTAGACGAGAAGCACTTATTCATGACAGATACTCTTGGAGGATTTGTCAATTCCTCGCAAGAGGCAGTAGCCCTGAAAAAAAAAACTTTTTTAGTTTTTAGGTGGACGAGGCTGGAAAGTGAACCCAGACCTCCAGCGTGACAATCAAGCGCACTTACCATTAAGCTACGGGCTACAAAGTAGAAGACTTAGCATTATTTAATTGGACTTGTTGAATTATTGATTCAATATAGCTTTTAACGTCCTTTAGTCCATAATTTTGTGCAAAATTGTATTTTAATAAATACTAAAAGTTGGCATACCAAATTTAATTTTTTTATCTGTTCAAGAATTTTTATATATAGGTAAAAAATTCATTTTTAAGAAAACCGCTCTAACGGTTTTTAAATATTTATTTTTTTCATAAATTTATATTTATTAAACATATCAGATGGCATACATTGTTTTGAGCTGTATCTGTTTTAGCTATTAAAATAACAAATTTATGTTTTAAATAGTTTTTAAAACTTCTTTTTAATGATATAATAATGTTATGGAACCAATAATAGCACATTGTCAATTTCATGCTACGTTAAAGTTGTTAGCTACGAGAGCAAGTTTTGTGTGATCCAGTCATGCCCATTTTTTTTTTTGTTCTATTTCCCTCAGTGTATGTTTTCTTATAAAGTTTGATTGAATTATTTTTGTTAAATTTTGAAAACTATGAAAGAATCAAATATCATCAAGAGCTTCAAAAGGTCTTAACTTCAGGCCTTTAAAATTCTTAATCCTGATCGAAGCCTCTTGATTTTTCAACCGTCTATTAAAGAAAGCCCATACAAACAGGAAAATATTTACCAAACTATATTCTGTTCTATTTTATTCATTGAAAACTATAAATTTATTTTTTTTTTCAATTCGCCACTCACCTACCTACACTAAATTAAATTGATATTACAAACAATATTGCACACGACACAAAACAATAAAATTTCGTTTGCACAACAATAAATAAATTACCGTTTCCATGTAGTAGGTGCGTTTATAGTGTTGTGTAGTTGTTTTAATGACTAAAAAAAATATGTTAAATTAATTAAAATCATTTTCAATATTACAATAACGCAAAATTCAAATTAAGTAATTTAACAGTTCAATTAATTTAAAATTGCTATAAATTTTACGACTTCCGTATCATATTCCTACTTCCACTTAAAACTGTTCATTACTATATTTGTACACCTATAAATAACTTGAGGGTGTTATTGTGTATATTGAAATTATGCATACAAAAAGATTCTGTACACATTTTAAATTTATACAAAATATTATTAAAAAAAAAATTAAAATGCATGCATAGGTATCTGCATATTTGTACATACTTTCAAAGGTAAATTCATGCATATGTATGGTAAATTTGTATTGGTTAACAAATTACATTACAAATTCATTACATTCCGTGCAAAGGACAACACTTTTCCACCCTCTCCCTTATGAGGCTCCACCACTTTTTCTATAACCCCATCAAGCCGAAACCCCTATCAACCCTAGTGAGTACCTATGCGAATACAAAAGCTTTCAAAATTTCATCGCAGTGATTTTTCACACATCTAGCATATCAGGCTCATTATGTTGTGTTTATAGCTCTTTATATTGTTTTAACACGGAGACTAGTAAAAAAAATAAAGTAAAAAAAAAAAAAAATACCAAACTGTATAATCAATGCACGAGACTATCTACCTAAAAAAAACATATGAAAAATGTATGCACGCGTCCTTTATAAGAACATATTTATATTTCATGTTTTTGTTGAGTGGATAATATCCATAAATAATACAAAATCGTCAAATTTACATTTTAAATAATAATTACTCAGTGAGCGAGTATAAGTATACAGCACAGCACAAACCCACACAAAATAAAGGACTTCACATGAGCACATAATATAATATATGAGCTGATATGCAACTGGATAGGTACCTGAATATTTTTGTCCATAATAGGCAGTTATAATGATTTTTAAACATTTTCCTTTTTTTTTTGTTTACATAGGTGTATTATTTGTAGGTACAGGAGGATTTTTTTTTTTGTCTGTAGTCGGGTTGGTATATGTATTTATATGTATTCCTGAATAAATTGGGTACTTCCATCCGGTGAAAGTTGTTGATTTGCTTTGTTCAATCGGGACTTGATGTTGAAATTGGATTTTCAATTAGAAGAATTTTTTTCGGAACAAAAAAAAAAAAATGAATTGAAAAAAAAGGCAAGAAAAAATGCAGAAAAAGAGAGATTCATGATGAGAAAACAGACAAAGACTCATCGAACAGTCCAAAGAGTAAAGCTGGTAAGGTAATTTTGTTTAAAAAAAATTAAGTGGGTTTTTAGGAGAAACATTAGTAGGTACTTTTAGTTTTTTTTGGATACAAGTTACATTTAAAGTCGAAAATTAAATTAAATTGGGTGGCACAACGGCTTGTGAAAAACCAGGGCCTAGTATATAACAACTCGCAACCATATTCCTGTGTGCGTGTGTTGACAGTAGGGCTGGCCACGAGACGAGACTCTGCGAGACTTTTGTAAGTCTCGTCTCGGTCTCGTAAAAATGGAAAATTTTCAGTCTCGTCTCGGTCTCGTATAATTAAGTCTCGTCTCCAAAAAAATTCGATTTCCGGACAACCTGTTGATTATTAGAACGAAATATTTTCGATTATAGTTTGATTATGTGCGCAGAAGAAAATAAATATTTAACTGAAATTGGATTTTTTAACTTATAAGACTCTCTGTAAATTTCGGTCCAAATATACAGTCTCGTCTCGGTCTCGTCATACGAAACAACCGAGATAGATACCGAGTTTTTTCTCGTCTCATGGTCAGCCCTAGAAATCACCTGACAGCAAATTCATTGCGCCACCGAAACGTCATTTATAATTTCGTAAATCTTTCAATGTGCAATTCAAGGCTTCTAATACGCATTTTGAAGCCATTGTGTACTCGTTCCAGATGATAATCTTACATTCCTCCAAAGCTTTCGCCATCGCAGTGTTCTTTGAAGTGTTTCATGTAAATTCTTATTCCACTTACAGTTTAAATGGAAATTTCAATGCACGCCTTCGAACAATGGGCGAAGGTCAGACCTCATACGAATTGTGGCCAAAATTAGTGAAATGACAAATATTGTTCCAGTTTCAACTGACGCATCAAGAGAGAAAATGGCACCATTTTCGGTTATCGACTGCTTGCATCAATTCATGGTACAATTATTGATTTCGTTCCTGATTCACCATTGGCACATTTGTTGGAATTGGAACTGCATGACTCCATGCGACTCGAAAATGAAAAAAAAATAAATCGGGTAGCACAACGGCTCATGAAGAACCAGGGCCTAGTGACTAACAACTCGCAACCATTCCTGTAAGCGCCTTTCGACAGGAATGGAAGGGACCTACAATTGTATGCCGAATCCGAACGGCTAGACGAGAAGCACTTATTCGTGACAAGTGATACTCTTGGAGGACTTGTCAATTCCTCGCAACTCGAACGAAATCTATTTCTCGCTTCTCTGGAATTTCCAAATTTCCTGTAAATTTTCGGAAATATTCCTACATAGTGTTTTTCCTTATTTTTCCATCAAGCCCAAAATCGTTTAACGATCCGTCCTCCGGTTATGCGTGCACACACGGAATTCATTTTCTTTTATATATAGGGGCTAGATGCTTGGAGGATGCCAATGGCCCTCTCTTCCAGTTGTGCTGAGAATTAGACTTCGAACGAATTTTTGATAGGAGAGCCCGTTGCCAAAGTCTAACAAACGCTTTTGAAATATCGGGCTCAATAATCTTGTTTTCTTAAAAATGATGTAAAGATTGGTTCCACTCATCAGATCACCGGTGTATTGCTACGAACGACGCACGTACTGCCGGTCATTACGAACCTTTTGTACTTCGAGATATTTCTTGACATAGGATTTAATCAGTATTTCCATGACTTTGAAAAGAAGGGACGTTAGTGAAATTGGTCAATAGTTTGAGGGTGAATAAAAGGTACACTACTTTTTTAGGAACTGGCTGGACAAATACTCTTTTCCATCCAATTGAAAAGAGACAAGTAGAATATGACAGATTGAAAAGCCAATGCAGTGATTTTGAAAGCCTTGAAGAACACCTCTTCAGAACGATGCGAGGGAAGTCATCCGGGCCAAGGGATTTAGATATATCGAGATCTTTCAGAACTCTTGCAACTGCGGTTGAAGTTTTAGTAATGCCAAATGGTTCTGTTGGGAGTTTTTTTTTGTCTAACTGGATTCCGTTTCCATGAGAAATTTGCAGATATGATAACAGTCTAATGGCGATAATACACTTATAATGTAGATATTTATCAGTCAGAGGTAAGAAACAAGTGGAGAGTGTATGTGGATTGACCTGCAATCTCAGGGATTGGAGTTGGCTCGTCAATCAGCTAACTCAGCAAAGCCCTCAACATACCTACAGAATCTATTTGGAATGTTTTTGACTCTCACTGTGACTGTCTTCTTCACTTAGCATCAGTAAAGATTTTTAAGTCTTATTTCTTGGTATTGGTTGGCTGTTAAGGGCAATAATTGTACTACATCAGTCTCCGAATCGGTCCAGCAATGCTGGGATGAGCTTGCAAATCTGAACATTAACCTCAGTTTCAATCTTATCTGGGTTTTGCGTCCCAGTGAACGAGCTGGCCATGCCAGGACCAGCCCTCCATCACTTGCTTGTGGAAAGAGTCAACTTTCTGTTCGGAGTTATGAATATTCTCTCAATTTGTCTTACTGAATCAAACCGCAGGTGGACAGTTTAACTAACTGCATTATATTTAGGCAGATATGGCCAACCAATAGTAAAACCCCGAAAAATTGATGTGATACGCAGACCCATAAGCATGCGGCAAAACTAGGTATTCCTCACAATACTCATTGTCGTAGCTCTGTGAGCACCAGCAGGAAAAGGAAGCATTAATTCTTTTCCCCTGCAAATGCCTTGCTCTGACCAAAGCTAGACCATTCTCATTCGGAAGGGAAATTTTTGATGACATTGATGAATTTTCAGAAATAAAAGCAAAAGTCTTGATCTCTCTACTCACCACGACGAATCGGCTCTAGAAAAAAACTTCGGTTACCTCTGCACCATACTTTCCGTCGGATTTCTATGATCGCGTTCTATAGTGGAGTGAAGTTTTTAATGGGAGGTTCATGGTGCACAGCGACCGAATGATCATTCGATTGAATCAGGTGCTGCTACAGTGCCACTTATCAAGCTGCCTTGTTTGGCACAGGGGGATAGTTTAACTGCGGGTAAATCCGATTGAGTGAGTGATCCGCTTACTGATGATTCTGCTAAAGCAAATCACCATACCACAACCATAAAAATTTATTCAATCCTTTTCTAAATTCAAACCAATGTGGAAGATAACCGGAGGATATTCATTTCTACCTACCTAGATACCTTTGCTTCATTCATAAAACTATACAGAATTTCTAAGATTTAGTTTCCTGTCACTCCTATATCAATTGTGTCTTACAAAATCTTCTTGTTTTCCTTATCATCGAATCTTCATCTACTATATTTCCACATAGAAGAGTCATCACAGTGAAAATCGATCAAAGAAAATTCACTAAATCACTATTATGTATAAAGGTGCAAAGCAACTTTATCTCCTTAGACTACAAGCTTCGATTAGCAATAATACCAATCACAATATTCTGTTTCAGAGCAGAGGACGACGAAGCGATATAAAAAGAGGAAGGAACACGTTACCTGTTTGTGTAGTAAATTCCGAAAGAAGAAAATTTGAATGCGAGTTCCGTCGGTGACGTCTCGTCGACGACCGAGGTAAGGGGATGACACAGGGAAGCCAAAAATTACATTGGAAAAGTTTCGGTTTTGTTTTTTTTTTCATATCTGCGTTTTAGTATATTTATTTGATTTGGAAGATTTTTCTTTTGAACAAGGAAACTCCTACACGTCATCCAATTTGAGGGAAATTCATTTCGGAAGCATCAGGATGGTGGAGGGAGATATAAATTCGTGTACCACAAAAAGAAAATTTGTAACTGAGAAAACATTTTTTTTGTATATGTGTACAGTGTACACATTTCTTATACCAATTACATGTGGGGGGATGCATAAGTAAGATAAAACAGAAGTTTATTTTGTTGTGTTCGCTAAGAGGGTTGGGAGGGAGGGTAATGAAGAGAGAAATGGTATTGATTGTAGCTTGATGTTATTATTGAAGCTACTTTATTGAGATGTTTAAATGTAGATTTTAAATAAAGTTGAAATTTACAACTTCCTGGAAAAACAAAATTTCCGCCAGAAAGGAGTTCTTTTTGAAATTATTTTAATAAGTTCTTTTTAACTCCTTGGCTCAGATAGAATTTAAAATTTTGAATATATTCTAAGACCAACATTTTTATCAAACCAAAGCGAAATATTTCGCGTTCCATTATTACTTAGAGAGTTTATAACATTTGGGTTTGCCAAACCTTTCTTTTGACCAGAATTATGTCACGAATTGACTTTCCGAGACTTTGTATTCAGTGCTACCTGCTGAATTTGCACCTGGACTTTAAGTTAAGATAATAACAGTTACATATATTGCCTTCATGGAGATTGTGATTTTGGATCAGTTTGAGATTTCCTGAGATGAGAAGGTAAACGTAACTCGGTGTTTTCGCCTTCCCTATTTAAAGAGTACATTTCAGGAGAAACTAAAACTGGTAAAGTTATTAACTATCAACTACTCATTACCTTACTCACTACCTTATGATTACTTACTTACTTTAGATGGCGCTCACAGCCCAGGATGGGCTTCGGCCTCAACTAAAAAGCCTCTCCAGCCAGCTCTGTCCCTAGCTAGTCGCTTCCAGTTGCGCACACTGATTTGGTTGATGTCGTTCTCCACTTGTGCGTGCCAAGTATTATGGGTTCTTCCTCTGTTGCGTACACCATTGGGGTTGGATTCGTAGACTCGTCGGGCAGGTGCGTTGCTGTCCATACGCTTCACGTGTCCCAGCCATCTCAGCCGCTGTATTTTCAGCTTCTTCACCAGGTCAACGTTGCTGTATAGCTTGTATAGCTCGTCGTTGAATCTTCTCTTGCACTACTCCTTCGATACACACCGGACCGAAAATCACACGAAGAATCTTCCTCTTAAAGCACCCTAGCTGATTTTCATCTGATTTTTTCATTGTCCATGCTTCTGCCACATAGAGCAGGACCGCGGGATGATTATGGTATTGTATAAAGACTCCTTGGTTTTTTGAGAGAGGGCCTTACTACTTAAATGCCTTCTTAGACCGAAGAAACTGCGGTTCGAAAGAGTAATCCTTCGTTTGATCTCTGAACTGATGTCACCTTGCATGATGAAGGTTGCATGATAACGCGTCGCCTTGCCTCAGACCTTTCTCAATATCAAATTATTCGGTGGTGTTCTTACCGATTTTGACGGATCAGCGAGATTTCTTCATCGTCATCCTGCACAAACGGACGTGTTTGGCAGGGATGCCGAGATATGACATGGCTCTGTATGATTCGTCCCTTTTCACGCTATCATACGCGACTTTAAAATCGATAAAGAGGTGGTGTGTATCGATCTGGAGTTCCCGGGTTTTTTCTAAAATCTATCGGAGTGTGAAAATTTGATCGACGGTTGACTTGCCGGGCCCAAAACCACACTGATAGGGACCGATCAGATCGTTGACAAAAGTTTTAAAGCGCCACACAGGATAGCCAACCTGATTTTATAAGCAACGTTTAGGAGACTTATTCCTCTGTAGTTGGTGCATTTCAGAGCATCTCCTACTTTTTTATGGATGGGGATGGGTTCCATTCATCGGGCGGTCTTTCACCCGACCAAATTTTGTGTATGAGCTGATTTATATGCTCCTAACCAATTCATCTCCCGCTTATTTAAATTGTTCGGCACCAGCAGCCTTGTACGACTTATGTTTGGATATCACCAGCCGCACTTCGGTTAGGTCGGGTGGAGGGAACTGTTGGCCATCATTCAAGTTGAATGGAGTGTTCTGCCTCTTAGCGGTATCTTGGCTGTCTTCGCCGTTAAGCACATCTCGGCAGGCATCCGTCCTAGCTTTGTACCCTTGGGTGGATCGTTTCACCCTTTGATAATATTTTCGAACATCACCCCTGCTGCTACAACCCACAATAGATTCAACCGCCCGCTTCTCGAACGAACTCCCTCTTTTTCCTCCTGAGAAGTCCAACAGCAGCGCAGCGTTCCTCTTTTCTTTCCATCCCGCAGAGCTCCCGGGCTACTCTCTCAGCAGCTCTTGTTTGAGTCCGCAGCATTGCGTGGTTGTCCTCTTCCGTTTGTTAAAAGGAAATAATTATTTTAAAATAACCAATCCCATTACATCTTCCAGCCTATATATGGCATCAGTTTAACGACGTTACCTACTACTCCAAGAGATTAAAAGAGTAGTAGTAGTTGAATTGAGCTTAAGCTTAATAGATTAATTTTCTATAAACTAATTAAAAAAAAATCTTCTTCAGAGAGTAAAACTAAATTAAAATCATAAACAAAACAAATGTGACTTCTGACTGACATTTCTCAATTAGCAATTTACTTGTTAGCAAATCGAAAAACAAGGTTTAAAATTTTGAAAGTTAGTAAATTGCTAAATATTTAGAAAATAACTTACTAGTAAATTGCTAAGCCCTTAACAAAAGGTTGTTTAAAAATTTTGCGCCACTGTTTTTAACAAGATTTTTCAAAAATGACTAATTTCAAAAATAAAAACAAAAGAAAAACACTAAAAACTTAATCAAAAAATAAATTAAAGACGTGCTGGGGTTTTACTCAGAAACTGCCCCTACCAGATATGATGCTGGAAGTCTCATTTTTAATTAAAGCAACGCGCTTACAAAATGAACGCCACACATAATTACCTACCGTCCATGTATATTTTATAGCCATCACCGAAACAATCTCAACAAATCATATACATATATGGTTCCACCATATAACAATGTCGAAATAACACCAACAAACCCAACATAAACCTCATGTTTTTTAATCGAATCGCCAGAGAACAATAATCAGAATTTTCATTTGCATATCCAAGAACAATTTTTTTTTATATTTTTATACTTATATAACTTGCTTGGGACTGAATATGGACGTCGTGCAAAAATAAGTCCTGGCAAGACCACCCGGCCGGCCGGCGATGGTCAGCTGAGTGCGTCATCGTTGTCCAATGTCCTTTTTATGTATGCACATTATGTGGAGTCGGTGTGTCCCCATCATACTTATATGCCTTTCAATCCTCTCCCCCTTCCCTAGAGTCCATTCACAACACACAATAAGCGAGTGCAAACAACAAATTAATATCCATAAAATGAGCACAATCCAAAAACCAAACAATGGAACCTCATCACACATAATATTCAACCATTCTTTCACGACCAAACTCAAACCCCAACTCAACCTTGGCATGAGTTCTCTTCTTCTGCCATCACCGCAAGTGGCCGTCGTTTTGTCGAAAAAAACAAAACACCACCCGGGAAACAGAAACAGAATAATATGTTCACAATGAAAAGAGATTCCTACTGCAGAGATTCCAACTGCTGTTCCTGAGGGGGGGGGAGCAATATATATTGCGAAATGAATGAACTAAGGACTTTATGTGCCTTTTTGCATGGTTTGGTTATGGCAAGGAATAAATGGCGCCCGAGATGGTATCGAAATTACTCCAGGGCGACTTACTTGTTTTTTTTTGCGACAGATTTAATTGAAGGCAAAACTCTAACTGGAGCATTACCACATAATAATTATGGAGTGCACTATGATTTTGTTTTTTTTTTTTTGTTCACATAGCGAGAAACAGAAACAACAATCGGCTTTATAAGCAAGAAAGGACATACCCTCGCGCATGATTAACACTAGAATGCACAAACCACACAAGATATACGGCAGAGCGAGGGGGGCTGCACGGTGCAGTATGCAACGCGGCCCATTCAACTCACCATACGACTTGGCTTGCATTTATTCTGCTGAAGATGATGGCTGGGAACTCATCCTCCTAGAGAGACAAAAGGATCCTGATGATGATGATGGTGAACTAAAATTGTCATAGCCTCTAGGTGCTGTGAGAAAAACTTCCTTCTTCCCGGGTTTTGCAATTTTCATAATAAAAATATTTTTTGTTCTTTTTTTTCATTTCGTTTTGTTTCGTTAAGTTTTTTCTAAGAAAAACAAAACCAGACGAAACTTTTGAGAGAAGCTTCCTTAGCTCTAGCTGTTTCTGCAGTAGCAAGGTTCTTCCTGTGGCCCTCTACCGATCCAAAGCGAAATCAAAAACGCCCTTATTTCGGGACAGCCGAAAAGAATAGAAGAACAAAAAAAAAAAATCAAAAACCAACAGGACATAAAGACAATGTCTTTGTTCGTTGGGTTTTCTTTTCGAGCGCGCCGAGTATATGCGGTAGCGGTTTGCTAATTTCTGCCGGAGCCAGTTTTCCGAACTCAAGTCAAAGTGGAGCCGACATCGCCAACTTTTAGCTGATAATAATATTTTGGTTTTGTTCCTTCTTTTTTTTTCTGTCTTGCCCTCCTTACAGACATTTTTGGCATCAAATCATACACTCGTATAGTTAAAAAAGTTCTTTGTCCCCTTTATCGACTGGCGATGCTCGGTGCTAAGCCAAATGAACTTTGTTGGGCTTTAATCCTACAAAATTGTGACGTCCTTTTATTTTAACCATCGCATATTCTCTAACTCCAAGAGTAAAGTTTTACGAGCAAAACCAAACGGGCTGTTACAAAAGATTCGTTTGTTTGATCATAAATGATTTCCGTTTTCGTCGCTCGTCCTCCTAAAGGACTATAAAGATTCAATTCTCATACTCATTTGGGGTGGTTTTAATATTTTCTACAGTATGTCTTCTTCCTATGGAATCATTGAGATTGAGAAATTCCTTCCCTCAATTTCGTTAATTTGGTTTCATTTCTAGTTGAGGAACGGGGGGGAATGATAAATTTTCGAATGACTATTTAGTGCAAAAATGGAGAGACTGGAAATGGCTGCAAGGCAAGGACATAGTCAATATCAACAGGGATAGAATATGTAGTAACGGCTTAGTGGGCTCTTCATACCTATGGCAATTGAATGACAAAGCTGGTGGGTGACTTTTGTGGTTGGATGTCAGACCAGAAAAATAATTTAAAAATGGTGGATTTAAGCATCAGTTATTTTTATAACGGAGGCATTTAGTCTAGTAGTCGTAGCGTAATGGTTAGTGCGTTCGACTGTCACGCAGAAGGTCTGGTATCGCTTCCCAGCCTCGTCCATCTAAAAAACTAAAAAGTTTTTTTTCAGGGCTACTGCCTCTTGCGAGGAATTGACAAATCCTCCTAGAGTATCACTTGTCACGAATAAGTGCTTCTCGTCTAGCCGTTCGGATTCGGCATAAAATTGTAGGTCCCTTCCATTCCTGTCGAAAGGCGCACACAGAAATGGTTGCGAGTTGTTAGTCACTAGGCCCTGGTTCTTCATGAGCCGTTGTGCCACCCGATTTATAGGCATTTAGTCTACATATGTGTGTTTAACTGTGTTTTTTTTTATTTTTGCTCCCTTCATTGATAATAACCATCATCTCGACATGAAGGACACTCTATAGAAGAAGAAAAGTCCTCATGCATGTATTATTCCAGCCGTCATTTTTTATTTTCCATATACGAAATGAGACCTAGGTACTGGTGGACCATCATCAGACGAAAGCTTCTGCATATATTAGTAGAGCAGGATATAAGCCTCTCTCTTCACAGTTAGTATGCAATGCATAGGTATAGGGATTAAACAAAATTTTTTCCTTCATCGTTCTTATACCAAGTAGGTCTACGAGTATGTTGAAAAAGGGGAGTTATATTCTCATCCTGTATGTACCGTTCCCACTTTATTCTTGAACTATTCAAACAGTTATTTCCATACGAGTATTGTAATGATGTCCGCCATTAAATGGTGTGCTAAATGAAAATTTTCACTCATGCATGAAAACGATCGGAAAACTTTAATGCAACAAAAAAAAAAATATAAACGAGAAAAAAAAAACACGGAAACGATGAATAAAAGGAAAAAATTAAAATGGGGTGGGTGAAGAGCTAGAGTAAAAGAGATTTTCATCTTGAAACTTTAGTTAGAAATTCACTGATAGAAAAGAACTATGTATTACTACCACTAAAGAACTGCCGTGATGAGTTTCAAAAGGACCAAGGCAAGGCCGTAGCCAGTATTTCGGGGAGGTATGATTTTCAAAAAAAAAAATTAGTATTTTAATTTTTACTCTTGCTTCTTTAGTTTAACTCGCTATCAGTAAGTTAGGCTTCTAAAAATTGGCGCAAAATTTTAGTAGATTTAGTACGATCTTAAGTCATTTTTAGTATGATACTAGGTTAAAATTTGTATTTTGCTAAATTTATACGAGTTTAGCTTCGTACTTTCTCCTAACATTTTCATTTTGCTTAAGTTAAAATAATCAAAAGGCTATTTAATTTTTTTATTAACGTACTAAATCCATGACACTTTGACGTTTGACGTAATTGTCCAAATCAGGAAATTTTGTGATGTTTTGTACAAGCTATCGCTATTTTGGACGTGTTCATTTTGGGCAAAATATTGTTATTAAAACTGAAAAGTAAAAGAAATGTTTTGCAAATTGCCAACCAATAAATTAGTTTTCCTAACTTAGTTGCTCTCGAGTTGCCTTCTTATAGACTTTGCTGTGCAAAAAAACCCAGACGGCCTTGGACCAAGGTGGTTTATAATTACGGCTGTTCGTTTAATCTGAATTTCTGTGATCTTCTGCGCATTTTAGTGCCAAGTTCTCTCAGTTTCTTTTTTTTATATGAACTTGACAGGGCTTCGGACTCAAAATCACAGAAAATCACAAAAACTCAAAACGAAGAAACAGACCTAATAAGACGGGGGTCAATTATTCACGCTCTGTGAAGGTGTGAAGTAAATGATTCACGCTCAGTGAGTATCAAAATCAAAATATCAAAATTATATTGTTTTTTTTTTTAAGTTTTACAATTTATTTCATATTTTGAGCTCATCTAGAATTGGATTTTATAAGTGTGAGGTTTTGAAAAATGTACCACTTCACAGTTTGAGAATTGACCCCCTTTCGATATGAACACTTCCAGAAACAATATTATAATAAATCCATTCTTACTTTGCCTACCTACCTCTTATTGCAAAAAAAAATTGTTTGTCGAAAACTCAACGTCTTAAGCTTTGACATCAATAGTCTGTAATTATCGCAGCAATAAAATTCGTTGAGAAACGTTGAACAAATATAAAAATGTATCTCACATTTTATCGCATTAAGCGGGTTCCTGTAACTTTGGTATTCGATAATTTTATCGAAAGTCAAACACATTGAAATAAAACATTGGAAGTACAAATACTTTTCTAATATCTGAAATTAATTTATTTTTCAAAAAAAATACGCTTTAATTTATGTACATTTGAAAATTGTGAAATTTCCGAATAGAACTGAATTGACTCAATCACCTTTTTGGTCTTAAAATTGGAACATTGGAAGTACATATACTTTTCTAATATCTGAAATTAATTTATTTTTCAAAAAAAATACGCTTTAATTTATGTACATTTGAAAATTGTGAAATTTCCGAATAGAACTGAATTGACTCAATCACCTTTTTGGTCTTAATTTTATTGTAACTTTGTTATAATTTGTATACCAAAATGAAAACATTATTTCAATACCTCAATCTTAAATATTTGACCATGCTAAGTTATAATTTCTTGCAGTTAACCCAAACTATGCTCATTCGCATGATAAAATTAAAAAAAAAAAATGGATTTACTTTGAATTCAAATATCTTTGCAACCAGACCTCGAAGAATGTTCTAGCTACAAGTTTTCCAAAGACACTTCTTAAAAAAACCCGATGGTTTTCAAGAAAATAAAAAACAAACTAATGGTGTTCCACTAGTGGTACCGAAAAATAACCAATTAAATTACAATTAAAAACACTTCCTTGATCAATTAGGTTAGTAGGTCTATCTAATTGGTTTCGTGGTCAAAACGAAAATTCGATGTTTAAATCAAAACTAAATTATGATGATGGAGAGGTCTGAACAAATGATTTTCTTTAAGACGCGCGCCGCCGGCCATCGCGTCAGTCTGCTTGTCTGTTCGTCTGTTCGTCTGTGCGTCTTTAAGAACTTTGAGCTAGAATCTAAACCGTTAGACGGATTTACTCAAACTAAGTTCGAAGTATTTGAATGTGATTCCATAGAGCGGAAACTCAATTTTTATTTTAGCTCATCTAGAACGCGTAGAGTTTTATCAAGCTTTCTCGAAAATGGCTCTAACGATTTTGATTAAAATTCGTACATAATCTCTTTCTCTTAAGCAGTTTTAATAGTAGTGCATACCACATTCTTATGAAAAAACTCGAATAATTGAAATAAAGTTATGGAGTTTTTTGAAAAAATTGCCTTTTTTTATACGCATATCTCGTCAATCGGTTGGTTGATTTTATCATTTTTTGTTTCAACTTTTATACTAGGATAAGTGATATAAAAAAAAATATTATCAAAGCATTAATCTCCGGGAATGTCTACATCACTGTTGGAAAAAGGCTTACTATTGTACTGAATTCAGTACTATTTGATTTTCTCAGTACGTAAGTATACATCTTTGCCAATTTCAGTACTATTTTGAATTGTTTGTACAAAATTTATTTGTTCCTTTAGATAATTTTCTCTTATCTTCACCAGAAATAGTTGCACAAATCTGTACATAGTTTTGGGGAAAGTAAGATTATTGCGCTTGATATTTCAAACGAATTTGATATAGAGTTTGGCATCAAGCTCTTTTATCGAAAATGCGTACATTTGGCATCGATGAATATCTTCTTCCTTGGATTTGAACTTATTTCACGGTTTTAAGTCTGATATCTACAAAATAAATGCCGGTGTGCCCCAGGGCACCGTTTTGTCTCCCACACTCTTCCTTATATTCATAAATGATCTTTTATCTAAAACTTGTAATCCATTAAATTGTTTTTCTGACAACAGTACACTCAGAATTTCGTACTCGTTTCTAGATTCACATACATGTCCTTCGGATTTGGAACTTCAACGGCAGCGTATGGTAAGCTCATTAAAATCTGATCTCGACAGTATTATCCAATGCGGAATCAAAAACCGTGTAGAATTAATAGCCCCAGACAAAATGTTACAAAAATAAATTCTGAAATACAAACAAATTAGACAGTATTTTCTTTTCTCAATTCAACCGTAATACTCGCGCTTCTAGGAACGCCCATCAGTTTAGCCCAACTTCGGACGTACTGTTAAGTACAGAGATTCTTTCTTTAGTCGCAACACGAATGTGGAATGCTCTACCCAGCCCAATTTTCAACTCCCATTATGATCTTCAGATATTCAACACCAATGTGCATCGGTATCTCCTTTCAAATCACCTCCTTCCTACCTAATCACTCGTGCTGTGTATATCATTTTAAGCGTAGTCTAGTCAAAACCTCTCAGAGGTCCATTTTTTCAGTGCAGTGTTAAAGTTAAACTCGAGTTAACTGAACAAATTTGGTGAGTTAACTCAGGATTAACTCAACAAAAGTTTTTGATATTTTGTCTCCTGTGCTTATTAAAGGCTTAACTACATAGACCAACTTTTGACAAAAAGTACAAAAGTGAGAAATGGATATCTATGGTGAAGACACCTGCTTGCAAAAAAAAAAATTTAAAATTGTGTATGATGGCTTTATTTATATGTGTGAACAATTTTCGTATTTTTTTTTTTTCGCAAGCAGGTTTCTTCAGTGAACATTTTAAATTCTCACTTTTGTACATTTGGCAAAAAGTAGGTATATGTAGTTCAGCCTTTTAAAAAAATAGCCTTTCTTCATCAATGAAAAAACTGCTTCTTGACGTAACTGTAGTCAGATATCTTTCTAGAGTTAACTAACAGCTTTATTCTGACAACCTCACTAATGCCTCAGAAGTCACAATCACCGCATAACTCGGTGAACTCGCCGCATAAAAACTTAAAAATTATGATCTGCTCATTGGCAGGTTTCTTATCAGGGCTTCCACAGAACACGAAATTGTGACAGCCTTATACAAAAACAAACTCACAAAAAATTGTGACCCTTGAGCCTCGCGACGGCGACGAGGACTGTAACTCGGGTTTAAATCAACCTTTATTCCTATTAAAATAAAATAAATAAATTGGGTGGCGCAACGGCTCGTGAAGAACCAGGGCCTAGTGACTAACAACTCGCTCATTTCTGTGTGTGCGTGTTGACAGGAATGGAAGGGACCTACAATTTAATGCCGAATCCGAACGGCTAGACAAGAAGCACTTATTTATGACAAGTGATGCTCTTGGAGGATTTGTAAATTCCTCGCAAGAGGCAGTAGCCCTGAAAAATAACTTTTAAGTTTTTTTAGGTGGACGAGGCTGGGAAGTGAACTCAGACCAGCGTCTGACACTCCATCGCACTAACCATTACGCTATGGGCTACTTATTTATTCCTATTATTGTTACCTTAATGTTTTTTATAACAAATGAATGTTTTCTGTTTTTTGTTCTTGTTAATAAATAAATTTTGTTTTTCAATTTTCGTGCTTATTTACTTTAATCAATTTAAAAGAGCCCAGTACTATTTGGTCTTTTTTAGTACTATTTTGTTTCAGCATTCAGTACAATCGAAAAAAGTCGATTTCCAACACTGGTCTACATTCTGCTATGAGAGCGAGCTCGTGCGATCAAGTCGTGCATATTTTTTGTATTAATTTCTTTCGAACTGTATTTGAGAAAAATGGTATTTTCCTTTTTGGCTAGACAAAATTGTATGGTAGGTGGTAGGTACATCGTTATTTTTGATCCCAAAAGAATACTAAAAAACGTGTGGGAATATGCACCAAAAAATATCTCGTTTAATTGTTTCAATTAAATTTGAGTCTTGTTGGCTGAACTTCTTTATTTATTATCTCATTTGATCAAAATTTCAAAATCACTTTTTTACAAATCCATAACTTGCCATTACTTCCTATGTGCGCATCGCAAGTTAACAAAATTCAATACGATTTCAGTAACAAAAATTACCAACCTATACTTCTAAAGAAAATTATTAAAACTACATGACAGAAAGAGTCTTCAAAACTCGGTTTGTGTAAATCTATAAAGTAGATAGATAGATTTTCCACATAATTTTCCTCCAAACACTTTTTTGCATAACTAATATTTATTGTTCCTTATACCTCCTTAGCAAAAAAAAATCGTTTGTTTATTTCGATTGACAAATATCAAATTTTAGGAAGAAGTTAAGAAGATCAAACTGTAACGGCACATAGAAAATAGAAATAACAGAATATTGTACCTAAAGTGTTTTCCTAAAAATATTCACTCAACGCCCTTTTCAAGTACTCTAAGGAGTTAGTTGAGTGCGTAAACGTTGGTCTGACACATACAATATTACAGTTGATTACTCAGAAATCTAAAAATGTTTTTGTAAAAGTAATGATTTTGCATGGCTATTCTAAATATTTTTCATGAGAATATTCAATATTCAAAGAAAACTGAACCGACATTCCCATTTCCTCTAGAACCTAAAATACAATATTGAACATACAGGAATGAAAGGAAAAAAAGAAACAATTGCGTTCAAGGATATTTATTATTGATTATGTTTCAGTAGAATCTAAGCTTGTTTAAAACACAAAATACGCTTCAATTCACCTATGCATTTCTGAGAAATAGTCACACTGGTCAATTTTCAGTGTGTATATCTCGATAGCTATGCTGAATTTGAGGATTTGGCTTTTAAAACTTTTTCCTGGAATTTATATCTTATATATAAAAATGGATGTTTGTATATTTGTAATTATGTTATAGACTCCGAAACTACCCAACCAATTGAACCAACATTTTAAGGATATTTTTAATGTAAGTCCGAGCGTGTTCCTTTGAAGTTTGGTTGAAATCGGTTTGGAGATTTGTCAACCAGGAGCAAAAATGCATTCCGGAAGGGGTAACTTGAGCAAAATCGAATCAAATTCTCTTATCGAAAATGCGTGCATTTGGTATCGATGAATCTCTTCTTCGTTGGATTAGAAATTACCTTTCGGACCGCTCAATACAAGTTGTATTGGACGGTTTCAAATCTGAAATCCACAATATAAATGCTGGTGTGCCCCAGGGCTGCGTTTTGTCTCCGACTCTCTTCCTAATATTCATAAACGATCTCTTATCTGAAACTTCTAATCCATTAAACTGTTTTGCTGACGACATTACCCTCAGCTTTTCATATTCGTTTCTTGATTCATATCCATGTCCTTCGGATGTGGAACTTGAACGGCAGCGTATGATAAGCTCATTAAATTCTGATCTTGACAGTATTGTCCACTGGGGAATAAAAAACCGTGTAGAATTTAATGCTTCTAAAACTCAATGCTGTCTCCTGTCGTTAAAGCGGAACCCACCCCCAATGCTGCTATCCATGAGCGGCACTTGCATAGAGGAAACTGAACAGCTTTCAGTCCTCGGTATGTGTGTCACAGACCACCTTTTGTGGAACGACCACATATTTGACATCGCCAAAAATGCTGCTAGGTGTTTAGGTTTTTCCCCTCCGATCTGGCTGTGATCTACAAAGCCTTTATTCGTCCAAAACTTGAGTACAACTCCCATATTTGGGCAGGTGCTCCAATAACCCACTTGAGTCTATTGGATAGAATTCAAAAGAGAGCTCTTAAAATGATAGGTGAAAGAACTATAACGGAAACGTTTACATCTCTGGAGCACCGTCGAAATGTTTCATGCCTTTCGTTATTTTACCGTTATTTTAACAAAAATTGCTCTAGCGAAATAGCCAGTTGCATTCCTCCCCTTAAACAATTCAACCGTAATACTCGCGCTTCTAGGAATGCCCATCAGTTTACCCTTGAGCCCAACTTCGGACGTACAGTTAAGTACAGAGATTCTTTCTTTAGTCGCACTACACGAATGTGGAATGCTCTACCCAGCGCTATCTTCCCCTCCCATTGTGATCTACAGACATTCAAAACCAATGTACATCGGTTTCTCCTTTCAAATCCCCTCCAACCTACCTAATCGCTCGTGCTGTGTTTATCACTTTAAGGGTATTCATAACCCCTTTAGCGCGCGCTAAATATAAAAAAAAAAAAAAAAAAAAAAAAATTAAATAAAAAATTGTGTTTTAGCGGTTATTGTAGGTTCTTTGACGACAAGCTCAGGGTCAAATATTTTTTTTGCAACAAGGAGTAGCGGTTTTAGTTGCAATTGCAGTTGCATTTAACAATAATTCATACTGACATTTCAGAATAATAGTGGTAACTTATATTCATAGGCTTAACAGAAATTGGGCGGGAGTTGAAATTGTAGGAATTGCAGTTATATGCAGTCTATGTTGGAAGACATTAAATTGATTTCAAAAAAAATATTTTAATGTATTTTTAAGAAAGCGTAGCAACATTATAATCTCAATAAGTAATTGCAGTAAGAGTTGCAGTTGCATTTGCAGTACTAGATAATTTAACGTTAATTTTTTGTTAAAAAAGCTTAACAAAAAGTAGGTACACAGGACATCTAAACAACTATCTATGCATAGAATGATTTGAAAGTTTGTAAAATAATTAATTATGACCCCGTGAGTAAGCCTGGATTTAATTAAAGTGGACTGTAGCTGCATTTTACAATAATTCATAACATAAGAGTACGAAAATAATACAGCTAAAGTGGGAAAAAAATGGCAGGATGAACATGGCTATCCACAAGGTTACAGGTTGCATTTGCATTTAAAAAAATATGCCCGACTGGTTCGCACAAACTAGCAAACAACTAGAATGTAGACATTGATTTTGTAGATTAGTGATGGCTTACTAATATTCTTATATCGTTAACGAAAAAATAATAAAAATATGGACCAATTTTTTTTTTATTTAATACAAACATATTTGGAAAAAAGTTAAAAATAAAAAAAAAAAATATTTTGTTTGTATTTTTTCGTAAAAAAAAATTATTTAGGTATACAAATTTTAAATGCAACATTTGTAGAATAACTTAAAACTACTGAATTGCAAACTAATAAAAAAAAAATAAACCAAGACAATTACGAGATATGAGGGAATATATCTAAGTAAGTAAAAAAAAAAGTTTATTGACCATTAAAAGAAAAAATATTTGTATACATCCGTTATTCGTATTTTTTTGGTAAAAACGTGGTATACAAAGTTTAATCAAAATATTTACAGTCATTTTCAAAAAAACTTGATAAAAGAAAAATCGTTGTATGGCAGCTACACGTTCTAAAATGACACAAAATTAAAAGGAAATCCATTCAACAGTTTAGGCTCTAGCTCGATGTACATTTTAGGACGCACAGACAAACAGACCGTCGGACGTCTTGACGAAAATCACTTTTTTGGACTCCTCCATCATAGTAATGTTAGTTTTGATTAAAACCTCAAAATTTGTTTTTGACACGAAATCAATGCTTGCCTTAAAGAGCAAGTAAAATAGGATTTTGGTCTATTAATAAAAGATAACATAAGTTTAACAAAATTTTGGTGGAAAGTGCGCATTCGATATTTTTCTAGAAAATTAACAAATTCGGCTTAGCCCGTTATGAAAGAATAACAAAAAAACCGTCAACTTTAGTTTAGGGAATTTAAGAAAAAGAAAAACAAATATGCAGTTTTGTAAAATTGCTTTGAACTTTAAGTTTAAGAAATTTAGTTCAAATCTTTATCCCTTTGACAGGGCTAATTATTAATATTTCTGAGGTCTGAGTGTAGGACTGGCCACGAGACGAGACTCTGCGAGACTTTTGTAAGTCCCGTCTCGATCTCGTTAAAATCGAAAATTTTCAGTCTCGCCTCGGTCTCGTATAATTAAGTCACGTCTCGGTCTCGTCTCCAAAAATACGATTTTCGGGCAAACTGTTGATTATTGGAACGAAATATTTTGGATTATCATTTGAATATGTGCAGAAGAAAATTAATATTTAACTGAAATTTGATTTTTTAATTTATTAGACTCTCTGTAAATTTGGTCCAAATATACTGTCTCGTCTCGGTCTCGTATCGCTTGCTTAAAAGGCAGTCTAGTCTCGGTCTCGTCATGTGAGACTGAGATCGAGACCGAGATCGAGACCGAGATCGAGACCCAGACTTTTCTCGTCTCGTGACCAGCACTATCTGAGAGTGACTCATTTTTTGCAATTCACTTGCTTTTAAGTAATATTAGACAGTATTCACACTAAAAAATTCTGTTTCTTACATTTTCTCTGGGCCAAATGAGGTAATTTCCTCCAAATGAGATCCGAAATTACCTCATTTTCTATACAAAATTTGACGTTCCAAATGAGCTAATTTCGAAATAACCTCATTTCGGCTCCAATGAAAACGAAGCATAAAACGCAATACCCTAAAGATCATACGTTCAAAATGTCAAGAGGAAAAAAGGACAAGACTTTCTGAGATGCAAAAGTTTATTTGGGCCCATTGTGCACGCGCGTTTTCAAAAAGTTGCTGCATTTGTTTATTCAGAAACCACAACTCCGATTTTTAAAATTCTGTTTGTTTTGAAAGGCTATAATGAGAAATGTATAACCGACGAGTTTATGTTGGGAATGTTCAAAATATTTATGTATTTTCTACCTACTGGAAAGGGCAGAATAACGTCTGCCGGGCACTGCTAGTTTTCTATAAAAATCAATAGTTTATAATTTTTTCAACAAAATTTTAGCATACACAAATTAAAAAGAAAACCTATGCTATACCTAATTAAAAAATCAAATAAAAAAATCATTGATTTGATCTTTTATTACCGCTCAAAAAAAGTGTTTTTTTCGCAATTTATTTTCTTAAGATATTTTATAAATCGACGGACATCACCATCAGTTACCGTTACCGCTCAAACTCCTACAAAAATATTAAAGAAAATAAATTTTTATGGAATGAAACCACAACTGTACCGACAAAATTTTAAAGATTCAAACAAAAAATCCTGAATACCAACGAAAGCCATAAGTGCATTACGAATGACTTTGTAAAGTTTGGCAAGCATATTATTTGAAAAGAAAATCATAAAAATAAAATTCTTTACATTTCGATGAAGTTTATCGATTCCATATAAAGTTAATGCATTCAAGTTTAGTGTTTGCATATGGAGCGGAAAATTTGAATTTTTTCCCCTTCAACGAAGCCTTTTCAAAATAATATTGACTGAGTATCTCTGGTCCCTATTTTCATCTCGATTTCGAACTTGAAACTAACAACAACAACAAAAATAATTATTATTATTATTCTCTAAGGCCATCAATGCTATAACTATCTACTCTTTGTCTTAAGGATCTTAATACAGCGAGATTGACACTGAAGAGGATGATGGCAAAAATGAATTAAGTGGGTCGTTTTCAATATGATGAAAGATTAATATTAAGTCAAGGACAAGTGACTTGAATACAGACATGGATCTGGATGGGATAGAAGAGACGGCGAGTTATACCGAAGAAGTGAGGATAGACAAATCTTTCTTAATCCTTAAATTAATTAATGGCAAAGCTTTTCTCTGAATCGGGTTGAGCAAGCTATATCCACTTGCCATTGCCAATGAGCCAGAAGAAGAAGATGAAGAAGAAGAAGAAGAAGAAGAAGAAGGGAACATTATATTTAAGGTTTTATCAGGAACTGTTAAAGATTTACTTCAGAAAATCAAAGAAATGGTTCTATGGGAAGAAGGTGTCTCGTTTTTCCAAATTTAAAAATTGATGGAAGATTTGGATATGAAAGATTTTAGTTTGTTTGATATATTTCTGCTCGTCCTATTCAGCGGGCCCAGTTGGATTTTATTCCATAAATAGGTAGTAATGTTGTAACTAGAAATCGTATCTTGCAGACATCTGTTAAAGAAGGTTTGCAGCTATCTTGTGATAGCGGGTTTGACTTTTGAAGTGCTGCACCCGTAGAGAAGAAGCATGGATTCAACATTGAAGTGGAACAGTCGTAGCTTCGTCTTTAAGCTAAAAGCAGGTTTTCTCGATATTTTGGACAACATTTCGAACGCAGCCTTTACTTTCCCGATTAAGTTGATCATTATCCAGTTCGGTTCCACCACCAGTAGTAGTCTAAGAAAGATAGGATCGGACCACTTACTTACTTACTTAGGTCCTCGGACCTATTACGTCCGTGATGTTTCCCTTACGGGACATAGGGCCTCCACTACACCTACGCGCCATCGTGTACGATTTCTTGAAATATATTTCAGCTCTCTCCAACTTTTCCCCAGTCGTGCCGATTCCTGTTCGACCGTTCTTCGCCATGTACTTCTAGGCCGGCCCACTTGTCTTCCCTCCTGTGTGAGCGGGTTCCACTGCATTGCTTGAGATGCAATGCACCGATCGCCTTTTCGAAGCGTATGGCCAATCCACTGCCACTTTCTTCTTCGTATAATGGAGTCTATGGGCTCCTGACCCGTTCTCGCATGAAGTTCGGCATTGGAGATACGGTTGGGCCAGAAAATCCTCAAGATGTTTCGTAGACATCTATTAACGAAGGTTTGCAGCTTTCTAGTGACAATTTCAGTGACTTTCCAAGTGCTGCAGCCGTAAAGCAGAACGGATTCAACATTGGAGCGGAACAGTCGTAGCTTGGTCTTTAAGCTAAAAGAGTTGTTTCTCCATATTTTGGACAGCATTCCGAACGCAGCCTTTGCTTTTCTGATTCGGCTGTTTACGTCCAGTTCAGTTCCGCCACCCGTAGAGATAATACTCCCAAGATATTGGAAATCCTCTACCATCTCTACCGGTTGTCCAGAAATATTTACTTGGATTGATGAGGAAGTTCCAAGGCTGATCCTTTTAGTTTTTGCCGAGTTGATCTTAAGCCCTACGATTTCTGCTTCTCTCTCCACCCTTGTTGTCATTTGATGGAGATCCATGATCCTATGAGAGAGTAAGCATACGTCGTCCGCGTAGTCCAGATGTTTGAGGTGAGATTGCAGAGTCCACTGAATTCCTCCATTTCCATTTGACAAAGCTGCGTGCAGTACGTCACTTATCACCAACAGGAACAGTATTGGTGACAGTATACAGCCTTGCCTAACTCCACTTTGGATTTCAAACTCCTCTGACAGCCTACCTTTGTGCAAAACGTGACACCTGGATCCATCATATGTAGCCTTGATAATAGCAATCAATTTATCTGGGATGCCCCTCCTGTGCAAAGCAAGCCAAATAAATTCTCTATTGACACTGTCGAACGCCTTTTCAAAATCGATGAACAGCAGGTGAAGTGGTGATCGATATTCAACGCACTGTTCGATGATGATCCTCAAGGTGTTGATGTGATCAACACAGGAAGATCCAGTGCGGAAACCTGCTTGTTCGGCGTCGAGTGTATCTTCGAGGTGGTCTTTAATTCGGTCCAATATTATCCTTGCTATTATCTTGGCTACTGCAGGCAGAACGCATATTCCTCTCCAGTTTTCGCACTGTGTGAGATCTCCTTTCTTTGGGAGCTTGACAATCATTCCTTTTTTCCACTCTTCAGGAAAGCTCTCTGCTTCCCAAGCTCTCTTAATAAGTGGGTGCAGTAGCTCGCTCGATGTCGTTGGGGCTGCTCCTAAGAGCTCTGCAGGAATACCGTCAAGTCCAACCGCTTTGTTGTTCTTCAGTGCTTTGATGGCGGTGATAATTTCTTCTTTACTGGGGGGTACGGTGCGTATTCGGGTAATTGTTACTTCGGGTAGCTCAGTGGGAATAGGGTTCACTTCACTTGCGAAAACGCGGTTTAAAACCGCAGAAAAGTGTTCCCTCCACCTTATGAGCTGGTCCTCATCCGAAATTAGCAGGGATCCGTTTGTGTCTTTAACCAGGTGTTGTTTAGAGCTCTGGACACCAGTGAGCTCTTTGGTAATTCTGTAGACGGTCCTACTGTCACACCTACTAGCGGCTTCTTCTGCTTCTGTAGCCAGTGCGTTGATGTAGTTACGCTTATCACGTCGCACACTACGGTGAACTTCCCTCATCTTCATGCGGTACGTAGACTCAAGCTCGTTTCTCCCTGCTGCTGGGGTAGCTGCGATGCGAGCTTTAAGGTGTTTCCTTTCTTCGATCCTTGCCCAAGTTTCGTCGGAAAGCCAAGCACTATTTCTTCCTTGCGCCCGGGCGACTATACTTTCAGCACCAGATATGAACACATTTTTCACAGCACACCAATGATTTTCGATGGATGTGGTTTCCGTGCTGCTGATTGCGTTCAATCCTTGTGAAAGGTGGTCCCCTAGTTGTTGGCGCACTGCAGGATCCTTTAGTCTATCTGTATTAAACTTGGGCATTCGAGTGTTTCCTTGGGATCTCGGACCAGGGACAAATTAATTCATGAAATTTTATTTCTGGTATCGACGCAGAATTGTATCCTCAACAACATATCCAAAGTCCCCCAAAATCCCCGTACTGGCTTTTTGTATAGGCGCATTTTAAGAGGTGGAGAGGGGAGGGAGCCGGGAGTTTGCCAAGCTGAAAAATATGTTGTATTACAATCTAATCATATGACACATGTTTAAAGGGTGCTTTTCAACGCCGATTCTAAAGAGAAACTGAACAAAATACATTTATCCTGTGGAAAGTTAATGTCATTTTTATGGAATGATCACTTTTTTAAAGTACAACAAGTAATATATTACCCAAAACCAGATAATGGGATTTTAATGAAATTTGGTATAAATGTTTAATTTGGCCTGTTTACTAAGGATCAAAAGAGTCCCCAAAAATATCTGTGGTGAAAGGGTGTTTTTATGAGGGCGAGATGTCTAAATCCAATAAAAGCGTGTGGTCATAGTAGCTGGTACTTTCTCTGGTGACCACAAGTCAATCTGCGTAAGCACTAAGCAGACGAAGGTGTACAGAGATAAACATATCCAAATGTGAGACTATATGACCACCCTATGCGTCTTGGGCAAATCAGCAAATTTCTTAGCTAATCACACTGCAGCCGAACTCAGGGCGTAGGCGATGATCCATTGAGAGGCCTTGGTCTATCACCAAACACCCTGCTTTTCTTTAAAAAATCTTCTTTTATCCACTGGTCAAACGAGTTATGGTATCGAAACGGCGCGCGCACACACTGCAGCGTTAATTAGGTTATCGAGCTATGATGCTTGTGACCGTCATCTCTACCTACCTATCTCCTACCTATCACCAATAGGAATACAGCCTTACCTAACTCCACTTGCGATTCCAAACTCCTCTGAAAACCTTTTCTTATACAGAAGATGACATTTGGATTCACCATAGCCTTGATAGCAATCAATTTATCTGGAATGCTCCTAATGCGCACAACAAGCCCGATAAATTCCCTATTCACACTGTCGAACGTATTTTGAATTCTAAGAAGTGGTGATCGATATTCAAAGCACTGTTCCATGATGATCTTCAAGGTCCAGTGAGAAAACCTGCTTATTCGGCGTCGAGTCGCTCCAGAACGATCATTGCTATTACCTTGGCTACTGCAGGCAGCGCTCAAATTCCTCTCCAGTTTTCACACTTCGCAAGATCTCCTTTCATTGGAATCTTGCCAATCATTCCTTTTTTCTACTCGGCAGAAAATGTTTCCCTGTTTCCAAAGCTCTACCCATGAGTGGGTGGAGGAGCTCGCTCGAAGTTGGTAGCACTGCTTGTAACGGCTCTTCGGAAATACCTTGAGGTCGAACAGCTTTGTTGTCCTTCACGGCTTTGATATCAATAAGGATTTCTTCTCTACTAATTAACGCTATGAACGGATAATTTGGCGTTGGGTTTACTTCACTGGCGAAAACGTAGCTTAAAACCGCAGATTAGTGCTCCTTCCACATTTTGAGCGGTTTGTCATCTTGAACTAAGCAGAGATCTGTCTTTGTCTTTAACCAGGTGTTAAGCTCTTTGGTAATGCTATAGACGGTGGTACTGACGCACCTCTCTTGCAGCCTCTTCTGCTTCTGTAACCAATGATGTAGTTAAGCTTGTCACGTCAAATGCTACGCTGAACTTCTTAAATCTTCATGTGTTACGTAGACTCCAGCTCGATTGCCCTGCTGCTCGAGTAGCTGCGAGCTATGAGGTGTTTTTGGAACTGGCTGACTCTACTTTCAGCACCGGATATGAACACATTTTTCACAGCAGGCCAATGGTTTTCGATGGATTCGGATTCTGCGCTGCTGTTTTCTTTCAATTCTTGTGAAAGATTAGTTGGTACTGAATTATTAAATTAAACTTAGACATTTGGGTGTTTTCTTGGTTTCTCCGAACTGCAGTTGCACGTTATCTTACGTGGGCAACTATCAGATGGTGCTCCCAGACCATTCCCATTTCTGCTCCTGTTCTATTACGGACGTCCTGAAAACTCCTATTGCAATGCATTCGGTATTATTTCACAAATCGACAAAACGTTCGCCATTGTCGTTTCGGTCGCCAACACCATGCTTTTAAAGGGTTTTCCAATAGGTTTCTTTTACTTTCTGTTAAAATATCGCCTTTTATTAAATTACTAAAGACAAATCATCATGGTAAAGTTACAGCGTCGAGCAACACGTTCAAATGATAAAACATTATTATCAAAATAGGTTGAAAGTTGATTCCAATTTTGGTCGAAAAATCATCTTTAGTGATGAGGCCCATTTTTGGATGAATGGGTACGTGAATAAGCAAAATTTCCGGATTTGGGAGGACACCAATCCACGCGAGATTCACGAGGTGCCATTTCATCCAAATAAAGTTACTGTTTGGTGTAGATTTTGGGCTGGAGGCGTCATCGGTGCGTACTTTTTCGAAAATTATGCTGGCCAGGCCATCACCGGTAACTGCGATCGTTACAGGTCGATGATCACCAACTTCTTGTGTCCTGAATTGGATGATATGGACACCGAAGACATATGGTTTCAACAGGATGGCGCTACGTGCCACACAGCTCAAGACACAATCGATACTCTGCACGAGCGGTTTCATGGCATGGTTATCTTGCGCCGAGGCGACGTGAATTGGCCACGTGTGATTTAACCCCTTTAGACTTTTTCTTGTGGGGCTTTCTTAAGTCACAGGTCTATGCGAATAAGCCGCAAACCACCCCGGCCCTTAAGGACAATATAATCGATGCCATCGGTCAAATTCAGCCTGATTTATACGCCAAAGTCATCGAAAACTGGACCTTTAGAATCCGCGCCACCCAGCGAAGCCGCGGTGGCCATTTGAACGATGTTATATTTCACACATAATGTCAATGATAGGGCTCTTAAATAAAGATAAAACCTTATTGATATCTCATATATAACTTGTTTTACTCAATTTTAAAATCGACCTGCCCTCAATAAAAAAAATTTATAAAATGCCAGAGCCCATCATTGTGATTGCCATCACACAAGTCTCTAATTAACATTTATTATGTCTCCGCATGGTGTACTATCAAAAGCAGCTCATCCAGTTATAAAAAGTCTCCTTTTACTCGACAGAAGAGAGCTCCGTTGGGTTTTAACACCGTATGACGAGGACGTCACGTATTCTAGCCCGGAATCTTAGATCAACAATTCCTCAAAACATGGGTAACACATTTAAATGTTATCTTTACAAAAATTCAAGTCTTAAAAATTAAAGTTCATCAGAAGTTCATCAGGCAGGGCTTCCGCTATCTTGTTTTTTTATAGCCGTTCTCTTTCGATGAGATTGTTTTACTTTGGATTCAATAGCTCAACCTTCCAATTTAATTCAAGAACTAACGAAATTTAAGTTAACGTGGAAACTTTATAGGTAAACCGTTAGTTGTCTTAAGATCTCTATAGAAGTTCATCTGGCAGGGCTTCCGCTATCTTGTTTTTTTATAGCCGTTCTCTTTCGATGAGATTGTTTTACTTTGGATTCAATAGCTCAACCTTCCAATTTAATTCAAGAACTAACTTGGAGGCTTTATAGGTAAACCGTTAGTTGTCTTAAGATCTCTATACCTATCATAGATAGAAGCCTTTTTTTAATAACTTTGGGGTGAAACTATAAACTTACTTCGACTCTCGTCCGTCATACCTGCATTTTATGCATGAGGAAACTGAAGGATTATTAAGATTCATGTGACATTCTGAACCGCCATAAAGCTTATGTTATTATATCTATACCTTACCCCAAACAACTTTAATTCGCTATACTCGATCCAAGGACATCACATCAACCATCGAAAAATATTCCCATCAGACTTTCTGGCATCAGTAGCAGTGCCGGGCGTCTGCAATAACAGTGTAGGGTTTTTTGGTATGATGGTGTGGATTTCTTCAACTTGTTCATATAAACCTACCTATCAAGGGAAGGAGAAAGAGAATAAGGATGACTTTTTGAACTTTTGACATAAAATGTCACGTTCTTGCGTGATGTGTATACGAAAAACTGTGTTATGTCAAATAAAAGTCACGCCAAAAACAGCCGTTCCAGCACTAACGATGTTGTTAGAGGGCAAACTTTCGTAATTATATATATGTTACGCGCGACAGGATGTTCTCAAGCAGTCACTTTGCCAAAAACGCTTCCGTGCGGAACGCAGAGTGTATACGAATATTATCTCTCAAAATGTACTACATCCTATCTATTCCTAGAAGTCCTTCTTCTTTTCCTTTCATAAAAAGTCTATAAAGTTGATGTAAAACTTTTCTTATCTAATGAAGTTGCCGCATGTACTGTACGTAAATATGTATGTATGTACTAAAAATATTTGTTTTAATTTTTGTTCTGTTGTGTTTTTATCGTCCTTGATGGTAATCATACTCGCATCAAATAAGGACTTTGCGTCATCAAGGATTTTTTGGACAAACAACGCGCATTTAAGTGATTTTACTAAGTTGTTATAGGAGGTACATACTTTTTGAAAGTGAAAAGCTCTTCTGCACATGCTGATGAAATTTATTTCATCCCGCACCTTCCCAAAATAACAATCAACAAAAACAACAACAAAAAACGACGAAAATTGCTAAATAATTTGCATATTAAGTGCGTTATGAAATTATTATTGCGAAACTTTCACAAAATTAACTGAACAAACATCAAGAAGTATAAAGTAAATACATATGTATATATATATATATGTATATATATATGTATAGTTATGCTGCAGCAGGCGGGTCGCGTGTGTCCTGGCTGAGTGTGTGTATATGTGTAGTCAGAAGAGTAGGAGGTATCCTAGTTCCTAGAGAGCTTTTTCGCCCTTTAATTATGGATGAACTAATCTCCTCCTCGAAGTTTGCTGTTCGTGTTCCTGCAAACTATACAGCGGAAACGATAGAAACTAATGAAATATAATTTAGGAGATGTCACAACTCGTGTTGTTTTATGAGTAGGTAGAGGTCTAGGTAGGTACCTACCTTAGAAGAAGATGGGAAGAATTTACTTTTAGAAAGGTTGGCTGGCAAGGGTATGATGACGCAGATGGGCATAGGGACCATGACATCAAAACTTCATGTTTAACAAATTAGGAAGAAATGCTTATCAAGAAATATGCACACAAGTCTTAGATCATTATTAAATGTTAATAAAATTACTCCTGCTGGGTGGGATTTTTATTCAATTTTCTCATGGGACGCCATGCCATGGCAGTTGAGTCCTAAGATAGGTAAAGGACGCAGGATGAAAAACAAGTTTTTTGATTTAATTAAAAATGCAGTGGGTAAAACTTAGTTCAGGTTCAGAGACGCTTACATCAACTTAAGGTCATCAAGCGATAAATTATTTAGTGATATTTTTATTTGAAAAAAAAAAGTTCAAATACATTCAGTAAAAGACAAAGATAACGAGGTGTGCTAACAATTTTGCGGAGATAAAAGGGACCTAAAAAAGAAAAAGGTTTTTGTGAACATCTTCCCAACGGGATTTCGTACGGAACAAATACTAACGACTTATTTGAAGCTTTTACTATAGACATTTACTACGCATACTCGCAACGTACTGGCAGTGCCCTTTTTACCATAGGGACATTAGGGACAATTGCCCAGGGCGGTTGATTTTGGAGGGCGGCAAGTTTGGAAGGCGAAAATTTTCAACAACGCTGTATAAATATCTGATAATGTTGATAAGGCAGTAACTCGATAATACACGAATGTATATCCTTATGCCTACACATGAACATGTTCTTCTTTCCCGTATAAAATATCAAAGAAAAAATCCGTTGCCTTGCTTCGAAGCAAACAGATGATTCCTTTCATACTATCTAATTACACCCTGCTAAATTTTGAAACGCGCCATTAATCATCAGCTTTGTTTAAACAGTTGCGTCAGAACCGATAAATGTTTATAGTAATTCTTATGACACAAATATTGGGGAGAATTAATGCTACGAATAAATCATAGCAATCCGTCGATCTCAAAAACAGCTGCTGATTTATATTTACTTATCATTGGCAAAATATTTACAGGCAATTCGCAATGGTGGTTTTTCTGATATTTATAAAGCAGTGCCTAAAATGACGGGTACAAATTGGGAGGATGGACACGAGTCCCAGAGAATAAGAATGAGGAAAAGGCAATTCGATGAGGGCACTACAGCACTACTCCAGAAGTTCGATTCAACATTAGACAGAAAATTGAGAATGATTGTTTCAATCCAATAATTGATTATGTGATGTGACATCTAAGCTCAAAAAACGCAAGAGCGCATACTTACATATTTGTGACACATTTGGTTTCTTGCTCCAGTTGGGGGATACCGATAGTAAACAAATAAATAACCGAAGCAGCACATGCGTTGATAAACGGCTATACTAACGACTTAGATGAACAACTTGGAGAAGAATGTTCAGTTCAAGGAATTTTTGCACATCAACAATATTAAAAGAAAAACAACCATATGTCTGCTAAAATTATTTTTGAAGAATTAATTGTTGCCAAAAATCTAATTTCCTCATTTCCAAATAGTTACACCGCATTGAAAATTTTATTTTCCATGTCTGTCTCAAATGAAACAGGAGAATGTCGTTTTTCTGCCTTAAAAAACGCATTGAAAACTATCTGCCCATTTTTTTAGCAGATCGATTTTCATCTTTAAAAGCACACCGTAAAATTATATTACAAAAAAAATATTTCCTCCTATACCTATACAAAAAAAGACTGATCATTATCATATGGTTTTAAAAATGCCGGGTTGAATTGAATACTACAAGAATGTACCTAACGAAGCTTAAGTGAAAGAAATTTAATTACCTACTATTTCTTATTTTTTTTATTTTCTTGACAAAAAGAGAATGGGCAAACATTTATGGGTGGTGGTCTACCTACTCAACACCAATTTGTCATACATCGCTGAAAAGGTAATGACGTGTACATAAATTAATTATGTTGACGTAAAGCTCTAAACCATGTAGCACGGGAGGCGACCGTAGGTTTACCTATCTCATCGCGGCTTCAGAAAAGATAAAGAATGGTGCCAATTCACAGCTTTAGTCTTAACATTAACAAAACCGCTGGTCGGACAAGGTTTTTCAGGTGGCAATGGGTAGAAAACGCTCTTTTTCGGTTGGACTTTTGGCTTAGGATGCCTAAACCATGATGGATTTTTATAAATAGGGTATCAAATGAAAGCTTAGACTACCCTCTTTACAAAACCAGTGGTCGGACAGACTTTGGTTGGTTGTTGTGGCGAGTACGGTCACTTTTGTGTAAACAGCTACTTTTGTATCCAATGCGTTTAACAAGTGGACAACTATGAAAAACTATTTCATATAGCCTAGAAAAAAAACTTTTACCATTTAAATGCATTTTAAATGCAAAGGTTAACAAAATAGCTCTTTTTACAAAAGTGGTCGGACTCGCCGCAACAACAAACAAAAGTTTGTCTGACCACTAGTTTTGTAAAGAGGGCAGCCTTAGCTTTCATTTATAAAAATCCGTCATGGTTTAGGTATCCTAAACCAAAAATGCAACCGAAAAAGTGCGTTTTCTACCCATTGTCACCTGAAAAACCTTGTCTGACCAGCGGTTTTGTTAATGTTAAGACTAAAGCTATGAGTTAGCATCATTCTTTTCCAAAGCCGCGATAAGATAGGTAAACCTACTGTAACGAAGCGTTACACTTTACTTCATAAAAGTCGCCTCCCGTCCTAATGGGGTTCGAAAGATATTGCCTTTCAAAGCGACGAATAAGACAGTAATGCAGCTCTTCATTTGCAGCCTGTCTTACCACCCACAATAAAGTGTCATTCATCGTTGAAAAGATTATTACGTGTACTTTATTTCCATTCCTGTCGAAAGGCGCACACAGGAATGGTTGCGAGTTGTTAGTCACTAGGCCCTGGATCTTCATGAGCCGTTGTGCCACCCGATTTATTTTGATTTTTTATTTTGTTAAAGAGCCATTAAGATGTAGATAATGGGGCTCCAAAGATATTAAGCCACCAAAACCGGCCAAAATAAAATAATGCAATTCTTCATTGACAACACTGGTCTACCAACTCATTAGTAATTTGTCATACATCATTTTAAAGGTTATTACGTGTGCTTCATTTAATTATGTATCCATTAAGCTTTAAACTATGGGGTTCGTGGAGTATTTGGCTTCAAAGCACCAAAAACAACAATAATGCTATTTCTCATTGGTAAATGGTCTACCAACTCAACAGTGATATGTGATACGTCAGTGAAAAGGTTACTGCGTGTACTTAATTTTTGTACACAACGGATAAAGTGTAGGTAGTGTAGTTCGAGAGGTCTTTGGCAAAAATGCATTAAAAACCAATAATGCAATTCCGCATTGGAAATGGTCAGAATTGTGACCTTTATCGTAAAAAAGTATAAGGCATGTAATTTATTTTTTTTTTGAAAGCTGTTAAGATGTAGACCATGGGTTTCGAGAGGTATTATTGGCCCTACAAATCTGCAAACAGAATAACAGTGCAATTCTTCATTGGTAATGTGTCATACGTTTTTGAAAAGGTAATTGCAATTCCATCATTCCATTATGTAGCCGATAAGCTCTAAGTCATACGGTTCAAGATATATTCGGCTTCAAAGAACCAACAACTTCCATAATGCATTTCCTCATTGTGTACACTCTTCTAACTACTCAATAGTAATAAGCCATACATTTTTGAAAAGGTAATTGTGTTCTCTTTATTTTATTTTAAAATAAAATAAGCTGCAAACAATGGTGTTCAAAAGATATTTGGAAAAAACGCATAATAGCGCAATAACGCATTTCTGTGTTCTTTTGTTTCAAATATCTTTGAACCCCATGGCTTACAGCTTAAAGAGAACACAATAACCACTGGCGGACTAAGGTAGGGGCGGGATGGGGGTCGTTGTGTTGTGTACCCACAACTAGTAAATTTATTTTGAAACACAATTTGTTTAGTAGATATCTATTGTATGCAATATAAATAGCGAATAAAGATTAGAATAAAAAGTGTATTATAATTAATATGGTTTATGTTTTCACTGTCGTAAAAGCTGACGTTATTAAGACTTCAAAAATATCTGATCATACCAGGGGCCCCATTTAGCATTGCCGCCCCGGGCCCCCAACAAGCTTAGTCCGCCACTGGCAATAACCTTTTAAAAAATGTATGGCTCATTGCTGCTGGCTGTTGATTATCATCATAATTTCTTCTCCCTGTGAAGTTTTGAAAACGTGTCGCGCTTTTGCTTCAAATAAATCTGGTCACTTTAAACAAAACCTAACTCTAAAAGTGCATTTATAAATGTTCCTATTAAATAACATACTTTAAAGCTTTATTTTCTACAAGTATAATAAATCAAACGATTACTTTCAATAGATACTTAAAAGAGCAGTGAAACTCATTGTAAAATAAAATATTTTATTGATCTCAAGGAAAACTAAAAATGAATGAAATGTTTAAAATAATCTTTCTTTCAAAAATGTAAATACATAGTACTCTGTTTGTTACAAACTTTATTTTCTATCGATGTTGTGCAGCAAAAAAAATCAGTTTGAAGATATAATTGCAAAAAAAAACATATGAACAAAATTTAGGTAGGTATTTTACTGCAGTACTGCTGTGTACTGCTTTTCTTTTTGTTGATGTAGTGCTTTCTCAAAAACTGAAACGGCAGCTCTGACTGTAACTGGAATTCAGAAGCCGACAGCGTACCCTTCGCTCTACCGAAACCGAAGTCACATGATGAGCTCAGTGCAGGTTTTGTTGCTTATCGAATGCATTTTGAGCGACTAGCATTTTTATTAGAACAAACAAGCTTGCTGTTTTGTCATTCGGTTCAGTGGCGTAGCTACCGCGGTATCAGCCGTATCAATTATACGGGGCTCCCGAGATACAGGGGCCCCCGAACCAAGATAAGTTTGTAAGAAACTGAAATACATTTGAAAACAACTAATAAATAAAAAAAATCTCTTTTCTTGACAGGTATTTTTTGCTACACCCTATACAAAAAATGTAATTTCTTTCTTTTTTTCATATACCTAACTACTTACGCAAGTAAAAATTTTCACACGAATCTATGCACTGCACCAGTCGTTGATGCTGCAAAACACCCCCTAGAAATTTGTTTGACAATTTGGAAAAAAAATATATACTTTTTTTTGGCAATAGCATAAAACGCTGGTCAATGTTGAATAACGAGTCATCTGAGAAATATAAAATTAAACTAAAAAGGCTTTGCCCTACTAGATGGTCACCAAGTAATGACGCTTTATTCGCTGTACGGAAAAATTATTCATTAATTATGAAAGCATTGTACCAACTTAAAATAAGCAAAAATATAATTAACATTTTAGTTAGCTACGAATTCATTGTATTGGTCTCGTTTTTTTCTTCTTTATTCGAAATCATTAACCCTGTGTCCAAAGCCTTACAGCATAAAGACAATGATTTACAAAAAGCAAGTATTTTACTAAGTACTCTTTTAAACAGACTTAGAGAATTAAGAAATTAAAAATCATTTTTAAGTTTGCATATCGAGTCCAGAGATTTAGGAAAAGAGTTGGGGGTTACAACGATTTTTAAAAATAAAAAAAGGAAAATAACGAAACCCTTTTTTGAATATCAGACCCGGATTCTTACTTCAAAGTCAATGTTTAGGTACTATTGGTGCTTAGATATATTGATTTCTCAAACTGAACAAAGATTTTAAAATTTAAAGCCCTATGATCTAAGTAATTTATTTGAAGTCTTACAACCAGAAAAACTTTTATCCTTTTCAAATGAAAAAAATGAAAATGCAGCAGGAAAACTGGTTTGCTTAATACAATGAGGACCTGTCAGTTAATCTATTTGAACAACTGATTGCGTTAAAATACTGTTTGAAATCAAAAATTCAGAAAATTCAGTCAACTGAGGAACTCACAAAGTTATTGCTAATTAAATACAATAGCCTTGCATCCAGTTTTCTGGAAGTAATAACGGCATGCCTTTTATTTTTGACTCTTCCGGTAACGACAGCAACGGCTGAGAGAACATTCTCTAAGCTAAAAATAATAAAAATTTATTTAAGAACTTCTATGGGACAAGAACGGTTGTCGGACTTAGCGATCATGTATATAGAAATTGAAAAGCTTGAAAAATTAAAATCATCGTCAGAAATGAGTGATTTAATTAATAAATTTCCGGAAATAAAGACAAGAAAAGTTTTTATTTGAGTTTTTTTTACTGTTAGTTTAAGTTTTATAGCACCTACATCTTTGTATATGTACTTACTTACTTAGATCTTTGACCCCTCTAAGGGGCACAGGGCGTCAACTACCGCTACACGCCATCTCGTTCGGTTTCTGGAAATGTATTTTAGCTCTCCCCAACTTTTACCGAGCTTTTGTGATTCCTTGTCGACTGTTCTGCGCCAAGATTTTCTCTGGCCTCCAGGTCTTCTGCCATCTTGGATGAGTGGATCCCACTCCATTGCATGTCTTGCAATAGAGTCTGCACCACGACGTAGGGTGTGACCAATCCACTGCCACTTTCTTTACCTAATAACGATGTCAATAGGACTACACCCATATAGTAGTACTGACTCTACGTTCGACCGAAACAGTCGCAGCTTTGTCTTCGTACTGTAGACGTTGCTCCTCCAAACTTTAGACAGCATGCCGAAAGCAGCTTTAGCTTTGCCGATTCGGCAGTTAACATCTTCATCCGTACCACCGCCGTCTTTTGAGACAACACTACCGAGGTACAGGAAGTTGTCCACCGCTTCAACCTGCTGTCCCGCAACGACAACTTGAGAAGAAGATTCAGAAATGTTGAGGATTTTTGTTTTCCCGGTGTTGATCCTCAAACTGACTTTGTTTGCCTCGCATTCCAGATTAGTCACCATATGATGAAGATCCATAATGTTGTGCGAGAGCAAACAAATATCGTCAGCGTAATCAAGATGTTGCAGGAACGAAAACATCGTCCATCGAATTCCACGCGCTTGCTCGGCTAGAGCTGCATGAAGGACATACCCTATAACCACCAGGAAAATTAGTGGAGATAGCCGAAAGGGTCTCCTACTGCCATTTTTCAACTAATTTCCCCTGACCCCTTCCGTTATTTTAGGTGTAACACATCCTAAACAGTAAAACCCGAACAACTTTTAATACAAAAACATCATTTTTAGCTATTTTTTGTAGGCTTATTTTTTTTGTAGACTTTATGGATTGCCTAAGATACATACAACAAATATTCCGCTCAGACCAATCTCTTCATTTTGTAATGTACCCTGTTACCAAATGTCGAAACATATTGGTGATATTCTTAAGAATATTATTTTTGACAAGTATAACGTAAAAAATTGCTACAAGCTAAAAGAAAAACTTAAAGATACTACGGTAGATCAAGATGAAAAGTTAGTCTCATTTGATGTTGTATCGCTTTTTACCAACATACCCACCTATCTTGCTATAAAGATTATTATGATACAATGGTTACCAAAAAAGCCTACAAAAAAATAACTTAAAAATATAATTGAAAATAATTGGTCACATAAAAAACTCCTAAATTTTTAGCCTTTAAATTTCATTTGGTGGCGTTAATTTGCCTTAAACCGTAATTTTATATCAATTGAAGGTAAAGCTCAACGTTTATCTCACTAAATTTTTATATGTTATGAAGATACAGCTATAATCCTATTGGAAACAAATGAAAGTTACATAGGTAGGTGATATATCACATTGGCTTACATTGACTTTATTCTACGTAAAGAACTCGGCAAACATTATATTCACCAATATCCATAGTTACTTTGAAAATTGTTCATTGTACAAGTCATTGAAATATATAGGATCCTTCAATGATCCATCGATAACAACCTTTATATTAAATGAACAAAAAAAAAAAAACACTTCGTCCCTCGTCGCATGGATAGATACCTAATCTATCTTAAGATACTTTTATTTCTTCTATCCACATCTCATATCATTTTTCTCCGGCAAAGGCAATCACCATGACTTGTAAAAGATATCAACCGATGAAAATGGAAAATCTCCAAGTGTTACGCCATGACATTGTCGTTGCTGTTGTCGTCTATGGTCGTCGCTATCGCTATCGCCAACACAAAACGTCACCTGCTTCTTCATTTTTATATTCAGTCGAAAGTCGACTCTGTATCTGTGTGAACGCGCAAGGACAAAAGCCAAAAGTCCCCACTCCCACATGCCAGACGCCACACGCTACCACATACCACCAACACCTATCCTAAACTTATGTATGTAATAACTTTTGGACGTTTTTCAAAGAGATTTATGTTTAAGAAGACTTAATACAGATTTTTCGCCCATAAAGAGATTATCGTAAATTTATTAGATTATGGCAATCTACCTTTTTGATTTTCGTTTCCTTTTCCTATCCTCACATCGCTTCACCCGCAATAATCTACCTACAAACAACAAGGACGATAAATTCCCTTCGTCAGATATTTTATTGTTGGGACTTTTAGAGGCGACATTTTTATTTTTCTAAGTCGCCGTGTCGGTCGTCCCGTCGTCGCTAGCTTGTCACACGAAAAGCTATGTGGACATACACACATAGTCCAGTATCCAGAACCAGCACCAGACCCTTCCATGCACGTGAGCTATCTTTCGGGTATTTTCTTCTTTTTTTTTGAAAGTCAGTGTTGAGATTCTTTATTGGTCTTTAAATGAAGTGACTTTTGGTAATTCTTCTTTTTTTTTATTCCAGTTCGCTTTTTTGTTTTATTTTTCATTCTTGGCCCCCAAATATCTGAAGAAAAAAAAATAAATAAAACCTCACATTTCGGTACCCACAGAGTGGTGGGGAGTGATTGCGGGACGGTGGCAGGGCGGGGATGACGAATGAGAAAAATGACCCTGTTTAACTTTAACGTAGGAGATTCACTAAGTTCAGATAAAAAGTGAAAGAAAAAATAACTAACGACTACGACGCCGAAAGAAACCAAAGAAACTGAAAGGAAACAAAATAAAAAAAAAAATATATCGAATCCTCAACCTAGTGTCGACTGCCGACTGTCGAGGAGTCGAGGTTCAAGCGAGGATGGGTGAGGCAACTTTTCCAATTCCTCTTGATAAGACTTTACGAGGAAATGAAAGTGAAAAGTGGTTTTGAGAGTTTGTGACGCCGAAAAAGTCAGGTGTGGCCAGAAAAGGAAGGGCTGGGCTGGGTTGGGCTGTTGTGACTTCATCCATCAGGCAAAGGCAATAAGGTTATAATGAAGATGCTTTTGGCCTCTGCCATCAAAGGGGCTTTGCCTGGAGTTATTGGGAATGTTGGAAGTGCCTCAGCGACATTGATTGGTCATTTTGTTAACAATATAAGAATTTTTTTTTGTTGCGATTACAAACGAGATGGTGTGCAATTAATCTTTCTTAAAGTAGGATAACATCAAGGGGCGAGGTTTTCGTCCATAGTTTGAGTTCTAAAGCGAGAGAAAAAATTAAAATGAAACGAGCCAACAATAAATGGTTAAAAATCAAGAGTTAAGATGGAGACCGGGTGGGACATATCGATTCTAAAAGTTAAAATATTTTTTATAAGTAGCATTTTTGTAATGAGAGATGAATAAAAAAAAGGCAAAACCCTTCGTCAACTTTAATGAAGACCAACTTTATCACTTATTAGAAACTTCAATTACGTTTGATTGAAGAAGATAAATCTCAAAACGATTTATAAGGAAGCATTTTTTTTAAGAGGTTTTACTTTAAATAAATTATTTGAACTATCAGAATATTGGAATACAATAATGGCTTTCTTTTAGCTGAAACTAAAAAATCCTTTTGAGATGGAATCAATATTGTGGAATTAATTTTGCATGGCTGCTTATATTGTGGCATCAGGAAAACAAGAAATTTATGATGAGCGTTAGATAAGCCCATAAAATTAATACTTCAGATTCGTTTGTTTGAATAGAATCCAAACTATTACTTTTTCTCAATAAAACTAAAGGAGTTAGTCTCGCAATTCTGTTTGTATTATCGCAGCTGCAGTCCTATCGTCTGGATGAACTTATTTAATTCCAACGTGGTAGCTCTAGCTAGTCTTTTGTGTTCAATATATAGCCCAGTAAATAATAACAAAAAAGGGCTAAATTCGCAAAGCGCGATGTAGTTCTGCATTTTTGATATGTTGTTGGAGCATGTTAGAGTAGTCTGTAGCTAAGTTTGCAACTTCGAAAAACCTGTGCTCGCTGCAGGAAAAATGCAACAGTGAAAAAACGCAAAAATCACCCTATTTTATTTCGACATTTTCCTTTATAACTTTGGAAATATCCAACTTAGGAAAAAACCGTCCACTATATTCTTGTTTGCTATAAAATTTTTTACAAGACCACATTAGTTTAAAATTCATGTATGTTATATTTGAGTTGCTATATCTAACCATGAAAAAAAAAAAATACTTAAGAACTAAACTATTTTGAAGCACTCCCAAATTAAGCCAAAAATTGTCCAGTTCTTCTAAAAATTTGGAATAAAATAGTCTAGAGTATTATAAGACGAAATTTGGTCCAAATCGGTCAAATAGTTTTGGCAAGAAACATGATGTTAACTAAGTGCAACAAGCAATGTTTGCATCATCATTTTTGTACACGTTCTTGGAACCCTTAACTATCATAAAATATAGTTACAATATTTATATCTTTTTTTTACAAATTTTGGTAGTGAATTTAAAAATTTAGAAAATGTTCACGAAATAACATATTGACCTGCCAATTGAACAATTTTCGGAACTTTTAAAATCGCTACTAAAGTTGCTTAAAAAAAGATATAAATATTGTAACTATATTTTATCATATTTAAGGGTTCCAAGGTAAGGTGTTTAACCCTTTCGGTACGGATGTGGTACAAGTCCATATAAATGTTCTTTGCCTTGTACCACATCCGTACCGAAAGGGTTAAGCTGTTTTCAAGAAAACTTGATTCGCTTAGGCTTTAGCTCGATTTACATCAGGATGCACAGACGCACAGAAGCACAAACGCAAAGTTGCATAGATGAATGCAAACAGACCGACGACGGCGTGGCGACGGACTTCCTGACGAAAATCACTTGTTTCGGCTTCTCCATCAACGTAATGTAAGTTTTGATTAAAACCGAAATATAACAACAAAGGCAATTCTATTGTTATTACTTCTTAAATGTTTCTTTTATATTCGTTAAGTTTTTTTACATCAATTATTTTAGTGAAAAGTTTTTTAAATTTTTAAAAAATAATTTTCAAGATTTAAAAAACAAAAAAAATTTTAACGTGAGGTTGAGGTTACTATGGTTTTTACTTTGTAATAAATAAAGATAAAATCTTACAAATTCGATATTATGTAAATGTTCCGATATCTTATTAGACCATAACACTCAAGATTAGACCATAACACTCAAGAAAAATACTACAGGTACAGATAGTTTTGAAATATGATACATTCCAGGGGAGAGATGATTAGTTTATTAGAAATTACACCACAGAGCCCTGACTAAGACAAAATATCTTAACAAGACTACATGGTTTTTATTTACTTTTGTCCTTATACTTTTTAACAAAAAAAAATAGTTATTTATAGTTATTATTAGAAATAGCTTATTATGTGCTCTTAAGTGGCACAAAATAAAAAAAAATTAAATACACCAAACAAAATATTTTAAGAAATGGTTCTTTTATTTTTCCTCCACTGTTTTTGAACACAAAAATTACACAACTTTAGTAATCGGCATCTGAGTTTTATCTTAAAATAAAATACAATTTCTAGCTCCTTACTTAAAAAAAAGTTTTTTATTCGGAAAAACCCTGAAGGTAATAAATTTTTTTAATGCTATCAATTTCATTGCATTAAGCTGTTTTATGTCCTTATCCACATCTTGAATTGAATGAACTTCTGACAATTTCTAATATAAGGTAGGCTTATTTCCTTCGGGAACAAATTCTTATTTCAGCAGAAGATTCTGAAACACCCTCTTAATATTTTATAGTCTTGGAAATTTCCACCAAGTAGAAAAAAATGTAACGATATATTTTTATTCATTCAAGAGCTATGATTTCTGCAATCAAAAAACTCAATATGATTCACTGTGTACCCATGTCTAGGATGACCACCTTTCCCAAAGCCGATTTCGGTACACAAGAATATATTTTTTTTTAATCTTAGGGGCTTTTTGCGAGAGTCTATTTAAAAGTCGAATAAACTTAAAGTCTACTATCGATATTTAAAAAATCTATTCATTTCAGTCTGTTCATTCAGTCATTTCGGTACAGGTGGTCACCTTACCCATGTCCCTTTCCCTGAGTTCCAACGTTAAAAAAAAGGTTCAATCTTCCAAAACTTGTAACCATATACCGCGGAAATTTCACAATACATATCACATTAAAATTGAATTAGCAAACTTTTTGTTCATGCCTAAGAAATGGTCCAAGCAATCATAACAGTCATCTCATCAAAAATTAAATTTGTCGGTTAAATTATTCTTCAATACAAGATTGAAGAATCCCACGACAGAGCTTTATTTTTGTTTATTGGAACTTTGTTTGTAATGCGATTATATTCCTCCATCAAGTCATTAAATTGTCCAAGGGTTCAAAATTGCATCGGCTTCAACTTCAACTTCAATACACAAACACTTAACAATGAGTAGAGCAGAGGAAAAGGTATAACTTTCAGAATCATAACAATTTTCCAACAAACTTAAAAACAATCCTTTTCGAACCGTCTTATTGTTCCTTTTCTTTTGGTGTTGTGGTGCTCTGGTGCCCTCCCTGCTGCTTGATGATGATGATGATGATGTTATTGGGTTCGGTTCGTGTTACTAACTCCTGGCATTATTTGTCTGTGTTAACAGCCACAACAGAAAAGAACAGAACACAATCGAGAAGCCATTACAATGCGGTAAAGTTTTCCATTTCAACAAAAGTGCTCAATGTCGGTGTGCTATTGGGCTTGGGCTTGTGCTTGGGCTTGGACACCATTGTGCGCCTTAAAAGTTCTGATGAATTATAGATATATAAATGAAGGGTGCAATAAATGGAAAAAGGAAAAAAAAGGAAACCAAACCCACACAGACTCATTAAGCATTCATTCGCTTCAAGGGCATCCCTGAGCCTCATGTATCCTAACTGAAGCGTGTATAAGCACATTCAACAATTTCAAATCCCTCGGAGCTCTGATGAATATTCCAACCACACTTCTCTATTCAATTCGTATCTCTGGGCAGCGTCAATTCCCACTTTAATCACTTCCGTCATCAGCTTAGTTGCGGCTTAATATCTGCAGTCCCTATGGATGGACTTTGGCTCGGCTCTTCTCATCTTCTGGTGCTGCTTTGCTGGCTGCTTAATGCAAGTGGTAAATTGGTTGCATCAGTCGAAGTATGATGATAATGATGATGATAAGCAGCATCATTAAAATCTTTTGATAGCCAAATTACTTAAATAAGCATCCAGCCGTTCAAGGATTCTGACTAATTTGGTGCAAGTTTTCAATGCTTATGCTTATGCTGTCATGGATGAATTATTTTTGTGTTGCATATTTTTTTTAAATTCCGATCCACATAGTTGGTAAAATATCCTTCGTACATACCTACTCTAAGTATAGAGATGAAGGTTCAACAAATATTCTGAAAGGAGAATTGACGTCAATTATATTTTAATCGCAATATTTGTATATGTACATTACATGTACATCATTCTTGTGTACGAATTCATATTGTATGTAGGTATAAGCTACTCGTATTTTGTTTTTATTATTTTTGTTCGATACAAGAAATCTACATAGCTATAGGAAAAGTTTTTTTTTTTTTTTATTTGCCGTGAGCTAAAGGGGACTACCATTAAAGTGATAAACACAGCACGAGCGATTAGGTAGGTTGGATGTGATTTAAAAGAAGAAACCGATGCACTTTGGTTTTGAATGTCTGTAGGTCGCAATGGGAGGGGAAAATGGAGCTGGGTAGAGCATTCCACATTCGTGTAGTGCGACCGAAGGAAGAATCTCTGTACTTAACAGGTACGTTCGAAGTTGGGCTCAAGGGTAAACTGATGGGCATTCCTAGAAGCTTGAATATTATGGTTGAATTGTTTGAGGGGAGGAATGTAGCTGGCTATTTCACTAGTGTAAGGGACATTTTCTATGACCTAAACAAAAAGACTTTAAAATGGTATATCCCATCCATCTCCTAGATCCGTGCACCTGCATATTCGCTTATATATTTTAAATTGTTGCTATTATATTAAATAATATGTCAAGTACAGTATAATATGTCAAATATATAATAAATCATCGATCGAACGATGTCACAATTTGTATGTAATATATAAATAACACACTAATTAATATTCGATTAACAGAAACAGCTAATGTTTAGTTTTAAGAAATCAATGATCAGTTGTATTAAAGCGTTGTTAAAAGAAAGTACCTCTAGTCTTTTATTTAATCTCTACTTTTGGATTGATACTTTGGCTCTGTGCATCTAACACTAGAGCACTAATTGTTAAAATATCGGTAAAATAACGAAAGGTTCTTTCACCAATCATTTTAAGAGCTCTCTTTTGAATTCTATTCAATAGACTCATGTGGGTTGTTGAAGCACCTGCCCAAATATAGCATATGGAAATAGCCAGTTGCATTCCTCCCCTTAAACAATTCAACCGTAATACTCGCGCTTCTAGGAATGCCCATCAGTTTACCCTTGAGCCCAATTTCGGACGTACTGTTAAGTACAGAGATTCTTTCTTTAGTCGCACTACTCGAATGTGGAATGCTCTACCCAGCTCAATTTTCCCCTCCCATTGTGATCTACAGACGTTCAAAACCAATGTGCATCGGTATCTCCTTTTAAATCCCCTCCAATCTACCTAATCGCTCGTGCTGTGTATATCATCTTTACGGTAGTCACAACCCCTTTTGCACGCGCTTAATATAAAAAAAAAAAAAAAAAAAAAAAAGGCTTTGTAGATCACAGCCAGATCAAAAGGGGAGCAAATATTTCTTGTATCGACAGAGAAAACCTAAATACCTAGCAGCATTTTTGCCGATGTCAAATATGTGGATTCGAATTCTCGTGTGACCTTTGCATATCAAACAGAACCAATTGGTATTGATGGTTTCAGGCCAACTAGGGCTGGCCACGAGACTAGAAAAGTTTCGGTCTCGGTCTCGCATGACTGAGACCGAAACGAGACTCAATTATACGAGACCTGACACGAGACCGAGACAAGACTAAAACTGTTCAATTTTAACGAGACCGAGACGAAACTTACAAAATTCTCGCCAAGTCTCGTCTCACTTACTAACGTTGGCGGTACAGTCCGGCCGGCGTGGACCAGGGCCTCAACCAACAAGTCTTCTCCAGCCAGATCCGTCCCTAGGTAGCTGTTTCCAGTTTCGCGCGCCACAATTAATATACACATAATTAAAATCAGCGGCAACACCTACAATATTATGGTATAGCTTTTTTTTCAAAGCCAGAAATCTGTTCTTTTATTGAAATGTTTAATAAAATTATTTTATGTATAAAAATTGGAGAACAAAAATATTTTTAAATATTTTTGTTTAATTAATTGTTATTAAGTACTATTTGCTTTTTTTGATTGATGCTCTTATTACTTTATGTTATAATGGACAAAAACCAGATACACTACTCATCTCCTAGTTTCGTCCCTTTCTCAAAAAATAAAAATATTTTATTTCTTCCTAGCACTTAATAGTTTTGCCAAATTTATGTCTAAATATACCTCTTATCTCCTTCAATTATTTAGTTAAATTAATTTGTTTTTTACTTTGCACATAGGGTGTTTCAACATCCAGAAAACCGAAAATTGCTATAATCGTTTTACAGGCGCGAACGCAGGAAAAAATTTCGGTGGGGGTGTATTGAAATTGGCAGTGAATCTGCAAGAGAATAAAGAACCTGCACCATTTCAAAGAAGTCTGCGATGGCGAAAGTATTTCAGCAATGTACAATTACCACCTACGACAAGTGCCCAATGGCAGACAAACGTACGCCCTGAATCGCATATGTTGAAAAATATAAGAAATGATGAAAAATGGTTCAGTGGTGCAATGATTATGCTGTCAGGCTATTTTCTTCATATGCTGCGTGTCAGTGAGAGTGAGTGAGAGCTTGTCTAAAAGCGTCGACGTGGTCTAATGGAGATATATGGAAAAATTGCAATTGCTGTACAAAATTACCAGTCCTTGCAGATTTCTCCAGGCAATAGTTGGCGATAGGCAATGGCGTGATTCCAGTCGACTTAGTCACCGGAATGATTGAATCTCTACAGAATTTTTGCCAAAATCGAGAATTTTGTCCCGATGTCGCTTAGAAATACAATGACCATAATTGACTTAGTGCACAAGCGATTTTGGCTGCGAAAAAACAAGTATGTCGATCATTTGAATTCGTCATTCCAAATCAAATCGCCGTAGAGTTACATTCATACAAATCCATCGACTCCTTGATGGATGAAAACGAAGCCACAAACTATTTCACGGAATTCGTGAATCAAACAACGATTTTGACGCGAATATTACGCTCATTCCGAGCGATTAAAGCTATTCGTATTTAAGCGTCTTCAGTTTCTCGCGCGAATCGCTTTCGCTATGCTGGATGTTTGTATGGCATCAGTCTTGGAATCCCATGTTTTTCACATGATCAGTTGTGTTTTGCATGCATGTTTGTCAACAAACTCTCATTTTGTAAGTGTACCAAGCCGAAAATAGAACAAAAAATGTTATATACCATAAAGCAATTCAGTGAAGAAGTGGGATGACCGAAACGTTAATAGAATTTTTGAATGAAGAATTTGAATTGACCGAATTATGTTCATCAAGCAGCATGTGCCAGGCTCGGAATTAATATATTTATTACATTGACGAATTTGGGCGGAACGAAGTTCGCTGGGTCAGCTAGTATTATGAACAAACTAAATGCTCTAGGTTTGTAATCACAAACTTAAATACAACTGTTCGATGAACTTTCCCAATTCCCATTAGAAACATTGTTTTGCTTTGCTATATCTATAAACTTTTCATTTACAGAATACAGACATACCTAATTCAGTTTCTGGAATAATTCCAAAGATAACCTAAACATAATTTAATTTAACTAATCCTGATACTGATACGAACTTAATATACCAAACAATGAATCCTTTTTTTAAAACAAAAATCTCTGCACTTATTTTCAAACTATATCACTGTTTATTTTTGCTGTTATTTAATATTGTCTAACAATATAGAAGAAATTGTGTGTTAAATTCATTAAAAATCTCTCGATATAAAATTACACTTTAGTTATTTTCAAAATGCATATACCTATCTTTCTACCCATCTAACTCTACAGAGCCTAGCTACATTTCTGTAGGTAGGTACGAAAGGTATAGGTATATTTAAACAGAGTTATTATACCGGGTGTTCAGTAAATAATGGATTACCTTGGAATGCCTCATAGAAGACTTTATGACCGTTTTGAAAACTAATAAAAAAAAAATTTAATCCAACTCTAAAGAAAGATATATGCATTTTTTTGTTCAGTGCATTATTTTTTTTCGTTATTTTACGTTTTTGAATACCACGACTACAAGTGAATGAATTTTCTCCGTTTTTTTTTTTCGTAGCAATATTTAACATTATTTGTGCCAAAAGATAAGAAGACAAAAATTATAATAACTGTTGGAATTCTTAGAGACAAAAATTAGAGAACTTTGATTTTCGATGCAAAATGTGAAAAAGACTAATTTTTGAAAAAGTTAAATCATCTCTGGTATGAAAAAATGCATGAATACCTCAGTGGCCAACTATTTTTAAAATATGCATGTTGAATGCGGATTTCAAAATGGTATAATTTATTATTGTATCTAGAACCAATAGCAAGTTATTTTTAAGAATCTGCAATACTAGAGCCAATTTAGCAAAAACAAAAGTTTTCAAAATTAGCACAGTAAACGTGAAAATAATCCTATGCGTTAAACATGGTTGATTTTTGATTGATTGCCTGTCTTTATAATGCTGTCCTAATGATAAATCCAAGCTTTAAGCTCCTGTACCGAATGCAAAATTACCAAAAATGTTAACAAAGTGCAAAAAAACGGCTACATTTTGAGCTTGTTTTGAATTATACCTCTTCAATTGGCCTTTAAAAAAACATCAAATATTTTGGTAGTGGTTATTACCAAATTAATTTTCTTATAAGGGGTGCATTACATAAATCAAATACAGCAAGCTTCTCAGAGGAGGTATGAATCTTCTGCAAGCCGCTGCATTACAAATATGCCAGATATACAGGCAGATGGATATGAGTACTGGGACCAATTTTATGGCCACCCCGTTCACTGGACCTAAATCAACTTGATTGTTTTATTGGGGCTGCATTAATAAAATCGTGTACAGCAAGCCCATCAGCTCCTTAGAGGAGCTAAGAAATCTTGTGAATGCAGCTTCATTACAAGATTCTGAGAAAAACTTAACAAGATTATTATAAGATTTTCATTTATTCGGAGGTGCAGAACCTGTATTAGAATGGGTGGAAAACAGTTTGAGCATTTGCTTTAAATTAAAAAAAAATATCTACTTTTGTTTTTGTTTTCTAACTAAGTGATCAAGTGATTGACAGTTGGCTCAAAACTCAAACGACTATTTGTTTGAAGAAAATAACAAATAAACGTAATGCAACTGCGAAACTATTTTATGGTTTTGTTAGGGCCCAATAGACCAGGTATAATTAACAACAAGCTTGCAAATGTAGCAGTTTTTTGCACTTTGTTGACATTTTAGGTAATGTTGCAATCGGACTTAGCAGTTAAAAGCTTGAATTTATCACTAGGATAATATCGTAAAAACAGGCAATCAATCAAAAATCTACCATGTTTAACGCATAGGATTATTTTCACGTTTACTGTGCTAATTTTGAAAACTTTTGTTTTTGCTAAATTGGCTCTAGTATTGCAGATTTTTAAAAATAACTTGCTATTGGTTCTAGATACAAAAATTATACCATTTTAATATCCGCATTCAACATGCATATTTTAAAAATAGTTGGCCACTGAGGTATTCATGCATTTTTTCATACAAGAGATGATTTAACTTTTTCAAAAATTAGTTTTTTTCACATTTTGCATCGAAAATCAAAGTTCAATAATTTTTTTCTCTAAGAATTTCAACAGTTATTTTAATTTTTGTCTTCTTATGTTTTCGCACAAACAATGTTAAATATTGCTACAAAAAAAAAAAACGGTGGAATTCATTCACTTGTAGTCGTGGTATTCAAAAATGAAAAGTAACGCAAAAAATAATGCACTGAACAAAAAAAAGCACATATCTTTTCTTGTGGTTGGGATAGATTTTTTTTATTACTTTTCAGGACGGTCATAAAGTCTACTATTAGGCATTCCAAGGTTATCCATTATTTACTGGACACCCTGCATAAGGCTTAAAATAGTTTTACCAGTGTTTATCTACACACAAAAACACACCAAACTAATTTACACCATAATAATACCTAAATATATGTACATATATAGGTATATTGAATTTGAAATTCCACCTAAAATAATTGTTCAAAAATGAAACGTTTATACCGACCTCTCCTCTTAAGTTTGTGTGATGTTTTGCTGTGCCTGTGCATAGGTAGGTACAAACGTACCTATATGTAGATATTGGTAGAGAAATGGGCTATTTTGCGTAATTGAAACCAGCTTTAGAACAAGGCCACAAGGGATAATTATCTAATCTGCCTCTAAATCAGTTAATTGAAAAATAAACAAAATATGCATGGAAAACCTCGAAAAACCCACATAGATTCCTATGAATTGCATAAAATATTACACAATTACTTCACCATCGCGGCAGCGCCGCCGCCGCACCGCCACGCCGACACCACAATTTTTCCCCCAAACCAACCTACTAGACCTATGAAGAGTTTTTATAGGTACAAAAGGCTTTTCCGGAAAGGTAGGTTAGGTAGAGAGGGGCCAGTCATTTATATATGCTGCCTCGTGCCTGCTGCATGCATATATCTGCATTGATTTTTCAAAAAATAACGCAAAACTCACCTGGTTTAACCACAGCTGCAAACACCACTGCCGCAATTGTAATCGCATATAAATTCCATTTTGTCCTGTTTGCAGTTTTTCTATCCGTTGTATCCATGGTAATCGAAATTTAATTTTAAATTTCACAACAACAAAAACAAGAAATTTAATTTTAAATAAAATGCTGGCTAATATATTATAATTTTGATTTTATGTTGTGTAGCCGTAGCTCTGTCTAGATGATGATGATGATGATGCGGTTGCACATATGGGTATGGCTATGGCCCGGATCCGGTTCCGCTGGCGTTAAGAGTGCTTATCCTGCACTAAATTGAATTATGTAACACACTATCCGCCGCGGCGCGTGGCTCGCACAAAACTTATTAATTACGAATTAACAAAATGCAGGATAGAATTATATACGAACAACTGTATGTAGGTAGGTATATCATTTGCGGTTTATAATTATTATCACATTTAATTGAGGCAGTAAGAGTCTCTTTCCTCTTTGTGTCATGAATAACGAACGTTATGGCGCATATATTATAATCAACCACATATGAAATCGGACTGTTTTATATTATTTTGGACGGGGAGCTTGAATTAAAAAAAAAAATAAGAATAAAACAAAATTAATTAGTTATCATGCTACAAAACACAACACACATAAAGGATTTTTTTAATTTTTATTTTGTGTGTTGTTTCGCTTGCCATCACACCGCCACTCATCAAAACATACGGCAAAATATAGGAAAACAAAAAACTTTCACTAGAAAAAAAGGAAAAAAACCGGACAGCGAAAATAAAAACGAATCAAAAAAAACTTCAGCATGATGCACTTTCATTAAAATGCAGGGTGCTATATGTAACCAAAAAGTCAGCTGCAGGTATATCCGCTGACTCACACACACATACACCTCCACTATGTATATAATATTGACTCGAGCGGTAGGTAATCGGAATCAGGAATCCGATATCCGTCAACCGCCAGGGCTAGGCCGGCTTACCCACGTCACATGCAGTTAAATAAATTTTCTAAATTACAAAATTTTCAATGAAATATAAATAAAAACTTGACAGGGATGAGTAGAGAGGGACACGGGCGGTTGCAAGTTCAATGGGCAGAGCTTACGTTAAATAAATTAAAATAAATTGTTGACAATTTTGGTTAGGTTGTTGAAAAAAAAAGTAATGAAAACGCAAATAAATGAAAATGGAAAGCGAAGGACCGATGCAACGCCAAGGATGTTATATTGTAATATGTGCAATGACTTTTATCACTTTTGATCTGAATTTTACCGCGGAAAATTTAATTTCCAATCACGCGAATTGGTGAACTTAGGACATGTGTTGAGTTGATATTTTTATATCATTTTGTTGTGAAATGACGGGGAAATGGTTGAACATAATAAAGGTTTTTGCAGGTGTAGATACGATGTTAGGTTAGGTTAGTGGGCTGACAGTTGGTCTTGTTACCGTCACACTCAGTGTAGATCCATTGTGGTACCCAAGGACTTTAATCACAAGTAAGCCTATGATAAATTCTATGACATAGCCCGTAAAGGGCGTCGATGAAGTTTTAACAAGCTATAGCCTGAAAAGTCGTAGATGTTTTCAAATTAATTGAAGGAGTGTCTGTCGATACATAAACACGGGGTTGAGGATAGGTTGACGCACCATTGTCTTTTGGGGGCGCATTCCTTTCCTCTACCCCCAATAGATTGATCGTCCATGCACAAGACCCGTAGGAGCAGTGGCTTCATGAAACGTCTGTGGGTGAGCTTGATAGATAAGTGGTTGGTGCATGCAACTGTTCAGTCAGATTAGCATTCAGGATTACTGAAGAAGTATTCATTGGTTGAAGAGAGACCAACGCACCATTGTCATTTGAGGGTGTGATCCCCCCTTACCCCAACTGGTTAAGTCATTCCTCCACCAGGCCCGTAGGAGCAGTGGCTCCATGCACCGTCTGGCGGGTGAGTTTGATAGATCAGTGGTTGGTGCGCATGTGACTGATTTGTTAAGTCAGATTTAAGAATTGTCAAGCCATTTTGTAGCGTTAATAAATTTTAACATATGTTACTGCTTGTTATAGTTACTGAATTCTGAATTATTCAGCGAGTTCCTCTAAGTCATTGAAGAAGGGTCTCCCGAGAAGCCTGCTTCTAAGATGACATAGTCCTCATGTATCTCCTCGTCACCACATCCTCTACATAAGTCATCCATACTGAGCTTCATCTTTTTCTTGTGGTAACCCAGTTGGTTGTGTCCAATGGTAAAATGCTCACGAGTAGGGCTGGTGACGAGACGAGAAAAGTCTCAGTCTCGATCTCGGTCTTGAATGACGAGACCGAGACGAGACGAGACTGAAAATTTTCAATGTTAACAAGACTGAGACAACACTTACAAAAGTCTCGCAGAGTCTCGTCTCGTGGCCAGCCCTACTCACGAGAAGAGATAGAGACTTTTTTTCTCCGTTGGATGATCTTGTCGGTCTTTTTTTTGTTGAACCTAGGCCAGCATTTTCTAGTTATAACACAGGTATTGAGTGAGTTCCATCTCTTCTAAGTTGTAGCTATAACTTAACTCTCGATTACCCGCTTAAGATTACAGGGTAGGATCTGAACTGTTGAGTCTGCTTGATTAAGATCAAGTGTTGATCCTATTCTTGCCAGTTCGTCAGCACTTTCATTTCCTGGGACACCACTGTGGCCAGAAACGCAATAGAGCCTTATGTTGTGCTGTGTACCAAGAACCGTTAGCTCTTTGCGACAACAAGTTACAAGCTTTGATTTTATTTCAATGGCAGTATTTGCTATACGATGTTAGTACCTTTAAACTATTACAAAGCCAGATACATATGTAAGTATGTGTATTATAATATGAGGAATATCTAGAATATAAGGAATATGCTCCGCGAAGAAGCGAGGGACGTAATGGCAATCAACTCATTTATTATGGATTGCCCGCGGCAACATATGATGCACTTATTAAATTCAAATCTGGAAAATATTCTTCTTATGCTAAAGTACACGGCATGTCAAATACCGCATGTGTATGCGACACTGACGTCATACAAAAATGTTGAATTTTTGCCGCTTGTTTGGATAAGGCGACAATCGCCACATGCTACAAATATGCTGAGTACACGACCTGCAAAATCTGTCCCAAAAGTCGCATGTTTGCCTGCTGTATGTGTGGCTTATATTGTGTTGTTGTCGCATGCATGGCAAGTACACGGAATGCGGCAAACTGCATGTATGCCACATGCACATTGGCACAGTGCCGAATATAAATGCAGTTTTTGAGTACACGACATTGGAGAAAATATTGGATAAGTTGATTTTTCGTTAACTTGTATTAAAATTATTATTAAAATGTTGAAAGGAATGTGGACAAGTTAGTGACAAAATACAAAATCAAGTGTCATAATCATAATGCAATGAAAAGTAGATTTCTGAATCGTTATGAGTTAAACTTATACATAAGGCTTAATTAAATTCACCTGCTTTTTGCAAAAAGTGCAAAAATGCGAAATAAACATGTATGCTTAAGATAACTGCTTGCAAGAAAACAAGAATACATCCTTTTTATTTTCTTAGGTTTCATTGTGAAAGTAATAAAAGAAAAAACTTATAATATCGGATTTTTTGTATATCGGATTTCATAAAGCTTTTTTTTAATCAATCCACATTGTAGCCATACTTCAATGAAATTTTAATGTTAATGGCAATAGGATGGAGGACGAACTCCATTTTACCGTCAGCATGTTGCCCTGAAGTTGTATTTTTCCGGAACAAAAACTAAAATAAAAAATGTTCGCAATTTGTAGAGGTTTTTTAATCCATCGACATCGTAGCCATCCTTTAATGGAATTTGAATGCAAATGTAATTGCGGACAACTTTATTTTGACGTTTAAAGAATATTTCGTTTCAAAAGTTAGCACGTTGCCCTAAAATCATACTTTTCCGGAACATAAAAGTAAAAAGCCAATATTTTCAGATTTCTACAGGTTTTCAATTCACCTTCATCGCAAACTATATTGAGAATATTTCGTTTCAAACGTCAGCAGATTGCCCTGAAATATCATTTTCCAGAGCAAAAAATTAAATTTAAAAAAATTTTGAATTACAAATTTCTTAATTTACAAAATCGCAGTTCAATGAAAATTGACAACTTAACAGTCGTGAAATGGCGTTTCTTGATCTCTGGCTATACAATTTTAGATTAGTTATAAAATATAATTCATGTCGCATCTATGACAAAATGCGGCAGCAGAAATTCGAACTAGCGCATGTTTGGGACGTGTTTCATGTGCATGCAACAATCGAGAAAATGTCCCATTTGATCACATTCAGCATTGTCCGAGCGAGTACACGACATGCGAAAATGCCACATATTTACATTCGGCATTGATGTCGCATGCATATGCACTATGCACCATGTTCACCACATGCAGCCGTCATACCAATGCAGAATACACGGCATGCAACTATTGCGACGCATGTCTTATGTAAAAATGGCGTCATAACGCATGCAAATGCGTCGTTTAACATGCATGCCGGGTACCTATAGCATTGTGCACACACAAACCGCCTAGAAATATTAAAACATTTTTTTCTTTTTTAAGTGAGTGAATTTGGTGATGAATACAAACTATCGACTGAAATAATACAAAATCGTACAGAAAGAAATATGATGAGTTTAGAAGAAATTATGAGCACAAAGTAAAAACTTTTATCATAGTATTTTTAGTTTTGGTTGATCCTAGTAGATAAGATTTAGAAAAATCAGTTCGTAAGAATAGTTCTTACCGTCTTATAAGACTCACACAGATGCTTTTGGGAGTGGAATTCGCTACACCCTCGCTTTCAACGACCACGACCTTATTTTTTGCAGTTGACAAGTCGTTAAACCAAACAAAGAAGTTATTATAAAAGTTGTTGGTATGAAAACTCCTAGCTTGTATAAATGCATTCTGAACTACAAGAACCCAATGACTGAACATGAGATGAGAATGTCACAAAATCTCATTTAAATCAAATAAATCATTCAGTTTTGTTTTCCTTAACTTTCTTTATTAAATGTTTTAAGTCACCACAGAAAGTGAATCTTTTGTATACACATAATCACCGAAAATATCTCAAGTCTACATCTTTTTTGAATTATAATTCTTCATCTCCACCACACCTTTCCATAAACCTAACAAAGGTATCTAATATAGGTATGTAGGTATAATTGGTTTAAGACCTGTATATGTATAAATCCATCAGATACTTTTTTATTTTCAACTATTTCCCTTCAACTTCCATGTTCCCTAACTATACGAGTAAATTTATGGATGCATGCAGTATGGTATTTAAGTTGCAATTATGTTGTTTGACCGAGACTTTCGTTTCAATGCAGATGTTGCTCTGACTCTGATCTATGAATGAGGTGCACCGATTGCAAGAATTAAACACACGACGACGCTGAAATGCAACAACAATTTATTACTCGACGAATACGATACAAATCACAGTTTGGTGGTGCACGATGTCGACGGACTACGACGACGAGCGACGGACGGCGAAGGCGATTTCTCTTTTTCACCTTAACATACACAACACATCAAACACACAGACACGCGAGTAGACTTAAAATAAAAACAATTTTTTTTAAGAAAATTAAATAAAAAATAAGTTGAAAACCAGGTAAATTTATCGTCACTCTTTCACCACGAGATGATAAAAAAAAAACAGAAAAACCGCACAAAGACCTTATTTGTTGGATAAGAGTGAATAAGATACACATTTAACCAGTCTTTACGTATTTCAGATTTCCAGCGTATTGAATAGATACATAGACTTTGTAGAGAGAGGTTTTGATGTATTTTTTTTAATGATAAATTCTCACGGAATGTAGAATGTGCACGATACGAGGGGAGATTTCACATCCGTGAGTTGAATTTTTTATCACTAACTAATTTTGTTTTAGAATAAAAAACAATTCAAAGGCATTCTCAAACTTTAAGTTTTAATTAATTATTTTCAATATTTTAATAATAATTATTATTACCACAAAACAAACACTTAATAGCTTCCAATAATAATTTAAAGAAGAAAATCTTTTAACACGATCTGAGACAAAACAGTATCGGACCTATCCGCACGCACGATCGTCTATCTCACAACTGAATTAACTTTTGGTGCTAAAGAAGAGTATAGCCGTGTGAGGTGACGACAAAACGAAAGACTTGAGCAATGTGGAAAAAAAGCTACGAACTTGTTTTTATGGTTATAAGCTGAATATGGATGGTAATGGTAAGAGAGAGAGAATATGGTTAAATGTGATTTGAGAGTGTAAATCAGCGGTTTGTGGAACTTAAAGGTCTCAAGACAAGAGGTAAACAAAACTCGATTTTGATAGTTGAATGTTGTTTGTTTACATATTGGGAAGTTGTATTAAGTAGATACATATATTTTTTTATATTACTATACTGAGATCATCTATGAAGATTACAAACGTAGAAGTACTTAATATAATAGAACACAAATAATTACTTCCTACACGACAGATTGTAGATATTTAAAATTGTATTTTTATGTTTATTGACATCTTCTAAAAACATTCTTAAGAGGTCTTACAAAAAAAAAACGAAAGTTCTTACGTAATATTTGGCTCCACTTAACAAATTTATATTGTTTACATGCGCTCGTAAAGATTTCAGTGTTTTGTTTTTAAGATCGTTTTTTTAATTATAAAGAGGAAATGAAGTAACTTTTTTTTGTCCTAGTATATGAAACAAATAAGTTACCTATGCCAGAAATTATTTCCTAAACAGGTTTTTAGCAGTTAATAAGCATTTATCTAAATATTTTCTAAAATATAAGGGATGATACATGTACGTTAAATCATTTTATCATTCATATTTTAAGCGGTATAAGAAATAAATTGACAAGGGAAGCTTATTATTATCGTTGGCTCCTTGACGTATTTTTTTTTCGCCAGATTCATTTTTTCTATGTATAGTTCGGATTGGGGGAATCAATGCAAATGAACCGATTTTTTTTGTGCTATGCGATATGCACCATTCTTTGAGTTGTGAAATATTGGTAGGTTTAAGATAGGATTTCTTCCTATATTGTAATCGATAAAGGGTGTCCTTTAATTCGTCAATAGTATTTTAGGGCATGATTCTGGGGTATATTCTAAGAAAAAAATCATTCCAAAGTAGAGGCATATCTCCAATTTCGATATCATTTATCAGGGATTTAAGAAAAGTATTACTTTGGTGTGCCGTGACCCATGTTAACGTTTTAATATTTTTTGAATGAAGGTAACAATTCTTAAAATAAAAATTAATGACAATTTTAGCGAATTTACCTCGTCTAAATTTCTGGTACTGAAATCCAGCAAAGGGTTGCCAAGTATATGACAAGTTTTCCCTTTCTAGATCTACCCTACTGAAAACTTACTGGGGCCTTGCCCAAACTAGACAGAAACTTCTCAATTTTCCAGTCGGGTCATCACCGTCCTCTGACAAATACCCATTTTCCAATTGCCTTAGATAATTTACGATATCCCTATCACTATCCGAAATTATTTTTTTTTTCGTGCCATTCTATAAAAAAAGCAACAATTTCACACCCGCGTCCCAAAATAAATCTAGCTCAAACAACACCAGACTGCATGGAGTATCATTTTTGATACAGACAGAAAAGCGCTTGTTTCTCATACAAAAAGTTAAAATAAAAATAAAACTACCATGTTTTTACATTATCAAAATACTAACCTTTATTGATTTTATTTTTTGAATAAATTCTTTCCACACAATTAATTAATATTAAAATAAGAAATCCTTGGATTTTACTCTTGTGCCAAATTGCAGCCTACGAAACAACGATATCGCACAAACCACTTATAACGGATCGATCATGATTTTTTTTTTATTTTGTTTTGGTCAAGAAATAGTTGTTCAAAAAAAAAAATCTGTTTGTTGCTGATCAAAACAAAAACACTTTTAGAGCGAGTAAAAGTTATTGTATCATTTTTGATACAAGATGCATTTAAGGGTTAAAACTTACATGAATGAAGAAGAAAATTAACTTCTGTGTCTGAATATAATTCAGTTCAAATTGTTTCAGAAATGTTTCACACAGGTATGACAGTGGACAGTGAAAGCTGGAAAACCATTTTAAGAGAAAAAATATGTATGTATGTAGTATGTGTATACATTCATTATATTATGTTTATGTATTTACAAGCAATAAAAAAAATATTATTAATACTAATCGCTTGAATAAGTAGCAAAATTTTGGCGTACACTGGGGCGTATACGTACTATTTTATTTATTGAATTTTAAACGTCTGTGTTCTGTCTTTAAATTCGAATATACCTTCATATTGAATGCAGTTGTGCCTACTATGTATGTAATTGGTAGCCAGTTGGTATTATCTGTCTATCAAAATTCATTGTGTTGTCAAATATGTAGAAATACATTTTACAACGCAGGCAAATAGGGCTGGCCACAAGACCAGAACAGTCTCGGTGTCGGAGACGAGACGAGACGAGACGAGACGAGACGAGACGAGACGAGACGAGACGAGACGAGACGAGACGAGACGAGACGAGACGAGACGAGACGAGACGAGACGAGACGAGACGAGACGAGACGAGACGAGACGAGACGAGACGAGACGAGACGAGACGAGACGAGACGAGACGAGACGAGACGAGACGAGACGAGACGGGACGAGACGAGACGAGACGCGACGAGACTGTCTTTAAAGCATCCGAGACGAGACCGAGACGAGACTATATATTTGGACCGAAATTTAACGAGAGTTTTGTCCAATTTCGTATACATTTTTATTTTCTTCTGCACATATTCAAACAGTAGACGTTTTCTTTTGTAAAATCCACAAAATATGATGGAGTCAGTCGAATGTGAACATCGTCATATGGGATAAAAGATTATATTTTTTTACATAAATCGAGAATATTTCCTTCAAAAATATAAGAGGTCCTTAACAATTTTAACAGTTTTGCGTATGCAATTTTTCGAAAAAATATTTTTTGAATTTTTAAAAATATTTTCGATTTTTTTTTTTTTTCAAAATTCAATATCTTGAAAACGGGTCCATGAATGTTTTTTTAATTTTGTGTAAAACTGTATTTTATTAAATTCTTAAAGTTGCCATACAAAATTTTATTTTCAAAAATGTTCAAAAATTTGTATACATACATAAAAATTAATTTTTAAGAAAACCGCTCTAACGATTTTTGATTTTTTTTTTTCATAAATTCATAACTATCAAACAAATCAGATGACATACTCTTTTAGCTCTATCTGTTTTAGCTATTAAAATAACAATTGTATTGTAATTAAAAGTAATAATTTATAGTAGTCATTTATATTTTAACTTGTTTTGTATACATTTTTTTTATGGAACCAATACATATGTACATTGTCAACTTCAAGCTACGTTTAAGTTGTAAACTACGAGAGCAAGTTTGTTCAATCCAGTCGTGCCCATTTTTTTATTCTTAAACGACTACTTTTTCGTTTTTGACTTTTAAACTGTCATACATATTTCTACTATAAGATTTTTCCAAATTTTGAATGCACCTAGGCCTAATTTATTCACTCAAAGTTGAATATAACTTTGGAATTCTTACAGTCATCTTGAGAAATAGTTTTTATTCACTCTAAGTTGACGTTTTCAACTTTTGATTTTCTACTCTATAGTTGATCAACTTTGGTTTTTCTCAACTCCCCGAAATAGTAGAAGTTAGCGAACAAACTTGGGATTTTTCTTCATTTGTGTCTATTCATTCATGCTTTTCACTTCTCGACTGGTCAACGAAATAAAGCATTGTCGGGTGAGTTAGTAGTGAGATGGAGGACCGCATGCGTTTTTTTGGTTTCATATTTTTTTTTTTTTTGCTAAATGAAATTTGCTTATAAAAATGGTAGTAGCCCGTAGCGTAATGGCTAGTGCGTTCGACTGTCACGCCGGAGGTCTGGGTTCATTTCCCAGCCTCGTCCACCTAAGAACAAAAAAGTTTTTTTTTCAGGGCTACTGCCTCTTGCGAGGAATTGACAAATCCTCGAAGAGTATCACTTGTTACGAATAAGTGCTTCTGGTCTAGCCATTCGGATTCGGCATACAATTGTAGGTGCTTTCCATTCTTATCGACAGGCGCACACAGGAATGGTAGCGAGTTGTTAGTCACTAGGCTCTGGTTCTTCACGAGTCGTCGTGCCACCCAATTTATTTTTATTTTTTTTCCCCCACCGAAAACTAGAACGGGGTCCAATTTCAATAAACAGATCACTTCAGCATTGTGTTCCATGTTATATACGGAATGATTTGCTGGTCTTGAAATGTTTAAGTAGTAGGCGACGATTTCGCCGGAGAAGTGTAAAAACATACTCATGAACATGGATCCATTCATGATTCCATTTCACAATAACTTGCAGTTCTTACGTTTCATGGAGTTGTTGATCTTTGTTTGACTTTTCCTGTTTGACCCTGCATTATTCTTCTCTGTGAAAATTTTTGTTTCTTCCTTCATAATTACATATAAGAAAACGAAATAATAGAAACAAATATTATAGTGTGTGAAAACTCACCTCTTATTGTTAGTTTAATATTTGCTTTAAAAATAAAAGTTGTACCGTTTTGTATAGCTTTCAATTTCGCTTGTTATTCTTTTGATTCCGCGCTTCACATGAAATGAAAAATCCATTGCACTTATTCGGAAAAATTATTCAAAATGCAAAATTATTCGAATGCAAAACAAAAGTTGAAAATGACGTCTTGTGCGTCATGTGTCACACATATCCCAAGGATATTTTAGAAACTGCAGGTTGGTCAACTTTTGAATTTCAACTCTTAAGTTCAGATTCGAAGTAGTGATTAAAAGCATTTTTCAACTTTCAATTCAACTACGGATTTGAAGTCAACTTGTAAGTTGGCCAACTTTAGACTTTTCAGCAAGTTGAGCAATAGTGAATAAATTCAGCCTTAATGTACTTGCATAGACATTATGTATGTTAAATTTTCTTATATTTTAATAAACCTATCGACAACAAAAAAATAATTTTCTTCCCCCAACCGTTCAGAAAAAAGTAAGCTCTTTAAATCTCGATAGCGGAAACCCTAGAAAGTGTGAATGGTCGAAAACTCGGATTTAAGCTTTTTATAAGATTCTCTTACTTATAACAACAAAACTAAATTCACAGGACTAAAACCTATATTGTAATTGTACCTTTCAGCCAGTTAAGTTGTTACTGTAAGCCCACCTGTATAAGTCGAAATCCTACAATTAACCGTTGCTGTAAAACATAAATATTAGGCATACCTCTAGAAACATGGCAAATGAAAAATTAATTTTATTTTATAATCAATTCTGGGGAGTCATTCCGTAAAACAAAAACGATCGAATGATATCGCTGCTGCAATACCTGTCTCTATTACATCTGTGGAAAATGAGAAAGACTGAAACGATAGCGCTCGATCGTTTTAATTTTACGGAATTACCCCTTAGACGTTTACCTGCATTGACCTTCATTGTGCCTGTACCAACGCTGTCGAACGAATAAGATATAACAGTATTGTATTGTGCCTACTATCGAATTTTTGATAGCAATCTGGCACAATTTACTGACGCGGGTGAATGTTATTTAGAAGACTTTTGTCATTTATCTCACATAGATGACCCGATAGCAGAAATCGGACTTCGATTTGATATGAACACCAAAAGAAACGGGGAGAACGCGTGTTAAAGAATTCAAATTGCAGCCAAAGCATCAACATATAAAACACGAACGTTCAAGTTTTTCGCAGTTTCGATTCCGTTTCAGTCTAAAAATTTCAATACAATTACAGTCGACTCCACTTAACTTACTTACGTACTTACTTAGGTCCTCGAACCTATTACGTTCGTGATGTTTCCCTTACGGGACACCTACGCGCCATCGTGTACGATTTCTTGAAATATATTTCAGCTCTCTCCAACTTTTCCCCAGTCGTGCCGATTCCTGTTCGACCGTTCTTCGCCATGTATTTCTAGGCCGGCCCACTTGTCTTCCATCCTGTGTGAGCGGGTTCCACTGCATTGCCTGAGATGCAATGCACCAATCGCCTCTTCGAAGCGTATGGCCAATCCACTGCCACTTTGTTCTTCGTATAATGGAGTCTATGGGCTCCTGACCCGTTCTCTCATGAAGTTTGGTATTGGAGATACGGTTGGGCCAGAAAATCCTCAAGATGTTTCGTAGACATCTATTAACGAAGGTTTGCAGCTTTCTAGTGTCATTGACTTTCCAAGTGCTACATCCGTAAAGCAGAACGGATTCAACATTGGAGCGGAACAGTCGTAGCTTGATCTTTAAGCTTAAAGAGTTGTTTCTCCATATTTTGGACAGCATTCCGAACGCAGCCTTTGCTTTTCTGATTCGGCTGTTTACGTCCAGTTCAGTTCCGCCACCCGTAGAGACAATACTCCCAAAAAATTGGAAATCCTCTACCATCTCTACCGGTTGTCCAGAAATATTTACTTTGATTGTTGAGGAAGTTTCAAGACTGATCCTTTTAGTTTTTGCCGAGTTGATATTAAGCCCTACGATTTCTGCTTCTCTCTCCACCCTTGTTGTCATTTGATGGAGATCCATGATCCAATGAGAGAGTAAGCATACGTCGTCCTCGTAGTCCAGATGTTTGAGGTGAGATTGCAGAGTCCACTGAATTCCTCCATTTCCATTTGACAAAGCTGCGTGCAGTACGTCACTTATCACCAACAGGAACAGTATTGGTGACAGTATACAACCTTGCCTAACTCCACTTTGGATTTCAAACTCCTCTGACAGCCTACCTTTGTGCAAAACATGACACTTGGATCTATCATATGTAGCCTTGATAATAGCAATCAATTTATCTGGGATGCCCCTCCTGCGCAAAGCAAGCCAAATAAATTCTCTATTGACACTGTCGAACGCCTTTTCAAAATCTATGAACAGCAGGTGAAGTGGTGATCGATATTCAACGCACTGTTCGATGATGATCCGCAAGGTGTTGATGTGATCCACACAGGAAGATCCAGTGCGGAAACCTGCTTGTTCGGCGTCGAGTGTGTCTTCGAGGTGGTCTTTATTTCGGTCCAATACTATCCTTGCTATTATATTGGCTACTGCAGGCAGAACGCATATTCCTCTCCAGTTTTCGCACTGTGTGAGATCTCCTTTCTTTGGGAGCTTGACAATCATTCCTTTTTTCCACTCTTCAGGAAAGCTCTCTGTTCCCCAAGCTCTCTTAATAAAGTGGGTGCAGTAGCTCGCTCGATCTTGTTGGGGCTGCTCCTAAGAGCTCTGCAGGAATACCGTCAAGTCCAACCGCTTTGTTGTTCTTCAGTGCTTTGATGGCGGTGATAATTTCTTCTTTACTGGGGGGTACGGTGCGTATTCGGGAAATTGTTACTTCGGGTGGCTCAGTGGGAATAGGGGTCACTTCACTAGCGAAAACGCGGTTTAAAACCGCAGAAGTGTTCCCTCCACCTTATGAGCTGGTGCTCATACGAAATTAGCAGGGATCCGTTTGTGTCTTTAACCAGGTGTAGTTTAGAGCTCTGGACACCAGTGAGCTCTTTGGTAATTCTGTAGACGGTCCTACTGTCACACCTACTAGCGGCTTCTTCTGCTTCTGTAGCCAATGCGTTGATGTAGTTACGCTTATCACGTCGCACACTACGGTGAACTTCCCTCATCTTCATGCGCCCGGCCGACTATACTTTCAGCACCGGATATGAACACATTTTTCACAGCACACCAATGATTTTCGACGGATGTGGTTTCCGTGCTGCTGATTGCGTTCAATCCTTGTGAAACGTGGTCCCCTAGTTGCTGGCGCACTGCGGGATCCTTTAGTCTATCTGTTTTAAACTTGGGCATTCGAGTGTTTCCTTGGGATCTCCGAACTGCAGCTGTACGCAATCTTACGGTAGCAACCATCAGATGGTGGTCCCGGGCCATTCCCATGTCAGCACCTCTTCTGTTACGGACGTCCTGGAGACTGCTTCTAAAACGCCGGCTGATCGCAAAGTGGTCAATTTGGTTGGAAGTTGCTTGTCTGTCAGTCGACACCCAACTGACTTTGTGGCACGTCTTATGCTCGAACATGGTCCCTCCAATAACAAGGCCGTTGGCGTTGCAGAAATCGACAAATCTTTCGCCATTGTCGTTTCGGTTACCAACACCATGTTTTCCCATGACATGCCTTAGCCCAGTGTTGCCATTGCCAACCTTGGCATTTAAGTCTCCCATCACCATAATTATATCACCTCGTGGAACGCTATCATAAGCAGCACTCAATCGGTTATAAAAGGCCTCCTTCTCCTCGTCAGAAGAGAGCAAAGTTGGGGCGTAACACTGTATGATGGTGACGCGACGTACTCTAGTCCGGAACCTGGCTTTCAGGATCCTGTCACCTAAAGGCTCCCAGGAAATTAAGCTTTTGAGAGCTGTTTTGGAAAGCAGCAATCCAACGCCAGATTCCCGGGCGCTTCCAGCTGTTTTTCCGGAATAGAATAGTACAGTGTTACGGGTTGGTGACTTAAACTTCCCCGAACCCAGCCATCTAACTTCACTTATCCCTAAGATGTCCATCCTATACCTTCTCTAGTTGCAGGAATCTGGCATTCTGAGGACCTTCTTTTCCATTGTCAAGAAGCGTCTTCACATTCCAGAAACAAATCTTTGTCCGGGTAAAATAGCCAAAAGTCGTCAGCGAGTTATCATTAATTATCCGAGGCGTAGTGTTGGTTTCGGTAGCGGGTTGATTTCAGTTACGGAGAATGCTAACCTCCGTTACCTATCCTAGAAAGCTAGGCCTTTTCGCACTTGTAATTTTGGCCTATTTATCTATATTGGGATACACAAATAGTTGCCCGGGGACCACCACGAGGAGGTAAAACAAGCACTTCATCGTGACTGATTGTTGCGCTACTGGCCCAGACCAAGTTCTGAGCAATCAATAGTTTCCCGATCAGGCACGATGCAGGTCGCCCGCTTAACTGGAACACCATATTTGCAGAAAATTTGTTTTATTTAAGCGGAGTTTTCATTTAAGCAAACTTCGAATAACTGAAACTTGTTTCAAACAAGCGGAGTTTTTTCAAAACAAATTAAATTTCATTTAGCTTGACAGTCAAAAAAAAAAAGAAATTTAGGCATAATTTTTGTATTGTGTCAAAATTGTTATATTTCCATGAAACAATTCAAACAACAAAGGTATTTACATTTTTAATGACAAATATTGCATCAGCCATACGTTTTCTGTCAAACATTTTTGAGGATAAGCCAAAAAATAAACAAATTTAAAAGAAACGACTGACACCAGGAGGGAATGACAAGAAATGAGATTTTGACGTGTCAGATTTGACATTCCCAATTTAAAGGGTATGTTCGATTTAAAGTTTGATGGCAGCATTCAACGGTCGTTTCACTTATGTGGAGTTGAATAAGTGAAACATTTTCATTTGAGGCAAGCAATTTTGTTTCAATTATCCGCAGTTTGCAATTAAGCGGAGTTTGGATGTGCGAAGCTGTTTCTCAAAAAGGCTCCGGAATAAATGTATTGTTTCAGATAACCGATGTTTTCAGTAAAGCAGAGTGCAGTTAAGTGGAGTTGACTGTAATAGTTAAATATTATTTTTAATTTCTCTAAACTTGTATTGCTTCTTAAGATGAGAACCGGATATCTTTTCCTTCAACCTTTTGATATACACAACATTTCTGGCTACTCAAAGTCGTGATTATGCACCTGCTTAGTATTTACCTCACTCTCACGTAACGGTTTCAAGCTCTCAAGACAACGTACGTGACGTCGTCGTTGCTTTTTATGAACCATAATGATAGTACTTTTATTTTTATAATAATTGCGATTTTATTTATATTTACTCACGACAAATCTATTTTGTATAATTTAAAGGTAAGAAACAAACAAATAAAAAAAACTAACCCCACTTAATATGTCGCTGTCTAATAAAGAAAAAGCTTCAGCAACTACAGCTCTATAGAGCTTTTATGCCTTTATGACTTTAACTAACCCAACAAGTTGAATAAAACAAAAACAAAATAAATAAAAATATATCTTAAACCATGTTATGCCAATTCAAGTCTCCACCGCTGATGAGAGGGCAATGGTTTTCTGCTCAATGAGTCAGAGTCAGTGATGTCTTGTGCGGTCTCCACGTTTGGTGGCTTTGTTTGCATTTGATTTCGGTATTTGAATCGTGCGTCGTCGGTCGCGTCAGTTCGTTTCGCATAAAATATCGTCATCATTGGCGCGCATTGCATTATTTTTTGTTACTCATTTCAACTTACCTACGCGTGCTTATACCAGAGTGGTTGAGATAACTATTTTGTTTGTGATCCGTTTTGCTGGAGGTGTTGTGCTTCCTCTAAATACCGATATCCCTCTGGCGGGTAAGTGTGAAAATACAATTCAATTAAACTACAATTTACCAAATGCAAAGATACACACGAACGAGCGCGAGCGTCGCGTCGTATAAACAAGATATCCACTCAAAACAGCTGCTATTTCTGCGGGCAATTTGGTAAAGTTTTCACTTCTATAGTCTGACCCCCTCAGAAATACACTAACAACAACTGTGCTCCTTCCTTCCTGGCCCTCCTCAGTTCCATCTAGATAATAAGCAAAAGAGATGATAGGTTGCATCCTTGAAGCACTTTTCATATACGGGCGCGGAACAATTTACACCTCCTAATTTTTCCCCGAAACAGGGTGGTGAACGAGAACGTGTGGAAGGTTATCATAGGTACGAGAGTACATTGATACATTCTAGAATCGTGCAACGATGGCATACTGTTTTTGCTGAACGATTTTATTTTGTTTTAAAAACATGATTGCCAAGTGAGATCGAATTAATAATGAAAAAATATGAGTTCTTCAAATTTATGTGAATGGACTTTTTAAAGTTAAGATCATACGAAGAGCATTTGTAGTATAGAACATCATGATATAAGATATTATTTCGGAAGGGTTATCGCTCTGGGGTCTGGAATCAGAGAAGTGTCACATAAAAAAGGCTTTTAGTAGATGCACTTTTATTGGTCCCTACCGTTTTGGTGTCGTTTCGAGACTGACACTTGACACTTGACTGACATATATTGTTTATCTTACGTCAGAATCCAACTAACAAAACTGTAAGTCCGAAATAAATTAAAACGGCCTTTATTCTATTGAAATCGGCATTTCGTCCGGATCGGAGAGCCATAGCAACGTAATTTTTTGCTAAATTTAGTTAAACTTATGTACATCATTTTTGCGTTGAATACCAATTGAATAGCTTTTTATAAAAACGCTTTAAGTACAAGCGCTTCGTACGGGAGATTATGATATTATTGGCCTTGACGCGTAATTTCAGGCGCGTACGCTGACATTCGGATGGAGGGGATTTGAAAAATGGGGGTTTTCAAGGTCAGCTGTGTGTCTTCCATGTTTTGCGTGTTGAAAATTATTTAATCTAAAATACATTTCAAAAATGTGATCGAAAAGTCGAAAAGGCTTTATTGTCCTCGGGTGATCCATGATACCGGTTGCCAAGTAGTGATAGGCATACCCTTTATCAGCGTAGAACAAAACTACTTGTTCGTTATCCGGTAGTAAAGTTGTCATCCATCAAACTGAGGTTTCTCGGTCTTTGATATAGAGAACCAGATTGGGCAGACATAGCTGATGACAGGCCACGGATCTTCTTGGACATCAAAGTGTAATTGGAATAGTCGGTAGCTTTTATAAGCATGTTTCGTGAGTGCTGGGTGATACTTAGCATTTATGTTAAGGGGATGATCAGTTCTTCACGCTCTCCACGGCTCGCTTCGTTCTCCCGACAATGTCTTTGTCGTCTGCATACCCAAACAAGTGAACGGACTTTTGAGAAATTTCACCGCTGGTGTTGACTTGTGCGTGGCGTACAATTGCTACAAGAACGATGTTAAATAGCTTGCATGATAACGCGTTGCCTTGCCTCAATTCTGTCTCAACATCAAAGGAATCGGTTGTGCTCTTACCGATTTTGACGGAGCAGCCAGATTTCTCCATCGTCATCCTGCACAAGTGGACAAGTTTGACAGCGATGCCGAGATATGACATGGCTCTGTATAATTCGTGCCTTTTCACGCCTCATACGCGACTTTAAAATCGATAAAGAGGTGGTGTGTATCGATCTAGAATTCCTGGTTTTTTTTTCTAAATCTGTCGGAGTGTGAACATTTGATCGACGGTTGACTTGCCTGGTCTAAAACCACACTGATAGGGTCCGATCAGATCTTTGAAAAAAGGTTTTAAGCGGTCACATAGGATAGCCGACAAGATTTTATAAGCGATGTTGAGGAGACTAATTCCTCTGTAGCTGGTGCACTTCAGAGCATCTCTTTTTTATGGATGGGGCACACTAAACCGAGATTCCATTCATCGGGCATACTTTCCTCCGACAAACTGTTGCAGATAAGTTGGTGTATGCTCCTAACCAATTCATATCCCGTTGATTTGAATAGTTCAGCTGCTTGGCCATCCGCATCAGCATCCTTGTACGACTTAAGTTCGGATATCACCTGCCGCACTTCGGTTAGGTTGGGTGGACGGAACTATTGGCCACCATCGTCCAAGTTGAATTGAGTATTCTGCCTACTAGTGGTATCTTGGCTGTCTTCGCCGATAAGCATTCTAGAGAAGTGTTCTTTTCAGATCCTCAGCACTAGCTGTGTATCTACTACCATATTCCCATTCTCATCTCGGCAGGCTTTCCGTTCTAGCTTTGTATCCCTGGGTGGATCGTTTCACCCTTTGACTAAATTTTCCAACATCACCCCTGCCACTACATCCCTCAATAGGTTCGACCGCCCGATTCTCGTGCTCTCTCTCTTTTTCCTCCTGAGAAGTCGGCGTTCCTCTTTCAATTTTAGCCCGTTGAGCTACTCTCTTAGCCCGGGCTACTCTCTTAGCGGCTCTTGTTTTAGTCTGCAGCATTGCCTGGTGGGCTTCATCCTTAGCTGCATGCGCCAGCCGAAACTATTCATCGAACCAGGGGTTTCGTTATATGGTCGCCTAGTAAAACCCAGCACATCAGAGGCGGCACTTCTGATAGCTTGTTGACAGCTTGTCCATGAGGCTTCTTCAATTTCGATTTGCTGAGCCCCGCTGCCCAAGATTAATGAGTGTTCTGCTGTATTTACAGGTAAAAAAATGGATTTTCATATTCTTTAGCCAGTATGACAGAACTACAGTGAGTCTGTCAGTTGTGTAAATGCAGAATTAGACGGCAAACTGGAAACATAGAGCTGATACTAGAAACATTCTTCAACTGATATTTCATGCTGTCTGCAGGAGACAGCGAGCTCTATGAATTGTACTTAAAATATGTGGATCAAGTCAAGAAAATCAATACACGTTCCAACATTGGCTTTGGCTCGGCTTCTTCGCACGAATGAACAATAATGTTTCAGTCAAGTACCAGCCCCCAATTTCTAGACGAGAAGGATTATCGAACCTACGATTGCGCCTGCGGTTTAAACACCAAGCGATAGTTGATGCCAGAATGCTAAATGAAGATGACGATGTCAGACGAGCCTTCACTGATTTCTATGTCACGTCGGAAGGTTTCTCCATAAAAAAGCCAATTCTGAATACAGGATTAGGGTAAATGGGGGCTATAAATGTCTAACATTTTTTTGCACTTTTTTACTTAAGGTGGCACTACAGGCCGGTGTTTGTGCGTAACCAGCAAACCTTCTCCAACCAGTTCTGTCCCTAGCTAACTGTCTCAAATTAGTTGAGATCCTCACTTGCTTGCGCAACACCGGTTTTTCGGTCTTACCTTACTGCTCCATCCCTTGGAGATTGGTTCAAAGACTTTTCAGTCAATTAAACTTTTGGACACATTGTTCACTCCGGCCAAGGACAATTCCTTGGAGATGGCCGAAACAATTTCGTTGCCTTAAACAAATGTCGTTTCGCTTCAGAAGCATAGAACACTTTTTATGTTAACCCAACTAAATATACTGACCTCAGTTGGCAATCATGTTTTAAAGAATCCATAGTAGTTGTATCAGAGAAACAACACACAGAAGGTTGTAGTAGGTAACTAGCGTTAGATGTCACTTTAGATGATAATGATGATGCTAGATTCTGTTTTTCCGGTGCTGGTTCCTGGTGCTTGCTTGCTATAATGTAGTGTAGGTATAGCTGGATGGAAGTGGGCGGCTTGATAATGGCCTTTGCGTCAACGTTTGCTGATGGTTAGCAGCTTTCGGTAGCATCATTGGTGTATCTGAACATGTGTTGCGACAAGCCAAAGTACACACTAGACTCTTTAGTGCACTTTCCCGGGTCTCGCTGTCGCTGGTATATATACGACCAGTGCATGGCAAAAGTACCATCACCTACTAGAAAATATAGCTAGCGAAGTATTTAATAAAATATTATAGAATTGGCGGGGCTTGCGGTTGTTAAAGGGGTTTAGTTGTGCGTCTGTGCCAATGTCAATACTTCTCTGTACATGGCTGGATATGAGCAATAAACCGTTCCATAGTCACCGTCATGATTAGAAGGCTTAAAGGGGAAAGAGGAGTTTGAATATAGAGATATAATGTACGGTGAGAAAAGTGCTTCGTTCAATAATGCTCAAGCAAAATGGTTTACTATGTAGCAATATTCGCGTGTGCACTCCAGCACAGTTGGCTGATTTCGTGTAGTTGAGGTTAATTTAATGGTAAAACGAACAAGAGTCGTTAAATGATGAAAAGTCTTTTCTCAGCCTAAAATTACAAACCTTTTGTTTTGCAACATCAGAAGTCGTAATAAATTTTTGCTCGACCACGACCACACTAATTTAGGTTCTTATGTACTTATAGGAAGGTATCTCATATCTCTATCATAAAGAAGACTTTTATAGGAGCTTATAGTTTGAAATACCAAGACTCGCTGGGTGTTGTATGACAACAAAAATTGATGAACATCATCCAACATCCTTGCGAAATTTTATTCGAACAACAACAAGAATAGAAAAGTGAAAATGCAAAGTGTTGAAGTTTTCCGCTTAGGTGATCCAAGATTGGGAAGGGCTCTTTTCTATAAGTTTATAGCTTCGTAGACACTATATGTTGGTTGACATCAGAGAGAGAAAGTTGACGATGATGTTCGATGTTGTGGAAACAAGAAATTTGTATTCAATGTCTATGTTTAGAACGATTTGATATTTGTAGCCAGGGCGGTTGCGTTGCATTTTGGGTTAATTAATTAATATCAATATTTTGGTAATTTAATGAACAGATTGCGTCTTGCTATTAATTGAAGCAGTCGACAAAATATGAATAATTGGGCAGCCAATTATCTTTAATGAAAATGTTCCACAAAATCGTAAATATTAAAAGTTATATCTAGGAGTAAACTTTGCCTAAGCTTATTTAAACCTCATGCAATCAGGGGCAAACATGAAGTTTGGGAAATTTATGGAGGACTGGGTGCTTAATTATTCTTTATTCCCCTTCTGATCTGGCTGTAATCTATAAAGCATTTATTCGTCCAAAACTCGTGTACAACTCTCATGTTTGGCAGGTGCTCCAATAAACCATTTGAGTCTATTGGATAGAATTCAAAGAAGAGCTATGAAAATTATAGGCGACAGAAGTATAACCGATACATTTGCTTCTCTAGAACACCGCCGCAATGTTTCTTGTATTTCATAATTTTATCGTTATTTTCATAAACAATGCTCTAGTGAAATAGACAGTTGCATTCCTCCCCTCAAACAATTCAACCGTAATACTCGTGCTTCTAGGAATGCCCATCAGTTTACCCTTGAGCCCAACTTCGGACCTACTGTCAAGTTCAGGGATTCTTTCTTTTCCCGCACCACGCGAATGTGGAATGATTTACCCGACGCTATCTTTCCCTCCCATTTTAATATTCAGAACTTCAAAACCAATGTGCATCGGTTCCTCCTCTTAAATCCTTCCCTATTTTCCTAAAGCTCGTACTGTGTTCAATCATATTAAGGGTAGTCACAACCCCTTTAGTGGGCATATAATAAAAAAAAATATGGGGGAAAAATTATATTTTGACGTATCGAAAATATTTCGTTCCAATAATCAACAGGTTGTCCGGAAATCGTATTTTTCGAAGACGAGACCGGAACTGCAAATGCAAATTTTCTCGCGAAAAAGGCGAGACTGAGACAGACGAGACTAACAGCCCGATTCTCCACCTTGTGAGAAGTCACAAGTCACAAGCACATATGACTAATGCTTGTGAGGATTGTTGTGACTCGATAACATTTATCGAATTCTCCCCCAATCCTCACAAGAAAACTCACAACGAAACCCACGGAAAAGGTGAGTTGTGTAGCATCATTATTCGAACAGCTGATTATTGAAAACAAAACAAAAATTAAATTGGGCCAGTTGTATTGCAATAAATAAAAAAATAATGCAAACTCGGTTACAAATTTTATATGTATTATTATAGAAACAAAATATATTTTCAACTAATTTTAACTAAAAATTAAAAAAAGGCAAGGAAGTTGGCAGAATATCGTGTGGCTTTGAATGAGATCTTAGCACAAAGTTTTCGGGAAACAAAAAAATGAAATGCTGTACTGGAGAACTGAATTATTTACATAGGTATTGTTTGTTGTTTCTCAAAATCCATCATCAATTTGATTAGTTTGTTAAAAATTCTGTGCTACATTAAAATTGTTACTTTCGCATTTTCGGATAAATCGTCGGTAATAAAAGATGCACCAGAATCAAATCCACTACTGAGAATTTTCGATTTTAACGAGACCGAAACGAGTCTTACAAAAGTCACGCCAAGTCTCGTCTAGTGGCCAACCCTTAGAAAAGACCCTTTATTTGAACTTCTAAAACAAGAAAATCTTCAACGATGTCGAAAAAAATTTAGATATTATTTTACTTTCAAAGCTGAGGACCGTAGCCCGAGGTCCCAAGGGCTTTCATAATTTTTGATAAAATTTAGTATTAAAAAAAATATTATTTTACTTTCAAAGTTGTTTTTGAAAGGTGTATCACTTAGGGCTGTAAGCAAGGGGTGTTATCCACGGCCGAAGCCAGTGTGACAAAAGGGGCGCTTAGTTCGTTAGTTAGATTTTATTTTACTTTCAAAGTTTTACGGCAACTCTAAAAATAATTTGATATAAATTTTTGTAAAGTCAAAAATCCCTTCTTTTACTTTCTATTTAAATAAATTTGTTTCAATGGAAAGTTTTTGAAAACTAAATTTTCAACTAAAAATATATAATATTTTAAATAAAATATAGTAATAAATTACTATTATTTATTTATATAATATTTTCCTACAAGATTTGTATGGCTATCGTTAGTTGTGGTCCTTAAAATCAGAAAACCCAATACATAGGTATATTAACCAAAAAAAGTATAGAAATCTACCAAGTTTGAAAAAAAATCTACTAAGCCGTTAAGTATGCAGCCGCGAGGACAGACAGACAGAAATAATTTCGATACTCATTTTTTCATTTATTGTTGATCTCCAGTTCAATTTTTTTTTACCAATCCGTAATAGACTAAAAGCCCACAGCAATTTTTGGGTTTGAACGATAGCTGAGTGCCCTAGACATGGGTATGGAGTCCAAAATATTTTCCGAAGAGCCAAATGGCTGCAAGACGCATCCAAAGCTTCAATCTATGAGTGCATCTTGCAGACATTTGGACCCACAGAAAAGGTATTAACCTTCATATTCATATCTAGGGCACTCAGCTCTTTCAGCCCCAACCCCGACTTGGCAGACTTTCATTTTTACATATGAATAGTATGGACCTATCTTAAAACAAAAGGAATTGTTGCTATCGTTCACACCCAACAATTTAGGGGTGTGAAAGTGAACCAAAAAGAAGTAAAAGTAAAAGTAAAAGTAAAAGTAAAAGTAAAAGTAAAAGTAAAAGTAAAAGTAAAAGTAAAAGTAAAAGTAAAAGTAAAAGTAAAAGTAAAAGTAAAAGTGCTTATGAAAGAAATGCAAGTATTGCAGTCCCTGTAGGCAGCTTAAGATGCGTTATAGCAATTTGAAAACCTTAAAAAATCAACTTTGATGATGATTGTATGAACCAAAAAAATGTTTATCGGTCCAAAGGTATTGAGACCTTGATTAAAGATCCGTATGTCCAAGAGCGATTGGAGGCGGCATTCACCCTGCCAAACCGTTAGGGTTAGGTTAGGCCTAGCACTTCTTTTTAAATAAAGTTCTTTTAGTGAACAGTTTTTGAAATATTAATTTTCAAACTTAAAATTTTGAAAAAAAAAAAAATATATGTGCAAAATATTTTTTTCCAAAAATTTCACGTTATTAGGTACTATTTTTTCTTTCAAAATTCAATGCTCTTATCGAATCATAGTCAAATACTGAAAACCGTTGTTTTTTTAAATTTTTTTTACCCATTTCTTTTAAATTTTTCGGGTTCTCTGAACGGTCTGGCAGGGTAAATGCCGCCTCCAATCGGTTTTGGACATAGGTACGGATCTGTAATCAGGGGCGCAATACCTTGGGATGGATAAACTTTTTTTTTGGGTCATACAATCATCCTCAAAGTTGATTTTTTAAGGTTTTCAAATTGCTATACCGCATCTTAAGCCGCCTACAGGGACTGCAAGACTTGCATTTCTTTCATAAGCATTACCACACCTTTCGACTCATATAGTTACTTTTTTTTTTGGTTCACTTTCACACCCCCAAAATATGCTGTGGGCTCTGGGTCTATATGTATCGCAAGTAAATATATGAACAACTCAACAACAAACAGTGACATAAGACCAAACAAACAAAAACTTATCAACAAAACAATATGAAACAATACTAAAAGAATTTAAAAAAAGTACGCATACGCCACAGTGTACATTTATATCAAATTTGTCATGGCAACCAAAAAAAATTGAAAGAGTTGATACAAATATATTTTTTAAACTAGGTGAAAATAATAAAATATTGCATACTATATTAAAAATTGTTAAACTTATATTTGTTGAAAGAGTGCTAGAAAAATTATCAAGCTCTTTTAAATGACTCATAACCGATTTTTCTGTAGTCAGTTAAGCCTCAGATTGAACTCACTCTTCAGACAAATCAAAACTTCGTTTCTGTTGATATGGTTTTTGTATTCCTCTGATAACTTTACTGATGATTGAAAAGTCGACTCTTAAAATAATAAATGTAATAGCAACTCTAAGTCTCATACTATTTAAATGGTAATTCTTTTATAATGACAGTTGCTGATGATGATGGTGATGAAGCAGGTGTGTTTTTACTTCGTGGTTCGTGGCAGAAATGCCAATTTTCTTTAGAATTCAATATTTTTTTCTTTTAAATAATAATGAAAATAATATAGTTAGGTACGAGTATTGTGATACGCATGTACAAATAACGCTAGCGACAAAATATCTATATAAAGTCCTGTTAAATGACACATTCCCATTTAAACTATTGAAATTCATATAGCGGCCGTGTCGTACGGTGACCATCATATGAGCTGTTTAATGAACAAAATTTTCTTCTTTATTTTAAGGCTTTACTGAACATAACAGTTCCTGAACTAACAGTTCCTGACCTTGAGATATGTATTTTGTAATATAGTTATTTGGTCTAAGCTTCTTTTAGGAAAGAAAGTTGAAATCTATATTATTTTATTTATAAAAATGGACGTGGTTTGTAGGGGAGGGGTAGAAGCTTTTTGCGTTGCGTTTTCAAAAGATTAGATACTGACGTAATTTCCTCTGGCGTTATTTGCCGAAGCCGTTGCATCAGTTTATGAAATATGCGCGACTGGATTGCACGAATTGGATCTCGTAGACATTGACAATGTAGATATAAGTAGTAATGATTCGATAATAATTTTATATCGTTAATTATAAAGTAATAAACAATTATTTTTTGATTTACTATACAAATAAATACAAATTAATTTGGAAAACAATTAAAAAAAATTAAATTGATTTTTTGTTTGTTTTCATATTTTTTTTTAATTTTTCATACAAATTTTGATTACAATGTTTTTTAACAAACTTGGAAGTACCGAATTGTAAAATAATGCTTTACTTTAAATCAGCCAATGACGAGATATGTGGGAATATACAAAAACAAGTATTAAATATAAGCAATTTTTTCAAAAGAAAATCATAACTTTATTTCCTTTATTTTGGTAAGAACGTAGTACGTAGTTTATTTAAAAATGCTCTATTCATTACACGTACGAAATTAAATCAAAATCGTTGGAGTTGTTTTTGAGAAAACTTGATAAACCCGAAATTGTTGTATGGCTGCTACCCGTTCTAGATGAGCTTAAACAAAAAAACAGACCGAAGCCGATGAGGCGGCGGACGTCTTGACGAAAATCACTTCGTTTTGTTATTTTTGATTAAAACCTTGAAACAAATTTTGACACAAAACCAATGCTTGCAATATGTATCGAAAAGCTATAAAGGTGTAGATTGGGTTGGCACAAGAAACATATCAGGAGATGGGGGTGTAAACTCCTATTTAGGCGGTTAGTATTAAAAAGAAAATATATTAAAAGCACAGACAACCAGTTCTACAATATTATGCTACTTTTCAATGAAATCAGTTAAAATATCTTCAGTAAATAGATGCAAACAATTTTAGTGTTTTATTTCAAAGAGTACCCCTCTTAAAAATAAATAAATTGGGTGGCACAACGGCTCTTGAAGAACCAGGGCCTAGTGACTAACAACTCGCAACCATTCCTGTGTGCGCCTTTCGACAGATATGGAAGGGACCTACAATTTTATGCCGAATCCGAACGGCCAGACGAGAAGCACTTATTCGTAACAAGTGATACTCTTGGAGGATTTGTCAATTCCTCACAAGAGGCAGTAGCCCTGAAAAAATCTTTTTAGTTTTTTTTTTTAGGTGGACGATGCTGGGAAGCGAACCCAGACCTCCAGCGTGACAGTCGAACGCACTAACCATTACGCTACGGGCTACTACCTCTCTTACGTATTCTTAAGCCAAAAAATTATTCAAATAAATTGTGTTGGCCCCTAACAAAATTCGAAATCATATTGGGAACATTGTCGAGCACTATCTTGGAAGCTTTTAAAAAACATGAAATCTTGAAATACAGATATACATAAAATTAAGTTAATAAGTAAGAAAATTAGGGCTGGTCACGTGACGAGAAAAGTCTCGGTCTTGATCTCGGTCTCGTCATGCGAGACGAGATGAGATGAGACTGCCCTTCAAGCAACCGAGACGAGATCGAGACGGGATTGTATATTTGGACCAAAATTTACAGAGAGACTAATAAATTAAAACATCTTATTTCAGTTAAATATTTATTTTCTTCTGCACATATTCAAACTATATGTATATGGGCGACAAACTATATTTTGAAGTATCAAGTACATTATTCAGCAGGTTGCCTTTAAATCGTATTTTTTCGGAGCAATAAATAAAAAGCAAAAATATAATGCATCGAAAGCGAAGTCGTCCTTCAATGGAATTTGACAGTTATTGGCTTCACAGATCGGGGACAAACCATATTTTGACGTATCGAGAATACTTAATTCCAATAATCAACAAATTGCCGTGTAATCGTATTTTTTGGATACGAGACCGAGACGAGGCCGAAATAAGACCGATACAAGACCGGGACGAAACTGAAAATTTTAAATTTCTCCCGAAAAAGGCGAGACCGAGACGAGACTTAATTATACGAGACCGATACGAGACCAAGAGGAGACTGAAAATTTTCGGTTGTCACGAGACCGGACGAGACTTACAAAAGTCTCGCCGAGTCTAGTATCGTGGCCAGCCCTAGCTTTATGGAACAAATGGTTTTAGTCGGGGGATAATGTAAAATACTTTCACCCGATTTTGAAATTTTTTTGAAAATTGGGTACCAAAACGAGGGTTGGTGGTTACTGAATGAAAAAAAAAACTTTTTGCAACAAGGTCTAGTGGAGTATCGTTTCCATGTATTTTTTAATGCTGAATCCAATTAAAAAATTAAAACTTTTTAGATCAATTTTTAAAAATGTAACAATTAATTTTGTTAATATTTTAGTTAAATATGTGTGTAAAGCTACTTTTTGTATATTTTTTTTTTTTTATTTTAATATTACCTAATAATTAAATATGAGTGGATTTCAACGAAACACATGTAGTACTTTGAAATAAATAAAACATTTATTTATTATTATAATGTAATACGTATAGTAATAATTTAATCTTGGATTCTATTTCTTAAAGTTATCAAATATAAAAATATCTGTGGTGTTTGGTATAAACATGATAACTCCATAAACGTGTTTTTAGGGTAAAGGCATTCAAATTTGTATTAAAATGTTGGAACATCTATTTCAAAAATAAAGAAATCATTTATTTGCAATTCACTGCATATTTGTACCAAATTTGAAGTAAATCGGTAAACGCGCTCAGGCTCTAGCTCCATGTAAATTGATTATTGACATAAAATCCATAAATACATTTTTGATACTCATGAAATTTGACAAAAGTATTAAACTGAAAACCAAAAATCTTTAGAAAGAACTGTGTGAAAAATAATTGTATCGTCTTGCCATTATTTTCGTTCGATTCAGGGTCAAAAAATACATGGAAACAATACCCCACTCGACCTACTTCACAAAACATTTTTTTTTGTTCACTGATAACTACTAACTTTCCCACCAATTTCCCCTCCCCCAACATCTGGAAAAGTATTACTTCATTAGAATCATTAGAACTGCATTTTTAGTGTCAAATTATTGCGAATCCCAATTTTTCGGGAATGCATACCATTTGCCGCCTTTTTGTTAGAAGTCCTTTATTGATGACGTCATATCTTAAAATCCTCGAGGTTGCATTTTCGGATTTAGCACAATTTTTCCATAAAGATACCATCAAAACATTTTGTATATACTGAAAATTTGGGTTCGGCCCAAAAGTGACACTTTTTCCCTAGACTATTTTGAAGCTTTTTAAAATGGCAAATGACGCAGAACTTCTATTTGCCCGAATTTTTTGATTAAAGAATGCCCAAGAAGTAGGAACTCTTCAAAATAAAACAATACAATTATTCTTCTTACCTATTTTTGTAGATATTTTCAATTTTTGTAGGTAATTTGATTGGATTATGTAGCATTTTATAAAGCCAAAAATTAATTTTTGATTTTTAAATAAAGTTTATTTTCGATAAAGGACCTGCAATTAACTTCTTTGTTTTGAAAAATTTGGAAATATTTTTCTTTAGAGAAATTTAACTAAAAGTTAACCGATACACAATTTTTTGGTCCTAACGGAAAGAGGAAACCCTCAACATCCCATTACAAAAAATCGTCTAAATGATAGTTTTAAAAAACACTCACCATTGAACTCATTTTTAGACGTATACTGTTACTGTTATTAACAATGAATACTTTACCAATGTAAAATCATTAATCCGGCTCAATATATTTTCATCCCCTTTATAATATTCTGAAATTTTAAAGCTATATGAACGAATGCTTTTGGTTTTTTAAATCCTTCCCTTAAAAAAAAAAAAAAACTAAAATTCTGGCACAGCTTTGTATTTCCATAAACCATATTTGTATATTTTTAAAAAAGTATCTTCCACATACTTTCTGATTTCAAAATCCTTATTTTATATGAAATCTGAACATTCGATTAAATTTTAAATACCAAAACAAAATACCTTCGAGCAAGATTAATTCAACATAATATTTTCACAATCATCGAAACTAGCTCAGAATTCCTTTTAAATGCAAACAAAGAAAATAAAAACAATACAAAATATAGAAACAAAATGATTTGTTCATCGCAAAAAATGTTCCGCATTGTTTGTGGTTTAAATTTATTATTAAAAAAATATTTGTTCCATGTAGGTAGGTACATACAAACTTACAATTCGTTAGAACAGATGGTTTGTAGATATTGTGGGTGTCATGATAAATGTATTCGCATGGAAGAGTGAGATATAATCACTGCACACAGATATTTATTTTAAAAATTTATAAGAACAAAAAAAGCTGAGCTTAGTTAAAGCATGAAATTAAAATGTTTGTATACGTTTGACTCTGATAAAACAGTCAGCGTCAGAACTATTAATTCGCTTTTTTGTTCTTGTTTTATAATTCATTTACGCGACACTGGTATTCGCAAAACGCGACTGAATAATGTCGTCTCGTGCGACTGCGATGCGAAAGAGGGTGCGCTTAGAGGGTCAACACAGAAAGTATGTTATAGTGACAAGGGACATCTGTGCAATGCGGTGTGGAAATGGAAAATAGTGTCGTGATATTTTGTGCCATCATCCACTTAACGAACGTGCCACTTACTCTATAAACGAGTTCATTGCTTCCAGCAAAAGTTCTGTTTAATGGCGCATACTACTTACTCCTCGGTTGTCGGTTCCTCTCTACGATAGTTATAGTTCTCTGTTTTTAGTGCCAGTGTTAGATACACTACATCAGTTTAACAAAAATGTGTGTGTCTTTGCATTGCAATTGCGACTAAACTATATGTACGTATAAAAGTGCGGGTGCAATGAGCACCGATGTCAGCCCTCACTTCAGTCACATTATCTTGTCTGCTTAAGTCTGATGAGCCTGTGTAAGTTGATTGTTTACTCGAGGCAACATTATTTCAGAGATTCAAAGCTTTAATTCAGTCGTTCACAGTTTAGTGCTATCGTGCGTGCCCCGTCGGCGTATGTCAGCGCGATAAAATGTGATAGTTGCAAGTGTTATTTTGTGAAATTGACATAGGTACCTACAATAGAACCCGCTTAACTGGCAATAAATTTTTTTAAATTAAACGATATTCTCTCGGAAGTAAATTTGTGCAAAATTCAACCAATACAAAGTTAACAAACCAATTATTAAGTGGCAGATAATGTATGATAGTAAACAATTTACAGACATTTAAGAAATAGCAACACCTTATCTTATCTTGTCAAAATTGACAGATTAGAAAAGTGTAGTGTCAAGGTGAGTGATGGATGTGTTTAATTAAAATAAAAAATACGAGGGAATTAACACATAAGTGCGTATTATACAGGCTCATTTCAGTATATCGATTTTTTTTAGATTAAATGGGTGTGTGTTAAATAAAATACCCGCATTAGTTTAAATTTATGAGTTGTTTAAAATGTTTGTGTAACAATTCGATTTTATTTTCATTGATAATGCAACCAATTTTACACAGTGATTCAAAAATTACATATATGTACACTCCCTGTCACTTGTTTGAGGCGACTATTTTCATAAAAGTTTTTTCTCTCCTGGACATTTTTGATACGCGTGAGTAGGTATATATATTTTACAATAGAAAGGACAAAGTTAAAGAGTTAACTTGGAAAATTCATAGATATTTCCCAAATTATGTGAATTGACTGCAAAAAATGGGTATAAAAAGTTGCGTCACTTGATTGAGGCCATTCAGAAAATTGCTTGGCAAAAGTTTACATCGCCGATTTTTTACAAACAAAAGTTTAAAATATTTAAGAAAGGATAGAAAACTATATTTTATATTAAATTTCAAGTTAAAATGGGCTCAATGGGAAACACGTCGACAGTAGCAGAAAGAGGATCAATAGATGCTTCAATAGAACTGGGATTCTCAAGCCGAGAAATAGCTAGGAGACTAAGTAGAAGTAAGACCACTATCAACAACTATCTTGCAGACACCGAAAAATATGGAAGAAACAAAAAGGACGCACAGATTAAGCAACAACAATCCAAGAAAGGCGACTGATTCTGCGACTAGCTTCGAATTCCACACTATCAGCGCCTTAAATAAGGTCAAAAATTGGGGTATCAGCCAGTATTTCGACGGTTTAAAGGATAATTAAAACCAGTTGTAGCATCAACAGCATTCAAATCAAAAAGAAACCGGTTCCACGGCAGTTATACAAGGAACTACGGATGAATTTCGCCAGGGAGCATGTTGCCTGGCGCAACGTATTGAATCGCTTTTCCAAGAATAGAATATTTTATTGGAAAGTGTTTCAGCTGGCGCGGTAAAATTACGCTCGGTAAGAACAACAAAATTAAGAAAGGGTCGATGAAAAAGCAAACCGATAAATGGGCTACTTATAAGAAACTACAATTCAAAAAGAAATAAACGCTTTTTGTTTAATTTTGTTCAACACTGATTTGTTGGAAGTTCTGATTTTTTCTTAAAACAGTCCCTGCACTGAACTTTATCTCAAATTCCCCATTAAATAGCTGCTTCATAAACTACATTTGTGACAGTCTCACCTGTCACAAAATTTCAAAGGGTAGGTACACGACATTTTTTTTCGGAGGAGGTTCCGGATACTATTAAAAATTCCAGGGAACTAAGAAATTTCAAGGGATACTGAATTCTTAGAAGATGATTCAAACCAGTATAGTTGTTGCTATTTGGGCTGACCAGGTACATTTTCAAAGCCAGGTAGCGACCCCTAAATTTTATCCGATTTGAAAAAAATTTGTTGTCAATTTTTTTTCCAGTTGAAGCGTTGGGAAAACGTAATTTCAAAAGCTTCAAAAAAAGGCGCACCCTAATACATATGTATCTGAGGTATATCTTTTGGAACGTAATATTTTTTTGTACTCCTTAGAAATACCTTTTTTTTTCCAAAATTTTAACAAAATAGCCATTTACGTGATATTACAACAAATTCAAAAAAGGGAATTTTTCGAAATGATTTATAGGTACATAAACATTTCTTAAATTATGATTATTAATATATCTGAATTCTGAGAACGACTGATTTTGGTGGGTTGCAATGGCACAGTGGATATAGTGTTTGACTGCTAACCTGGGCGTGTGGGTTCGAGCACCTGTCTTAGGTAGCATTCTTTTCTATATTCCCTAGTTTCAACTGGATGCCACCCGTGGAATTTCATGAGGTAATTAACATCTTATTCTCAATTCAATGTGCCAACAAAAATCTTTCCTTTCCTTCTATTCCTTCTAACTAGTGCCGTGCATTGTATTTAAAAGACCTGAGTTCTGACAGGCATAGAGTTAAAATTATTATTACTTTTAAGTACTATTAGAACAATTTTTACACTGAAAAATTTTATATGTTTCTTGAAACACCCTTAATAAGATAATATGTTCAAAATTTGAAGAGGAAAAAAAGATACAACTTTTTGCGACTCAAAAGCCATTTTGGTACGCGGGTCTCTAAGAAGTTGCTGCATTTGTTTGTTCAGAAACCACAACTACTATTTTTAAAATTCTTTTTGTTTGAGAAGGCTATAATAAGAAGTGTAAAACTGACGAGTTTGTGGTAGTAATATATTTTATCTACTGGACAGGGCAGAACAACGTCTGCCGGACACCTCTAGTTACATATAATTTTGAAACAAATTATTTTGATTTTTTTTTTCTTCAAAATTTAGAGTTTGAAAATTAATTTTTTAAAAACGAGTCACAAACGCAATTTAATTTAAAATTAGAATTAAAAAATAGATTTCTGGCTTTCCAAAAAGGTACTGCAGGGCAATGCAAGTTTTACCGTTGTTTTAAATATTTTTTTTTTCTGTTTTAAGTCAATTTTTTAGAAAATTGGACCTTTCGCCTAAACGGAGGGAAATAGAACCCCCTCCCATATAATTTTTTTTCTTGTTTTAACCCAACCTACTCGTAACAGCTTTCTGGTGCAACTTATAAATCAATCAACCAATCAACCTATTCATAAAAATTTTAAAAAATTAAATTGGGTACGACAACTTTTAGTATTTAATAAAATACAATTTACACATAATTAAAGGAAATTCGAAAACCAAGAATCGGTTCTACGACAGGTATCGTTAATAACCGTTATACATTTTTTTTCTACCAAAATATTAATTGTAGTAATTATATTAGCTCGTATTTTTTTTTTTTTCAAAATCGCTAGATCTGTTTTTGAAATAAGGTTGCAGGTACCTTTTTTTAGCTAAAAAAAAAATTCAATTTCCCCTCTAGGGAATCCCTTAAGAACCTTAGGTCCAAATTTTGAAAAAAATCGCTTCAGCCGTTTAGAATGCAGGTGGAGGTACCAGATAGACAGGCGGACACACAGACAGAATTCAGAGACCCACTTTTTTCGCGTTTTCTATCATCGTAGGTAATATTAGGAGAAATTATTATCTCGAGTTTTTTGTTTTGCACGAATTCTAAATTTGCACTATACTACGTATACATATATCGACAGTCAAAATTCAGCCGCGTTAGTACATGTATCATTTTGAAAAAATGAGCTAAATACCTAATTAATAAATTAATAATATGTTGGCACATTAATTTAATGTACCTGTATGTTCTTACGAGTAGTAGCCCGTAGCGTAATGGTTAGTGCGTTCGACTGTCACGCTGGAGGTCTGGGATCGCTTCCCAGCCTCGTCCACCTAAAAACTAAAAAGTTTTTTTTCAGGGCTACTGCCTCTTGCTTGGAATTGACAAAACCTCCAAGAGTATCACTTGTCACGAATAAGTGCTTCTCGCCTAGCCGTTCGGATTCGGCATAAAATTGTAGGTCCCTTCCATTCTTGTCGAAAGGCGCACACAGGAATGGTTGCGAGTTGCTAGTCACTAGGCCCTGGTTCTTCATGAGCCGTTGTGCCACCCGATTTATTTATTCTTACTACGTTCTTATTCCCTTTTCTTGTCTTTCCTAAATTTTGCACTGACATACTGGAAAATGCTGTTAGATTGTTTATTTAAAGTTTTTATTTTAATATAATTTTGTAGTCACAACTTAAACTCTAGTAAACCCTTTGAAATAGGTAAAACAACTTAGGTCTCATACTATGCTTCAAATATGCTTTCGAAAGCAGCAATCATTAAACTTAAATGATCACAAATTAATCCAAACCCGCAAATTCAGACCTATCAAATAAGTTATTTTACCACAACAATACCTTTTCTTAGCTTAAATATACGCATAATGTATCTTACTTAAATGTCTCTTGAGAATCTTAAAACATCTGCTTTTTATACCAAAGTTGTCATCAGCAACTCTCCCTGAAGACAACAAGTGGGTTTCTTATCCAATATAATATTCCATCATAAAACAAAAACAAGTTAAAAACCTCTCCCTTATAAACAAATTTTAATAATACTTAAACAAGCTCTTGCATCCTGCATAAATATACAAATACAAACTATACAAACTAAATGTTCTCTCTACATCATCATCGAAAACTTTTAACCTCCCTCAAGACAACTTCGATAGTTGATATACACATTCCTTCTCCTTTCCTTCTTCTCCCGTTTTATAGATTATGTTTTTGAACTTAAATTCTTAAAGTACACACATAAAATACAATTTAATTACTGTGGCCTGATGGTCGAAGGGATAGTCTGTTTATATGACTCTTGAACAACAAAAACAACAACAAAAAAGAAAGTAACCACATGTATTCTAGATACTCGTAGTACTAGAGCCACACAAGGAGTATACGGTTCTTCTTCATTGACCCATGTTTATCTTAAAATGTACACTACACACACAGCAAACGAATATCTCATCCGTTTTCATTACTTAAATATCCTTTTCCGGCTATTTGCTATTTCAAAACTAATTTGTCCAACAAGAAATAAGCGTAAGTTCGTGCTTTCGACCAGCAATTCGACATCCCAATTCCAGTAAAATAACCTTTTCAGGCTTTTACCACCCCCAACCTCATCCTGGCCTTGGCTCATACAATCCGATAGGATGTTTCGTCCCTTCTAAAGTTTCCATAGATATCCAAAATATATACTTTATAGGAGAAACTTTTCGCAACACCCACACCCTCGCCCACAGGCCCCTCTCAATCTTCTAATATTTTAAGATTCACATTTCCAGTTTCGTTAATCCAGAAAAACCTTAAGGTAACGAAGCACAACTGGCAGGAACTCTCTCACTCCTCGATACGTTCAATAGAAGGTATGCAGAAATCTCTTACAATATTACTTATCCTATAGACAGGCTGCCGGTGCTGGATGCGTGGGCTGGGCAGCTCTGTTGGTCTTTTGAAAAGGTTCTTTGGGAATTTCGAAATTAAATTTCATTTACAAATTGCGTTTGGATATTTTGTAAGAAAATATCGTCTCCAACTCCCTCTCTGTGTGATTGAACTATTGCAATTCTTTTCCAAAATATGTATGGTGATGGACACGGGGAGTGAGGGGATGAACGCTGAACATTTCCCAAAGTGCCAGAAAATTGTTTAGGACGATGAGTGTTTTTGAATTATAAGTTGAAATCTGTCGAAACATTCTCATCGCTAGCCCCCCATCACCATCACCGACCGTTGACTTGCTGTCGATCCAAATGTCGAAATCGCCGACTTCTCTGTTCAAAACCGTCCGACTGAGTTTTTAAGTGGAAATGTTTTTCGCAACAAAATTCTATAAAAGAGCAACAAAACTATACACAAAAAAAAAATAAACAGAATTAAGCACACGAAAATGAAGAAAATAAATGTTAATTTGCGAAACATTTGCGGGCAAACTTTTCAAACTTTAAATTGTGTTGTTGAGATAATTGAGAACATTCAACATGAAACAGTTTTTTTTTTTTATTATTTCTTTTGCCGGAAGGATGCGGAAAAGGCTTGCTGGGAATCCGATGACTTTGCCAATTAAAAGTCTAATTCCCCAGATACGCAAAACAAAATTAGTTTGGAGATGGAAAAAAATATAAAAAAACAAAAATCAAGAGGATAAGGGTTAAATTAGTTTTTATTTTGTTTCAAAAACAAAACAAAGTATTGAAAGCTCTAAAAATGTCAAGGTAATGATGACTTTCTTAATTATTGATTTGGGTTTGACAGTTTGACTGTCTGCCTGAGTGTCCGCTAAGATGCTTTTTTCAATTTAGAAAGAAACTCAAAAGTTAAATTAGCTATATAAGCCCTTAAAAATCGATTTATATTTAATTGATGAATTTCGATTGTAATTTTTGGTCAAAGTTTATTGTTCTTTCTCTTTCATTCTTAGGGAGCATTATTTTTGCATAAATTATCTTTAGTTTCGAAGTTGGTGTTGGTCTTGGAAGTCACAACAGAGTCAAGGAAGATCAAGATTTAGAGGTTTTAACCTATCCTATTCTTGGAGCGCCACTGTTTGTGAGTTTTTTAATACACACATCAGATCCTTGTCGAAGAGCTCAAGTTGCAACTTAGCCAAAGAATTGCCAACATAAAATTGTGTACACCGGCACATAGTTGCACCATATGTACATTGTACATATGTAAATAGACACTGTGCCCTAAAAAAAATTGGCAGGACAAATAGTTGGGTGCGAAAAAAAATAAAATTGAAGACAGCAGACTTCGGCTAATAATAAATTTCGCGTGTCGAACCACTTTTAGCATAATGATATGAACCTTTAATTTTATCACTGTTTAGTTTTTGTCTGAGTTCTTAGGGAAAGTGTTGGTTTCATGTCAAAAAAAAATTTTTTTAATCAAAACTAACATTATGAAGATGGATATGTACGGAAAAGTGATTTTAAACAAGACGTCCGTTTGGTCTGTTTGTCATGTACATCGAGCTAGAGCCTCAATGATTGGACGAATTTGCTTCAGATTTGTTGTGAAGTACTTTTATGCGACTTTCTAGAGGAGAAATTCAAAGTTTTGTTTTAACTCCTCTAGAACGGATGACTGCCATACAGCCACCCGAAAACGGCTCCAACGATTTTGATTAAACTTCATTTATGTAATCATTCGAAAAGTTTTAAAAATCTGGCTTTGGGTTTTTTTTTAACAGATTGAATTGGTTTGGGATATCTCGTCATTTGCCCACTTGATTTTTCCATAATTTGCAAATTTGGTACTTCTAAATTATGTCAAACGATATTTTACCTTTAAATCATATAACTCAAATATACCAAAATAAGATTTCAGTTAAAAATCACACATTTTCTCAAACCATCAAAAAAACAACCTTCCCTACTAAATATTTGTATAGAATCTTTTATTTTTGATTTTTGTGCTACTCTTAACATTTGTACCAAGTTTTATGAGGGTAGTATTTGTTTCATAAGTATTATGGTATAGTCGGTCACTATTTTATTTAAATAAAAAAATAATGGTACCTACCATACCATACAAAAATGTTGAAAAACTGTTTTTTCCAAATTTTGTTCTTAAAAATGTTTTCAAAATTGTATGTACATACATTATGTACATGTACAAAATTAATTTTTTTAAAGAAGCCCGCCCAATTTTTATTTATTTTTTTTTTTTTTTTCATAAATTCATATAATATCAAGAAATAGATTTTCGAGGAAAGTATTTTTCTTTCGCAAACGAATCATTTCTTAAAAAAATTACTTTTGGTACCTAGATCGGTCCTGTTGATATTTGTTTATGGTGAAGCTTCTAAAATTCTTAAACATTATTGTGAAACAAAATTTTTGAAAAAAAAACTTTTTTTGTCAAATTTAAAAAAAGTATATATAAATCTTTTTATTTTCGACAACAACTTGGTCAATTTTTTTTATTAAATTATTTACCTTGAAGGTCTTAAGTGGTTTTGTATTACCTTCCAGTCAGTAGCGGATCTAGGATTGGGCTGTGGGGGGGCTTTGAGTTTGGAAATCCAGTTTGTACATATGAAGTTATATAACAAAAAACGAATTTTGACATCACTTTGCCTTTAATAATAGCCGTGTTTTTTGTGCCTTTATATCCGCTCCTATCGCGCTTTAAATTTTTTTCAAAATAAAGCACAATAACAAGAATTTGGGATTGATGTGTTAAGCATGGGAATTATTTTTAAGCGGAGCTAGAAGCCAATATTAAGGCTCAGCAAAACATGGTAGTACAACTAATTTTATAACTTCAAGTTCTAGCGACGTTACAGCCTCAAACTATACGAACAAATTCGTTTATTTATATTACTTAATAATTGATTAGGTATCAAGTGCCCACCTATGTACATTATGTAAGTGTTTGTTTAAATTAGCTGAAAGTATGAGATCTAAGATCTCTTCTCTTTAATTAGCCAAATCAACGAACCTACCTGTTTTCTTAAAATTGTCACTGGAAAGCACGAAAATAATATTTTGTGGGTCGAAAAATAAAATATCAAAATTTCTAGACTTTAAGTCGGGCATAAGAAACAGCTGCTCTAAAAAATAAGCTGCACGGCCCAATTCTGCAAGTGTTAATGAATTTTCGTTTACGCTGCACCTACATACACTTTCTATTCCTGCTCAAAAAATGTGTCAAAAACTCAAGAGTATATAGAAACTGTAAATATTCATGTCCACCTGCAAGATTTTTCTGAATTCACAGAGTTTCTCAGGCTTTTGGAATTTGGATCCTCGACTAGAGAATTTATATTGAATTGCTTAGCCCAAAAATATTTTGTATGTATTGCCTTAGACCTTTGAAATTTTGAAAACTAAGCCCCGAAATTCTCTAAGCCCAGCCAAGGCCGTAAGAAACAATTCCTGTTGTATTAAACATTTACACTAAGCCTTACACCCCGGTGATCTCTTATTGTTTAAGCCTCAATTGCGTTTCTTTCGTTAAATTAGCTAAGTTTTTAGTGTAAACAGTTGTTGCTTTTGACATGTAAATGTTAGGCCCCGACCATGTTTTTTTTAGCCCCAACTTCGGACTTTGACAATCATTAGACTTATGCCCCAAAAGCTCTCTGGAATAGTGTTAGTTTTTAGGGAGTTTGTTGTTTAACCCTGATTGCGTTTTTTGTCCAATATTCTCAGACCTTATTAGTCCCAAGTTGTTTTTTTTTTTCAATTTTCTGGGTTTTTTTTTAAGGGAAAATTGTCGTTGCATGAAACATGTCCATTATTCATAGCCCACAATTGGTTGTTCTCCAACTCACTTCAAGCTTTAGCCCCAACCTTAGGGCTTACAAAAGAAGTTGCAGAACATGTAAATTGTTCAGCCCCAACCACGTTATTTTGTCCATCAAAATTCTCATCTTAACAATATTTTAGACGAATATAAAACTCTACACGTTGTTATGTATTGCTTTCTACATTTCAAATTATTTTAGCAATCGTCTGCGGGGGGGGGCTTTAGCCCCTATAGCCACCTCCCTGGATTCACCACTGCTTCCATGATATTTGTAAATCATGCTGAAATTTCAAAAACAATAGGTGTTTCCATAAAAATGTTAAGACATTTTTTTTCTCGAAAACGGCTCCAAGAATTTTTTATTAAAAGTTATAAAATTTGTGCAATCTACTTCTAAGTAAACAAATATTTTATTTGGCATTTTTGTCAACAGTAGGTACTTCAATAAGCATTTTCAACTTTCTCATTATTAGATAAACCGATTTAACATTTTTTTTATATACAGATGCTCCTAAAAGATAATATTGCATATCAAAATTTTATATAAATGTGTATAAAGTTAGCAAGGCAACTCTGAAAATTCAAAAAAAAAAAAAATATAATAGCCCTGAGTTGCTAATTTATTGCTAATTTCTTGCGAAAAATTATTATTGCACTGTTGGATTTCGATATACGGGGTTACCTGCTAACTCGGCAAATTAGCAGGTCAACTTTCTCAAAAATGTAGATAAACGACCCGAGAGCGTTTAAATGTTTATAAATAATTTATTGCGGAGAAAAAATATTACTCTTTTGTTTCCTTTGCGAGATACAGGGTTACCTCTTGACGTCAAGTTAGCAGGTAACCCCGTATCTCGAAATCCAACAGCGCAATAATAATTTTTCGCAAGAAATTAGCAATAAATTAGCAACTCAGGGCTATATATATTTTTTTTTTAATTTTCAGAGTCGCGTTGCTAACTTTATGCACATTTATATTCCGGTATATTCAATAATTTACACTACAAAGTGCTTCTAGGATTCTGTTATATGTCAAGATTAGACGGGCAGTTTTGCCATAACCACTTTATTCCTCCTTTATAAATATTTCCAAGTTCATGTTTCTTTGTTGACTTCTTTGTCCTCACTTTTGTCTAAGGTGTTGTTCACCATGCTTTTGCTTTTCTGAGCGAACACTTATACTCTTTGTATTGTGCTGACAAAAACTCTCTAAAAAAAACAAAACTCAAAACTGCTTAATCCACGATTTAACCTAAGCTAAGTAGATTTTTCATTGTATATGCACCCCTCAAGTGATTTGACTTAAATAAATCGTTTTTTTTTTGTAATTTTAAAAACAATAATTTGGTATTGCAGGAGAGCCAAAAGTTTGCTTGTTTTTTCTCCTGGTTATTGCTTGGCACAAATTCCATAAGGCTTAGGGAAACAAAACTTATCTCAATTCAAAGAAAAAAAAACTGGTCCCCCAATGTATTCAATTCATGTTTGGGACAAATTGCAAAAGTTCCTTTTCCGCCTATTTTAAGTAAAAACAAAATGAAGTATCTAAAATGCATAACACAAACATAAGTAAAAGCAACAAAACAACACAAAAAAAAGTAAGCAGAAGAGGAAGAACAATAATAATAATAATAATGGCAACTCACTTAAATTCTCCAAATCACCTGGTCCCTCGAGTAGGAATAATTGCCAAGTCCCCTTCCCGTTCATAAATTTAATTAAATTGCAAAATTTTATTATGCCGATGGGAAAACTCACCCGACAGGTGGCGTTGTTGTATAAGGTTTACACTCACTGTATAGTCTACGTCTACGTCAGCAGCTACCCACATCGTAGTCCTACCTATTATAACTTCTATATTCAGGAATAAAAGTGTCGTTCTAATTATTTTCCTTTTTGCCAACGGAAAATACGGAAAATGACACGAAAAAAGTTTATCCTTGTTGTGTAGAGTTAGTTTAGTTATTGTTGAAGAACAAAAAGTTTTGTCAAATCCTTGATCAAACTCCAGTTCAGCTGGTGGAACTGCGAGGCGAGGACACATAACGACACCGGATTTGTGGTTGGTTGGTTGGTTGGTATGGCTGATGATGGGAGGACCGAGGGCTGAGGACGAGGACAAAAGACATCGACGCACAATAGTAATTCTGTTCAAGTGATTATTTGGTAAACCGGCCAAAAGGGCTGTGTTATGCAGTTGGTTCGGTCTTCGGTGTCACCTGAGGCTGGGGCGCTTAAGCGACTGTCATTGACATTTTGTTAATGTTGGGGCTTGATCCTCTTTTCAAATACATCCATCCTCTTCCTCTCCCCTGCTCCACACACACAACCATCTCTTTATAAAGTTTTGGTGATGATAGGACGAGAGTAAGATTCTATTATAACTTAATTAGTTTTGTTTTTAGCTTGGTTGGAATATAAAGGATGTGAGTATGTTTTTATGGCAAAATGACATCAATTTGGAGAAAAGTTTTGGACATATTTTCGGTTTAGGTCTTAGAAAGTACCTCAAGGTTAGACGGCGACAATGACGAAGAAATGATAAAAGTTTCTTTTTGTATATAACTCGTCTTTTATTTTAACCTTCCCCCTTGCCCTGCCTCACTTTGCCCAAAGGCAAAAGGATTAAATATAATAAAAGATGCCAAAAAGTTGAAGAAGAGTATTTTATTGCTTTGTTAGGTTTTTGAAATTATATATTGTTTGTTGTAAATGATGACTTTGTGGAAGTTAGATTGAACCTTTTGTAGAATTATTTGATGGTTTTATTTTTTTTGTATTGTGGTTTATATAGTGAAACTATACAAATACAAATTAATGTGTTCCTGACCCGGATTGTGTGGCTTTTTTTTGTCTTTTATGATTAAAGGAAATTCTTTTAAGTGGTGGTTGAAAAACTTCCTTATTTTGAGTTTAATGTGGTCTTAGAGGACTTAAGGGATTTCATTTTTTAAGAATAGGTTTTTCTTTTGAGTTTATTAAGGATTGTATTAAATTAAATGAAAAAATTATTGAATTAGGTATACTCTAAAAATATAAGGGATAACTTTATAAGATGAATTTTAACTGTGCCTTTGTTGCAAGAGATTTCAAAATGTCCATAAAGTATTTCAAACTTTTCTGAGCTTAGTAGAAATGCCTTTAAAAAAATTATTTTGGGATCATTGTTGCTGATGAAGCGCAGAGTAAATTCTTTATATGACTTTTTGTGTTAAAATATAAATTTTCAATCAGTTTTCCCTGTTGATGGTTTTGGGCTGTAGCTCACGGATTGCTCCGATGATATTGGCCTTAAGTGCTTGAATCGATTCCGGATTGTTGGCATAACGTCGGTTCCCAAGAAAAAAATTGCCAAAGGGTTCAAATCGCAGCTCCGAGGCGGCCAATTGACATTGCCAAGATGGCTGATAACACGGTTCGGGAATTTGGTGCGCAAAATATCGATTGTGGCATGGGCTGTGTGGCATGGCGTGCCAACCTGCATGAACCAGAGGTCGTGCAAAATGTCTTCAATGTCTTCAAAGTCGGCTCTGTAACGCCCACCGTAGACAGAAACGTTGGTCCAATGATGCCACCGCACTCCAACCAAATTATCACTCTCTGTGGATGCATTGGCTTCTCGACAGTAACGTGCGGGTTTTCCGAGCCCCAGGTGCGGCAATTTCGTTTGTCAATGTAGCCGCCGAGAAAAAAACATTTTTCGCCTCACTCACTTTGGTAATAAGTTTTCAATATTTCCCAACGTTGGTCAAGCGTTAAGCGAGTCATTTCATTCTGCGGAGATATGATACTGATTTTCGGTCAAGATTTCGAGCGGGAAATAGCTGTTAGTGTCAAAATAACACTTTACTTGCTTGCTTTACTTTTTTACATTATCAAAGCATACTAACACATACACAGTCAATATTTAGCTGCATTTTTGCAGCTCAGTCGTGTATTTTATTTCGTGTCTCAACCTTTCCTACACGCTCTACATTGTTCTCGCATTTAAAGCAAATATCAAATCACAACGCCAACCACGAGTAACTAACTACTTGTCGAAACTCTTTATTTTTTGAAAGAATTTTCATCGAGAATTAAAATTGAAAGTCCAAAAGCTTAAAGTTATTAGTGACGATTGTAATTTAGTGAGGTTTTCTATCAAAAATTTTTGTTTTTTTTTACCAGGAAAAAAATAACTCAGCCTATTGAAAGAAGCATCTCACAAACTGGCGCCCAAGCAGCGACTGAAATTTTCTGACAATTTCAAAATATTAAGACTAATAGACTAGAAATATTCCTGTAAAATTTTAAACCATCATAAACCATCGGAGTAACTGCTCTTATAATAGTGTTTTACGGTAGCAACAAGCCTATAAACCATATGCTACTTACCTCTAACAGCGTGCACAACCTATTCGACTTCCATCTAACCAAAGACAGCCTCAAAACCTCTCTTTACCGTTTCTCGCACCCCTCCTAGCCATAATCTTTAAGTTAGTGTAAGTTTTAAATGTTAATCTTTAAGTTAGTATGTAAGTTTTTGCTTGTATTAAGCTTATAAAGTGAAACAATCTCTTGGAGGCGGGAGGGGTCTTTCTCCCCTCTCCCTATGGGCGTTTGTTGCTATATAATAGTTGACTATCTTTAGTGTACCTATAAGCTGTAAGATAGATGATGAAATGAATTTCAAATGGAACTTCAATCTCTCAAGCTTCTTATCTCAAAGCTCCCCCGTAACATTTTATGCTGACATCTTAGTCCTAACCAGGTTTTTGAACTCTTTCAATTTTTTTAATTATCTGTCAAGACTAGCGTTGCCAGACATCCCGGTTTACCCGGGACGTCCAGGATTTCAGGTATAAATTCAACGGGACAGTTCTTTTTCCCGGGTTATGAGACAAACTCCCCCCCCCCCCCCAAAAAAAAAAGCCCAATGTAAATGTCTTTCATTAATACAGAACTATCGCAACATTGTGATTTAACTTTAAGAAATTGATTTTAAAATTTCACTCAAAGTAAACCTTACTTAACGAAGAAACTATTTTTACAACCAGACAGCTGTCATTTAAATTGAGAAAATATTATTTGAAGACAAATACATAGGTATTTGCAAATTGTGTTCCGCAATTGTTTTGCTGAAAGAGTATTTTCACAAATTACTTAAAACCTTTAACTTTGATTTTACCTGTTCAGAATTTAACAATTATGTAAACAAATAATACTGAGATGATTAAATTTCAATTTAAATTTTATTTAACATAAGGTTTTTATCTGTATAAATAAGTAATGTAATTAGGTACAAACAAAACTGATCGTTAGTGTATAGTTAAATTACATTATCTAATAATTTAAACTATAATAATGTATTCATTTTGAAGTAGAAGGTTTTAGTTTTAAGTTTTTTGTCAATGAATTTTATTTTCTTATAAAAATACTCGTACCTATGCAACGTAATGTTCAGAAAATGCATTTAATTAGGTTTTAATGAAAGAAATTATTTATTTTAGTATTACGTGCATTTTATGACGACTTTTCATTATGTCCCGGGCAAACTGCTGAAATCCCGGGATTTCTCTTTATTTTAGCCATTTGTCCCGCCTAGCTTTAAGAAAAATCTGGCAACGCTAGTCAAGACTTTGTGAAAACCAGCAAACTTCTTAAGTCTTTCCCATTTCTATGCTTGAATAAATTTCAAAATAAACACCGGCAACATAATCAAAAATCGATATAAGAACTTTCGCAAACGCAAAAGGAAGCTTTAATTGCCACAATTACTGTCATCCTTATTTTTCGGTGGCTGATTTGTCGCGTTAATTTTTATTTCGTGCGGAAGTTATTCTTGAGCTTACACATTGTAACATACTCGGAAACAGTCCAGTATGAACGGTACCTAATGCTAAAAGTTTTTCACCAACTCCAACGCAACGACAATATCGAGGATGACAACGCAACGACCTCGACGAGAAACTTTCTGCTTCGTAGATTTTAGCATATTCCTTCAAAATTATTAATGAACAACAATTCCGGACTTGAATATTTTAGCAGCGAAACCACCAAACATTTAACCATACTCCAAATCTCCCACATGGAATATTTATACAATAATGTTCATATACTTCCTTGTTATCTTTTGGCTACGTTTACTTTTTCCAGGAGAATCATAAGTTAACTGCAGCGGGTGTGTAGGATTTTCATACAAAAATAAAAATAGAACACAAATCATAAATAATAAAAGAAAGTGATTTTTAGCTTATTTCTACAGGGTTAAATAACGAGCAATAAAAATACGGAACCAGTAAGAAATAGGATATTTCCAAAAATGTTTAAATAAATTAATGGTATGAATTCTAAAAATAAAACAAACTGTTTGTATCTCAAAAATAAAAATCAACCGTTTTGAAACTTGGCACACTTAGGTACTAAGAAATGGGTTAGGTACACGAGTTCCAAAATCATAATCTCCAAACCAAAATCCCCAAATTAAAATCCCCAAAACCGAAATCTCCAAATTTATAATCTACAAAAACTAATTCCTTAAAACTAAAATCTCCATCAAGCACCAGAATCCCCACATATTGTCAGTCGGTCTGTTATCAAAGTTTTTTGTACTAAACACTACTTTGGGTGGCCCACTTCGCGGGTTGATGGATTTTAACTCCCTTTTCGGGTCCTCTATCCCGCTCACGCGACTCCGTCGTTCCGCTTAGGGTATGCTCAGTCGTCTGGCAGGCGCCTATGTTGTCAGTCGGTCTGTTATCGAAGTTTTTTGTACTTTTTTAAAAATTTTATTGTTGGGGATTTTTTTTTTTTGGGTTTTACGTTTTGAGGATTTAAAATATAATAACTTTTGAATTTTTGAAATTTTTCAAAACATGGAGATTTTAGGATTTGGGGATTTTGCGTTTGGTTATTTTGTGTGTCTGCCCTAAGAAATGTCTTTTGATGACCTAAAAAAAGTCCTCCAGAATCTGACCTGAGTGATTGCGGCGGTTAAGAGAAACATGTAGTTTTTTTTCTTTTTTCTAATTTCTAATTTCCGGTTTTATGAAGTTTTTTTTCGAGTGAGGTCAAAAAATGTACATTTTTGATCTCTCTTGATTAAGGACAAAAGGAAATCTACCTACCGACAGACAGACAGAATTGCTAGACACACTTTTTGTCTTCCCTGTCATCATTAGATATGTCAAGTTTAATCAAAATCTTAAGTTCAATTTTTTTTGTACGAATCCATATAACTTGCCATATTGTACCTATTAAAGGGTTATTCACCTTAGGTGCGACAAGAAACTAGAGCCTTTTGATTTAAGACAATACGAAAATCGTATGAGGTGGGATCTATTTGCCCCCGTTAAAGAAGGAGGGACGATTATCTTAAACAAAATTAACTTAAAAAAGAAAAGATTATATTAAAAAACAACGATAACACTTTTTGAAAAATAAATTTTCAAGCTCAAAATTTTGAAAAAAAAAATAATATAAAAATTATTCATACGATTTTATTTTGTTTTTAATTTTACGTAATTAAGAAGATACTATTGTTTGTTTCAAAATTCAATGCTATTATATTTATTCTTATAGTCATACATTGAATACCGGATGGTTCTACGACTTTTACATTTCTTGATATTACATAAATAGAATAAATAGAAAAAACAACTTCTTAGTAAAAACAAAAAAAAAAATCAAATCAAAGATTTTTAGCATGATTTTTCTTAGTTTTATGAAAAAGTTGGTTCGTTTATTTTCCTATATCTTGAAATGTAAAAGTCCTAGGACTAAAAATTGATGAGATCAATGAATTTAAAAAAAAAAATAGTACCTACCTACTTTTTTTTTTTTTTTTTTTATATTCCACGCGCGCAAAAGGGGTTATGGCTACCCTTAAAATGTTTTTAACACAGCACGAGCGATTATTTATTATTATTATTTTTCTTCAACATTTTGAGTTTGTTTAATACAAACTTTATTTAAAAAAGGAATAAAAGAAGTGTTAATTTAAAGAACTCTATACAAATATAAAATAAAAGAAGAGATTTTTTGGCTTTACAAAATGGAATAGAAAGGTATTTTATGTGTTGCCCTTGTTTTTTATTAATTCAATTTCTTTTTTAAGTCAATTTTGTAGAAAATTGCCCCTCCCGCCTAAACGGTGGGAATGCTCCCGCCTAAATAGGACGATTTTTCTTAACCCTCTATTCCTGTCGACACGCGCACACAGGAATAGTTGCGAGTTATTGTTAGTCACTATAGACCCTGGTTCTTCATGAGCTGTTTCGCCACCCAATTTATTTATTTATTGAGGAGTCACCCTGTATATCAGAACTTAAAAGACACGACAGGATTATTTGACTTAAAACAAACAAAAATATTGCCACTAATTTGGTCATTCTTTTACATTATGAGACACACAGGCCGAGGGACATCATAGCAAAAACCACATTTTCGGACTTCTGCTTCACCTTGATGTTAGATATGATTAAAACCTCAAATTTTTTGAAAGTAATCGATACTTCCCCTATAGAGCTAATAATATTATATAATACATATTCAATACTAGGGTTAGTATACATATATGTTTATCTGCACGCCAGTGCTCTACTGCTCTTAGGTATGCATATTGCATATGCTATGTACCTATATTGAAAAGATTTTAAGAGTGATTTAGTTTTGTTTTCTTTTTCTTTTTTAGTATTCAACACCCTGTAATTGCAACTCAATTTTTGTCCCCCACAATAACAATTGTTATAAACTGCAAAAGTGCAAATTAAGTTACATTTGTGCAGTGGTGTTCACTCAGTCGTTGTCGCCATCGCTATACAGTCACACCACCAACTACCTGCAGTTAATGCAATTTCATTGGGGTCATAAATAGAATGTTACAGCAACTGCGGTGCGGCAAATGCTACCCTGGGTGTTGTAGAAAAGAAAAGTTTGTATATTCTCGTATTCCCACATCGTGTTTCTCAGCATAACTTACGAGATAATTCCGCATAATTTTGTTCATATTTTCAAATTAACGGTGGTTGCGCAGCATTTGAATATTTGAATTTACTGTTATTATAGCTTGTTATTCTTATAACAGTTTAAAGTTGTTTTTGGGGAAATAATACAAACTAACTTAAAAAAATAATTAAATGCAGTATGCAAGGAAAACCTGATTTTTTTTCTTTGAACCCTTAAACCATAAATTCAAAATAACCAAAAGTCAATACCCCAAAGATTAGTTCCAAATGTATCGATATTGTTTTTTTTTTTTTGTTCAATCATGAAGTATCCCTATTATTACCTTATGCATCAGCATTTCACTGGTTTATGCAAAGTCTTATCCCTCAACAGCAAAGCAATTTGTTTAGTTTTCCCATCTCATTTCTCAAAAAAAAAAATAAATAAACACGAACAGACTTAAAAATATTCATGTTAGCAAGTCAAAAGAAAAAATGAAACATCAAAATACAAAACAAGCTGTTCTTATACTGATGACGTCGTCGTCGGTAGCACGGCGGCGATGACGAAAACGAAGGAAACAAGCAACAGGATGCATTGCTCATCTCACAAGAAATATATGCACTTTTCTCATGAAGACAAAAAAAAAAAACTACATGTAATGTAGGTACCTAACTTATATACGAGACCAGTGCCGTACGCAGGGAGGGGCTCGAGCTAAAATAATGTCTTTTCCTTTACCCTGAATTTCTGCGATTTTCTGTGCATTTCGTTCCCAAGTTCTATTAATTTCATTTATTTTATATGGACTTGATAGGACTTTGGACTAAAAATCACAGAAACTCAAATTAAATGAACAGACCTTATAAATGTTACTAGCCGTGTTTTTTGAGAGAGTGACTAGCAACTCAGTAAAAGTCTTACACGGAAAACACAAACAAATTTCTCAATAATAATTTGTTCCGTTATTGTTTTGCGTTTCACTCTCTTAAAAAAAAAACGACTATATAACATATTTATGAGCTTATTTAAAGAAAAAGCGGACATTTTTGTTTATTAAAATGTGAATACACTTTTCACATACCCCTATTACCGTTGTTTAAATCGAGACCATAAAGTGGATTTTTGTCAAATTTGATTTTTACAAAAAATATTTGTTTACAAAGAAAGAAAGGTAAAACTCATTTCATAACTATAGGGAGTATTTTGTGTGTTTTTCTTTTTTTTTTTCTATTGAAATTAAATTTCTAGTGGTTTATGATACGAAGGGCTTTAATTTTGTTTGCTATTTTGTGATACCTTAAAAAAGTTACACCAAAATTGAGACTGAGCCCCCCCCCCCCCCAAACAAAATCCTGCGTACGCTACTGTACGAGACATCCTTAATGCCAGTGAATCTTTCTAATCCTACATTCATATAGTTGAGTTGAGTATTCCCCCTTTTAACAACTAAAAACTCAGAGGATAAGACACGAGAATAAAGAAGGATAAACACGACCATAACACCCAGACATCACCCATATCACCCACATCCTCAATTTATATTCCCAAATGCAACCCTTATTGTTGCAATGGAGTAGTATCCTGTTATCCAGCAAATTTATGCTGACAAACGTGTGCGGACCAGCAGCACTAGCGCAGTACAAATTATTTCAATTTCTTCCATCTAGGATCTATAACTTTTATTTCAATGTTTGTTTTTTTTTTTTTTTATATTAAGGATTTTGTAGAAGTCCTTTGAGTTTTTAATCGGTGTCGGA